>VZRW01007875.1:0-77600 GCA_013398125.1 Aegotheles bennettii | reverse complement strand
CTGGTCTTGCTAGGTACAAGATACCAAGAGACAGCAGATTTTCATCTCTTCACAACTTTGTTCCACTGGTTAACTACTCTCACTGTTAAAAATGAGTAACTTATTCCTAACATTATTTTTTTTTAAACTACTAACCATCATTTCTTGTTTCTGTCTTTCTCTACTAGATTAAAGAGCCCTTTGTATATTCTTCTCCTGAAGGGAGCTTATTTACACTAATTATGTTGTCTCTCAGTCATTTTCTCAATTAACTAAGCAGAATTAGTTCTCTAAGGCATCCTCTCTACTTTGGGAACCATTCTTCTGTCAGTCTCCTATATATCCCGAATTTTTCAGCAAAGTCTTCCCTGTGAGGGTTTAATTCAGTGAACCAAGCAGTGGACATGAAACCAAAAGGTGGTCCTCAGTCCCACAGACTTTGAGTCCCAACACAAGGAATGCAGAGACAGAGGGGAAGTACAAGGAGCTGGTGGGATGTCTGAGCCAGCATGATAAGCAGTTATCTCAGAACACCCAGAGTTTAACTGTTGACAAGCTTTTTGTAGGCATCATGTCAAAGGAGAGTTATAATGAGGTATTTGAAGGAGGTTAATGATGTAGCTTCACAGGTGTTTACAGCAAGCTTTACCCAAGCATAAGTAATTAGCACTGATAATACTGTCTTCCATGGGCGTGGAGGTATTAAAGGGTGTCTGAATGAGGTAGCTTGGGTACCCTAGGCAGTAGACAGACAATAGTGTGACAGTATACTGCTGCAAATATACCCAGCTTTGCCACATCATTAATTAGCCAATCTGCAATATTATTACATTACACAGTTGGCAGTACTTAACAGCATTATTCAGAGGTAACAGAGCCATCTCTCTGTGTGGCAGTGTTACTGGCCTGTGTGGATACTCCCTGCAAAGCCTGTGCAGGTTATGGATAGCAGAATACAGGAGGATTGTTTTATTTACTTTCCTCTGCATCTGGAAGTTTCTTGATAATACATTGTCTTTTCTGGGTCATGTTTAAGAATGGGAAATAGCATATTGATTTTGTCATGCCAGTGAAGAAATGTGAACCTGTCAACATCTATGGTCACTCCATTTAGCAGGCTGATCATCTCTCTCTCTGCCAACTGTAATGTGCTGAAAAAATAGTTTTATTGGAGGGACAGAAAAAAAAATATTTTGGACAATTAATCAACATTCAGTCTGGCTGTAACAGTTCAACAGTATGTAATAAAATTGACTTTTCACCCAGAAGTTTTCTCTTCTAGTCTGAAACTAAATTATCTTGACAGCAAGCTCTGGACAGCTACATAGCCACAATCAGTTCGAGCCAGTACCAAAATCTGAAGCAAATATGATTTTAAACTGTCATGTGGGAATTTCTTTTCTAATTAAATGTTCTGCATTTTGGATTGGTCTGTATTCAGCCTATGTCTTTATCTTCAAATGTCATGGCTCACCACTCTGTCTGCTGATTGTGAACTATAACAAAATTCAGCCACCAAACAAAACAGAAGTTCAGAAAATTTCACAGAAAGGCCTGGGTCTCTTGTTGCAGTTCGGAGTCTTCTCTAATTTCTATATAAAATATATTTCAAAAATTACTGTTGTCCTTGCTGTGTCTGAATAGCTCTTTTGAGCTGTTGAGATATTTCTGTGGACAAGAAGAAATCTTAGGTTTTATTCCTAGAGGATTACTCTGTATTCACATTATTTTTAAGCCTGAGTTCAGAGATTCATGAAAGCTCGTCAGTCTTGTTACTTCAAGGGTAAAGGACTGGGCCTGAGCCCACAGCAGGAAGAGAGGAGATGGAGGGGAGACCCCTACAAGGACTGATGTACTGCTCTAGTGTCATAGAGCTGCAAAGGGAGAAGTAGGAACAAAATATATTGCTTCTGGGATACGCCTCCCTTCCCTTGCAACCACACAGCTATTCCAAACAGCACAAACCCTCTTCAAATGGTATACACATGATTTCCAGAGGCCCATCAGAAACAGATGAGAAATGGGCTGTAGCTATACTATCAACCCCAGAAGGCTCCCTGCCCTGGGCAACTCCCTGTTTTGCCTATACCTTCAGCCATCTCTGCCTACATTTGTCTGGCATGAAAATGCTATCTTGTATCTATGCTGCTGAATTCTTTATGAGAACCATATCTGAATTTGAGGAGAGAAGAGGAAATAGCAGCAGACCCTAATGTAAAGACTCGCTTTAAAGCCTTAAAGTAGAGTTCTGATTTTTTGGAAATTGAGGACTGAACTGTCGGTAGGGATTTTCAAATGTAGCAGTACAGATCTTCCTCCCATATACAGTAGAATTTCTCTCTAGCTTGAAATTCAATGTCTTTTTGCTCAAAGAGACCACCTTTACCTCTTGGACTGATACTGTATATTTTTGACTCCAGGACCTCATCAGCCTACACAGCTCTTGTGTGATGCTGGGTTAGAACTAACAGAGACAACAAAAGGTGGCCACATGAAGCTTTTTGAGGACAAGTCAGCAGCAGAGTCTAGTGAACTATTTCAGTCTTAACACAGTTTTAAAGCCAGACTGAGCTTTCAAACATGGGAAAAAAAAAAAAAAAAAAAAAGAAGTTATTTTGCCTGTCTTAACTTTTCTAGCTACAAAGATTAGATGTTTACTTTTTGACTACACTTTCTCTCTGACTCAGATACAACCACTGTAACCACATTATTCTGTCCTTATCTTCTGAAACACAGAGGCTGATGAGAGATAAGCTAAGTAACCTGACTGGCCAATGCATGGTCTTAATTTTCTTAAAATAATTAAAGCAAGATATTAAAATATAAAGAATGCTACTCATTAATAAGAATGATAGAATATTAGTCTGTCTCTCTGCATGACTGTGGCACTAATTCAATCATAGATTGATTTCTAGGAGAAAATAAATAGCTATTCTTTGCACTATCTTAGGTCATCAGCTGCTTCTAACTTGTATCTTGTCTCTGGGGAGAGTTTTCTTGGTTGGTATTGCCTAAATAAATTTTAAAATTTTGCCTTTTAGCAGATTATCATCTTTTTAAATCAAGATCTACTATTCATTTAAATCGAGGTTTATTGTTCCATATTTGCTGGTAAAGGAAAGAGTAGAGAAAAAGCTCTGAACTTCCTCCACCTAATGAAGAGGCTGAAAGGACGCGTTTAGAGTATGGCTTTGGCCAGACAATCTAACCTTACACTCTGTCACAAAACTCCCTTTGTTTTCCGTGTAAATGCCACTGATTAAGGAGAGAACAACTTGTCTACTGATCCATTTAATATCTTCCAGATCCCTACCTTCTGTCACTTAATATATCATTTTTTAAAGTGACAACACTGTTCACCATCTCATCCATTACATACAGTACCTACTGATGGAAACTTCCCACAAATCAGACTGAACTTGAAGAATATTGGCAATAATGAAAAGAAAATATAGAGAAAAGTCTGAAATTGAGAGCTGAGCTAGGGAACTGTAGCTCCCTAGTTTTAGTCATCTCAGAGGTCTGTTTTCTTTTACTTACTTCCTGAAAACATTGTATATTGGCTGTACATTTTTTTCCAGCTGTCAGAGTTAGAAACAAATCTAGTTTATCCCTGGTGGTTTTGTGCTTGTATTTGAAACTACTTCATATTAGACATTTTTAAGTCTAGAGTACACGTTATTTTTTTTTCATATTCAAACTGAATTTAGAAAGCTGAAGGAAAACTTTGCAATGCATTTTGCCCGTGCAAAGTTAACTGACTACAAATATATAAACTGAAATAAGTTTTGCAAATCAAATTCCTTTTCCTCAAAAGTGTATTTGAAAATGAAAACAAAAGGACTTTACTTTGGCATTTTAAATTATGTTGTTGTTTTCAATCAGCTTTCCCTGAAGGAAAAGTCCCAGTTTACACTGAATGTAATACTGCAAGCTTCAGAGCCTCTGATATTAGCATGAGTTGAAGAGTCAAGTAGGCAGGAATTGTTACCTTTTTGGAGATTAACTTGCAGGAATTTTGTCTCCTTTTGTCACCATAAGAAGAGGGAATCATCTTCCATAAGGCTTGTTTTCCACACCTCTCACCAGCCTCATTGCCCTTCTCTGGACTCTCTCCAGCACCTCAATGTCCTTCCCATCCTGCGGTGCCCAGAACTGGACGCAGTACTCAAGGTGCGGTCTCACGAGTGCCGAGTACAGGGGCACAATTACCTCCCTACTCCTGCTGGTCACACCGTTTCTGATACAGGCCAGGATGCTGTTGGCCTTCTTGGCCACCTAGGCACACTGCTGGCTCCTGTTCAGCTGGCTGTCCCCAGTTCACGGCTCCTCAGCGCCTTCTCCACACCCTGCCCGTGGGAACCGCCCCGGGCAAAGGCCGTGCCCTGCCCCGCTCCTGTTTGCCCGCTCCTGCTCCTCTCTCCCTGGACCTCGGCTCTGCTCAGCTCTCCTGGCTCTCAAAACCCTCGAAATTCGCCTGGTTTTATTGCGATTCCCTGCTCTGTTGCGGGACAAGCCCGCCCTCGGGCTGTATCCTCCGTAAATGACCGAAGAAGTAGAAACAGTTTCAACACTTTCAGAAAAAAATATTGAGAAAAAACAGTTTGCAAAGGTAAAGGAAAAGTTCAACTTAAATGTTCAAATGCCATTTTTACCCTTCTTTACTGTTACATAATTTTGTATGTTTTTGTTTAAACATCCCTATTGTTTGATAATTTCTATGCTGTCACTTCACTGGCTAAATAAATCTGTGAGGTAATTGTAGAATAAATTATCTGATTGTGTATAATATCACTCTAGGTTCCATATAAGCAGGCTTAGCTAAAAATTACAATATAATTACATACACACAAATGTTTAGTTGTCTAGCAATTATTGCATAATTGTTACACTATTTCTTTCAAAATTGATGTATGGAAGAATGCTTTTGTGGTTACAACACCATGAAACTGACTATATGAGAATTATCTTTGTTTGGAAGTTTTGAATTCAAAAAGATGACAACTGTTTAACCCACACTGTCTTCATTTTTTAAAAAAATAATATTTCCTACATCTAAACTGAGACTGTAAATTAGGTTTGTTTTAAGCATGTAGTTAAGAAAAATCCTACCTCCAAATCAAGTAGGGCAAAGGTACTCATTTAGACTTACTTTCTTCACACTATATTCATTCCAGTGAACAACAAATATTTGTGCAACCATTCCAACTGAAGACATGATACCCAATCAATTAAAGCAACAGCTTCTTGCCATAAGAGGTTGCAAATACACATTTCTGGAAATACTTATATATATATACACACACATATATATATGTGTCTATATATGTGTCTTATATATACACACACATATATATATGTGTCTTACATGATCAGCATGTCTTGATATTAGGCAGTAAAACATGTCTGGAGAGAAAGGTGCATATGAATTTGCAATGTTCCTAACTAAACTCCAGATTTCTCTCTTATCGTGATGCTGAGGCCAAGATAATGGGGCTGATCTTGTTCAGCATTCTCCTGAGCATCAGAAGACAGAAGTCTGAAAATCCTCAGACATGGAGGTGATTGAAATAAAGTCTCTCTGCAGCTGGGTGGCTTTTCCCAGTAGGTTTAAACAGAATAAGATTAAACGGAAGCAGCTGTACCACTGCCTGCAGGTATGACAACAAAAGAAAATAGTGAGTCCATGTTATCAGCTCCTACCAATTAACTGTAACTACCTTAGACATTTATTTGATTTAGTTACTAAACAGTATAGATAATTCTAAAAGGTTGTGGGAAAACTATAAAAAATAACCTGAGTTATTAAATCAGATCTAGAAGCTGGAGAAATCTTTGGTAGTTTTGGGACACTTGATATTTGATCCAGACCCATCAAGCAGAATTGTTATTTAGAGTATAATCTCTGAGACAGAGTTCTCTCCAGTCACTGTATATAATTACAGCATGGTATCAGGAGTGGAGGTTGAAAAAGAGGAGTGCCTTGAGAAACAGTGGAATAGAAGAGGAATAATTGGAAAATGTGGAGCATGAATTTAAAAATCTAAAGAGGCTAAAACTCTCCCAGAATACAGCAGATGACTGAAAAGGTCCAAGCAAGATCATTGTATCTTTGTGAAACCAAAGGGAAACCCTGAAAAGAAAAATGGAATAAGGCAGTTTTTTCATTTTAATATTGCAGAGTATGAGGTTAATTTAAGAATCAACAGTTAAATTAGAAAGAGCAAGCTAGTTAACATATTATGTTACTGAAATATAACAAGCACCATAATCCAAGAAGTGGATTCATTTAGTACGTATTCGAGGGTACTGAGACAAATAGACTGTTCTGAAAGATTTGATGAATTTTTAACCTGAGATTAGACTGTAACGGGTATCAGAAACCTGTCAAAACCTGTAAGAAATACACAACTAAGAAGGTTTATATTTAGAAAAAGAATATGATGATATCAGGCTGCATAACAAACAGATTAGATTGTAATGCTAGAGGGGAAAAAATTCTTGCAAGTATGTCTCAGAATATAGAAATTACCAGAAAACATCAGAAAACTAAAAAGATGAAAATACAAAACCTAATCAAAATAAGTGAGAAGGAAACATAATGAATGAAGGTACAGATTTTAGTGGTGTAGAATCACAATATTTAATGGAAGATAAAATTTGACATAAAAGGACTGAAACTACCTAAGATAGAGAATAACAAAAAGAAGAATAATTTGTGAGAATAGTGCATGTTTCAACAATAGCCTTAGGTTATTCTGAAAACTGAACAAGTCCTCATTCCATATACGTCCATTGCTCACAGAAAAGCTAATGTGATATCAAAAAAGTCAGGATAAGATTTTAAAGTTAAAGCATAGTATTATTTACAGGTGTGGATAAGAAGTGTTCAGGTAAGTCACAGGGGGATTTTTTCTATTGAATGAAATCAAATGCAAAATAAGTCTTGAAAAAACAGAATTTGAATTCTTGTAGGAGTTGGAGCATGTATTGCAGTGCTGAAAGTGTATCAGACCTTAAATCTCATTGAGAGAGGTTACAGTGCAGAGGCAGAAGGCTGAGAAAATGGAAAGTAAAAATGACCAAGAAAAAGCAAGACTAAGTGAAACTACAGAACAAGAAAGGTGTCACAGGAGAATTTGGAGGTGGGGTAGCCAAAGGACAAAGCCATAGCACACCATTCCATAAAATGTAAAATTTATTTACTAACCAGGATGGGTATAGTGGGTGGGTAGCAATGTCTGTTCTACAACACACACATATGCACGTGCCACAGAGATAGACCCCCCACCGGCTAAAGCCTCCGGTCCAGCTGTGAGCATCACAGCAGCCTCAGGGCAGCAGGACTCCCCACAGCTGGACAAAATACCTGAGCCTTGTCTGGTGTCCTGGCTTTCACACAGTACTTCCAGGTTGGGCCCAGTTTTCTGTGGTGTGCTGGACTCCTGGGGAAATATTCATATCAGGGAGCTGTTGCTTTACCTATTTATTGCTTTCTAACTTGGACTACCAGCCTAACTTTCCAGAGAACTTGTTGGTCTGTCTCCCCAGGACAAATACCTTTGACTTTCTCCATATTTAAAAGCAACTAGCGGTTGCTACATTGGTTTATCTCACTTTCTGATATTTCAACCTAAATGTGTTATAAGGATATATCATTCTTAAGAACCCCTTTGTGTTTCTTGGTTTCTTCCCCTTGGTTTATTTTCCCAGCACATATCATAAACTTTATAATAAGGTGTAGTTGAGGTCTCACTTAAGTGATTCATGCTTTCAGTTAGGCTTCAATAGGTTACACAAAGGAAAAATCATATTCTTTGCAAGTTGAGAAGCTAGATAAATAAAAAAACAACATAATAGCGACTCTTAAAAAATGACATTCGCATCACAGTGAGACTCAAAAATGTTATGCATGTTGCATATAAGAACAAGGAAACTTTATAGATAGTCCACAGTTCACATAGAAGGTTTTCTATGTACTGGAAAATACATATTGATTTTGGATTATGATTCCCACTTATCAGAAGGATAAAGAATAAAACCCACAACCATTACAAATTTGATTTCATGTACAAATCAATATTTGCAAGATATGACACATGAGACACAGTAATGACATATAAGAAATAAGTTTTAACACTTTGAAAAGACTTATTATCTTAGATACATTTTTTCCAGGTACAAGACAGACACAGTCAAATGGAAAAAAACCTATCAAAATTATTTGAAAGATTCTTAAAAGCCTGCTCTACTAGCTCTGATCTGTACTAGTCCTTGTAAGTTATAGGACAGTACCCCTTGAATCTAAATTCTCAATGGCCTGCTATTATTTAGAAAAGGAAAGGAAAAATTTATACCAGTGTTATTAAAAGCAGGAGTATTGTGAATTCCTGTTAAGCAGAATGAAAACAAACAGAAAGGTCAAATAGACTAAATGTGTCATGACACAGCCATCTGACTATGTGCATTCATACACCTAAAATGCAGCCTTTTTTCCCATGAAGGCACCCCTTTTTGTCAATGATTAAGAGTGAAACAGGGAGAACAGAGCCAAGATGAAGAATCTCCAGCAGAAGAACAGCATGTGGACTAGGTGTTACCAAGGGAAAGGTCTAAGCAGAGCAGTGCAGGGACTGAGCACATGTTTGTAGAGACTTAAATATGTGCAGCACCTCAGAGATCTCAAAGATATAAAGTACCACTTCAGAGACTGAATGAAAATACTGGTACATACTGTATTATATATTATATATACACTGTATACTGCACAGGAAGCGGAAGTTGTGAGAGTCCCCCTTGAGAAGCTCCAAGTATTTTGATTTAAAGAAATTCTGTAGCCTGCCAGGCTGGGATACCAAGTTCTCTCACGATCTCACAAGGGTCACTCTCACTTACATGGAAGTTTATTTATCAAAACAAACTTAAACTCACAGACCTCAGTTATCACTCCTTGAGAAGCATTTTCTGACTCCATCGTCTTCCTGTGTGATGGTGGTTATACTGATGTGTAGCCTGATGGGTAACCTGGTCTCATGCAGAGCTTCTAGTCTGTGCCTTCCTTGTTCACCAGACCAGAATTAGGGAATCAGACTTATACTTCTGAAGAGAGAGTAGAATTGCTTTAAATTTTCAACTTAAATTCCTGTATCTTAATAAGGTTTATATGGAAACTGTTTGTAATATCAAAACATAAAAATATATTAAGCAGGGGTTTTTTCTTAATTGTCTGCAACTTAGTAATTTATTAACAATTAATATAAAATCAAATACATTAAAAATTAACTATAATTATTTTATTGTAACTGCAATAAAAGAATTCAAGTGTCTCAATATATATGCAAAAAAATACATGGAGCAGAAATTCAGAACCCTGACATATTTGTCAGGCTGCATCAAAATGGAATTGGAGGAATGCACCAAGAGTACAACCCCCGGTCAGTACCCATGGTGTACAACTGTCATCTCCAGAAATTTTCCTTTCACAGCACACCACCTTCTCCAGATGAGGGTAGGCAGAGAAAAGGTGACATGAATGGCCAAAACAGGGAGAAAGGCTGCCATAAGAGCAAACACAAAATTTCCCATTCGCTCAGTTGCTCTGGCCAGAGTCCTTCACTTCTAGCTCTGAGCAGTTTGATGCTGAAACAGAGACTGAAAAGTCTAATTTTCTCCCTGAGAATTTGTGCTCCTTCAACTAATACTTGCTAACTGTGGTACTTAAGGTCAACCCAGAGAATCTTGTCTTTCCCAGGCATATATAGAGGGTGCTGAAAAGACTGCTGTTTCTAAAGCTAAAAGCTAAGCACAGAGTAAGCTGTGCATCATGTCCTTAGCTACTGAATTATTTCTGAGTAGTACTGAGCTCAGAGTTGAAGAGGTCAAGGTTTGAGAAACTCTAAATAGCTTAAATTATCTGCTGGCAAATTTGGTTTTATGTAAAGTGCAAGCAAGGGTATTATATACAATGCAAGAACAATACAGGGTCTTCAGTTTTTATACATAGTAATTTCCTGAAAGTAAGCACCATTTAAATATCCATACACAAGGTGGATTTTTTTTAATCTTTTAAAAAGTTTCATTGTTAGGCCTAAAATTTTTCAGAAATGTTTTTATTTTAAACAATTTCTAATGGCTGTCACTATGATTTAAAGTCTTCTACAGAATCTCTCACATAAGGTATGGTTGCCTAAGTTACTTTGGACTTAATTTTAGATAAACTGCTGTAGCAAGTGTTGAATAAATGCATGAGCAAGCAAAGAAAAGCAAACCAGATATTTAACATTTGTGACTGGTATTATCTTTTCAGAGTATTTGAATAGAAGTAGTTTAAGTTTGTTAATTAGGTTCCACACAAAAAATTCATGTTCAAAGACATTACACTGCATTCATCATCTCTCTAAAAGGCATGTCATGGCATTACCACTGGCTAAAAAAAACAACTTAATGCATATCAATGTCAGATGCATTTCTCAGACACTTTCTCATCCTTTGGCACAATAATGACATGTATGAGGGGAACTCTCAGGACAAACATACATTTAAGCCAAGATTATTTTGCTGGGAAAAAATAAAAAAGCACTCAGATAAAAACATGTTATGTTAGAAAACTGTAATTACTCCATAGTGATATATATTGAAACTGCATGTATGAAGTGTTCTTCTGTGCTGGTGTTCCTGTTAATAAAACTTTGAGGAGACTGTTCCATGACAACTGTGTTTTTCAGTCTGTTCTGTTAACTTTTTAAAAAAATCTTGCATCATTAATAAAATGTTCTGATACTAAATTTTTCAGTTTGAGGAAGGAGAGGAAGATCCATGCAAGTGCACAGAAACATTGAACTCTGAGGTCTTTACACACTCACAGGATCCCTGAACTGTGATCCTGAGTTAGGGGATCAAGTATTCAGCCTAACGCTCCCATGGCATACAAAAAGTGTGTTCCTAGACCAGGCACATATACCATAACAGGTGACTATAAAGGACTCTGCTTTAGTTACAAGGTCACAGATTAATATTATTTCTCTTATTTCATTGTCAATTTAATTTCATCCTTTATTTTATCCAGTCAGAACCATAAGAATCACATCATTTGTACTGGAAATCACACAACATTCAACTTTATCTAACTTATGCCAGCCACAAAAATTGGTTTTTAGAGCTATAATTCTGCTTGGCCAAATCCCTTTGAAATCAATGGGATTTTCAGAGCAGAGTGACTGACAGATGGGGTCCTTAATCAATAGAGAGGGCAAATTTTGAGTACAGATAAAAAGTACAAATGTCATAGGTCACAAGATGAACAGTATTAAATACTCTACATCAGGCATTTTTTTTCACGTATCAAATGTACCTAAAAATCAATTCAGAGAAAAAAACCTGCCTTCTGTAAATAAGCAACAGCTGCATTTACTGTCTAAGCAATGACTCTCATTTGGCTGAACTGAACTGCAATTCAGCTCACACTGTATAAACATGAATGGGTCACAGGAGTGACACAAACCTCACCTTGTAACTCCTTGTCATGAGCTGGTTTCTGATTTTTATCAATCTAAGCTTCCCAACAGCTGCTGTGATGCTGGTTGCCAGTGGCAGCACAGCTTCAAATGGCAGCTTTCAATCAACAAGGATGGGGGAAGATGTATCTTGGGCCTTTCAGCCTGTCTCATGATGAGAGCAGTGGATAAAGAGGTAAATGGGCTCATCAGGGGAGAAGTAAACCCTACACTGAGAGAAGACTGGTTTCATCCACACCTTCTTGTCACAGTGTCTCTGTGAGTACTCCTAATGCCAAATAGTGTCCCAGCAATGTTGTTCCTCCTTTGGAGTGTCCTCCTGGATGTCCTGAGTGCAGTCCAGCAGAGATGCAACAGAAATGGTCTCTCTGACAGGTTACCTCCAGCAATGTGGGTGACTAGCATCAGCAACAACCCTGCTTGGGGCAGCCAAGCTCAGGTAACCCCTACCTCGCAATACCATGGGGGATGTCATGCCCTAGTGACCAACTCATGGGTATCTTGGGGCTATTAGGGTCATATCCAAACTCATCAGACTCCAACCAAGGGTATTCTGGGGTGACCAGTCTTCTGCATTCTCCCAGCTTGAAAAACTATTGCTGTTCTCACACATATTGGAAAATGCAATGTAGGACATCTTGTAACAATCCAGCTGGGAATTACCATATCACTAGAATGAGAATGGAGGTGACACCAATGGGTGATCAATGATGTGCGACTTGTTTTTTACAAGTAGAAAGATGACAATTTTACAAAGAACAGCCTATTTACTTTCATCTTTTTATTAATAAAACATTGAGATCAATCAGGAATATTACCTCATATATATAGACATCACGGGTGTTTGTAGCAGACAAAAAAGTGTGCCTCCTGGGTACATTACATCTCTACAGTATTTCCTAGAGATGTATCTGGATGTACAAATGTTGGAAAGACACACAAAGGCTCCAGTTACAGCAATAATTGATCTGTGGATTCCAACTTGCTGTCATGATCTGTAGTAACCATTTTTTCCAAGCTCCGGGGAGAGAGCACTACCAACTTCTGTACCAGGGTGAAGTCTCTCTGCCAAACCTGATTCAAGCTATTGACAGTACAACCAAAGTAGCTTTTCATTTCTTGTAATTATTTGCCAATTTTTGTTCATGTGTGTTGGAATAACCCCATGATCCCACCAGGGAAGCAAGTGATGTGATCCATAACATTGTAGCCTTCAGAGGTGTGGATGCAAGGGCAGTGTCCCTGGCCACCCAGCCAAGCCCTGAGAATTTCAGAAAACATCCCATCCCAGACTGTAGCTGGTGGGGAGCTGAGCCAGCTGGGGCTTTCATCCTGACTAAGCTTTGGAGAAAGTTATAATGGCAACAGAGACAGCTGACACATGCTTTGTATGAAGTTGTATGGTTGGTATATACAGGATTGTACATGGAACAGACAAGGAGGAGGAAAGATAAATGCTGTGGCAAGACTTATGGATATGAGGCATCCTTAAGAACACTCCTGAAAGTAAGCATGACTTAAGCTTCCAGAAGCATGTTAGCAGCCTGCAGCACAGATGCTGATGGGGATTCTCACACCTGGTGCTCTCAGAGGGGAGGCCTGGGGGAACAGCATAGAACAGTGTGGTACCCATGACCAATCCCACCTGCATAAAAGCCGTGCTCTGGCAGATTAAGGCACTTCCCGATCAATGTGCTGATGTCACAGAACATTTCACTCTCAGCATAGCCATAGGGAGAACACCATAACGAGCACTCAAATAAGAAAAGACTTTCTCTGACAGGATGATCAGATCCCCTTTGGGTGATTGGAGTCTGATTCATCACTCTCTGCTGCCCTACCTTTCTAACAGAGCAGTTTTAATTTAAAACAATTTAATTCCACATGGAGAACCAGTGTTACACAGAAATAAATCAAGTGCTTTGTATTTACATGGACCAATCTTTTCAGCCAGTAAAAACTAGAGTGGTTCTGCTGAAGTCAATGAAGTTGTACTGATTTACACTAGCTCAAGCTCTGCTCTAATATTTTAGAAATAATGGTCTAAAGACTCAGCTAATATATGCCAGAACAAGTCCGTCAGATTCATACATAGACTGAGGATCTGACCTTTTATTGAAATTAGCATGCTAGAATTCCCCTTTGGTTTGTTTAAAACATTGAAAAACTGTAACCAGGTTGTTGATTGGTATGCTACTAACCCAGAGGCACAGTAGTTCAGATGCTGCACGCTATGTGGCTGCAGATTGTATATGTTTGTACCCAGCAACACAGCAAAAGTATTTCAGAGCAGTGACAGAATGGGTAACGAGGGAGTAAACCTGCCCTATGGCAATCCCTCATCATGCATCTCTCACTTTGCCAAATTTCAGAGTGAATACTGCATATGGATTTTGCCCTCTGGAGCATGAGATCCTATTTTCATTGTTTTGGGTTTTTTTCTTTCTTTAGCTTCAATAAATATTTCTTATGGCTCAGGTGCTTAATAAAGGATAAACAAAAAGAAATGTGCAAATATGAAACAGAAGTTTCAGTGAATTTTATAAGCTTTTGCCATTTTTTTTTTTGAGGTCTCTTGGTTTAGCTTCGTTTCTGAGCAGAAGATACTTTATGTCATAGGCAGATACACATACACTTTTTCAGACTCCCTAGGTGAGCTACATTTGCACAGAGATGGGAAAAACTAGGTATCAACTATCCAGCCCATTTTCTTCACTTTGCATTCCTTAAATTTCTATTTTATATTGTTATGATGACTGTTATTACTGAATTAGCACACAGTCTCTAACAATGCATTAGACACTTTACAGAAATTCTAGCTGTGTTCAGAAATAGTATACAGTCCCAGGCTTACTACCTGCAAAAGCTCACACATAGGAATAAATTCAGATGACTGAGTTCATATTTTTTTGAACTCAATGAGATTACTTATGTAAGCAAATTAACTCATAAACTAAAGGTCTTTGCAGTGTTAAATTTTGAATTTAATTACAAAAATGAAAACCTCTTAAAGTTAATTGAAGGATTGGGGACATTGATTTTGGTGGTAATTTTACTGCAGTGGCAATAGATGGACAGGTCCAGGTAACGGAAATGCTAAATAAAATAAATGAAAAAAATAATAAGGAGGTAAATTTAGTTGTTCAGCTGAAGCACATGATTGTTATGATGATCCATTTAAATTGAGTTAAGTGTTCCTTTGGGTTTTTTACTTCTTCAGGAAATATACATTGCATCAAAAGAATTGGAAAAGATAAAGAGGTCAGAAGAGTTCATAGTAAGGGGTTTTTTATGTCCATCATATAATATCGGGATTTTGAAGAACAGCTGCAATCAGTGAGAATTCAATGCCAGTTGAACCCATGCAGGGAAGAAATTCTAAGTATAAGGAGGTATAACTAAATTGACTTAATCATGAGTAATTACAGCACTGATCTTGCTTATGTATGTCGGGGAAATCTGAGTCACTTTACCAGCTTCAGTCAAACTGTACTGATTAACCAACAAAGGAGCAACCTACTGGGTCAAAACCATTTAATTTTTTCATGGTTTTGTGGGATACATTTGAATGATTGTCTTCATACTTAAAATCCTCTACGCATTTGAAATCAGAGTTGACAGAACAGAGCTGGAGGATGTTTTTGGAAGAATTCTAATACAGACCATATTTTGATCCCATACAATTTGAGAAGCTTAGAAATAAGCTCTAGTATCTTTTTTTGTTCTAAGAAGAAGAAATAGACAAGGCATTAAAATATCTGAAACTAGTGAACATCTATCTTGTCTCTCACAGTTTGACTCAACTTGGTATATCTAAACTTTAGTGTAAACTGGTAGCAATTTTATCTATATTGTACTTGTAGATACAAATTTATGATTGCAGCGTGTTGCATTTCAACTTACCTTGATTCAGTAAGACACAAGATATGCCATATTATTCATTAACTGCTGTAAAGTGATACTGTTGGGAAGGAAAACTGCATGGAAAATGTTTGTCTTCTATCACAGATATCCAGTCCATCACAAGCCACATACCTTATGTCTGATGCTTTGACATATAGATGGATTTTGGTAGCAGCTTGGAATCCATTTACTAACCAAGTCATATTAGCAAAGAAAAGGTTCTGCTGTATACTATGGAGTATCACAGCAGTGAGAAAAGAAATGGCAGGAATATCTTCAAAAAGATAGAAGGAGAGCTAGGACCAGTAAACAAAGTGTCATAAAATGTGTGATATACACATTTTTTAATTATTCTCTTCTCTGCCTTCTTTTGTCTTTGAATAGCTCTTACATCTGTATTTTTCTTCCTTTTCACTCTCTGCTTGGTATTAACTTCATTTTAATTTCATTGTTTCTCTCTGGTCTTTGCAATTTTCCCAAGTAGATTGAAAATCAAAAGAAGGCCATGCTGAACTCTTCCACTTTTTAAATTCACAGGATACTACGTGCTGTTTTTTAATTACAAATACATTGGGATAGGCTTCAGTCTTGAGTCCGGTCCCATTGTAACTGCTTTTGTCAACAGAAATTTGTTTTTAAGAACAGGAATACACTCCTAATGACTTTCTGATAGCATGTTGTTGATACAGACAAGTCCTCGATCTAGAGACCTTACATTTTTCAAACATCAGCAGAAGACTTGAGCCTGAATGAACATGCTTTTTGCCTGGTTAAACAGCTAGGAGACAGAATTCCGAGAGTCATGCCTTAGCATGATTACCGCACTCTCTGACTTGGTCTTGTGGTTGTGTTATTGGGGGAAAGGGGAAGTACTCTTCTCCCTTCTCCTCCCACCCCATGCAAAAAAAGATCAGCTGTGTATAAACTGTCCCCCCAAAAAACCCTACGGTTCTGATGAAGTGAGGAAGGAAAACAGAAGAAAAAAAAAATCAATATACTGAAATCAGAAAGTAAACCATTCCCTTTGTTCTCAGTTCTGTGGGTGCAGGTGTACCTATTAAAAGATAATCCTCAATTGTTCCCTTCTTTGACAGGCTGATATGTGTGAGGATTTAGTCTGTAGAGAATGAAAATGTCACACATACCTTTAGGCTTTTTATGTATAGCCGAGTTTGATGTTATTTGATGGTTCACAGGTTTGGTTTAGAATTATCATAGTCATGTTCAATACCTGAACTCTCAAAGACTTGTTGTTAGCCCAAAAGCACAAAGTATTCTATATATTCTCTTTTTTACTGCTGCCTATCACAGTGAAACTAGTAGAAAAAAATATACTTGAAGATATTTGAGGAAGAATTTATTTACTTATTATTTTAATAAGGTTTTTATTAAATATCTTCAATCAATAAGCCAAAATAATTAGAACTTTATTTTGTAAGTAAAAAAAAAAGAAAAAAAGGAAATTTCCTATTGATGCTCAGCTTAGGTGGCTGGTTTATATTGATATGCACAGACATGTCATTTTTTGTTCTTAATGATCACGACCTACAGCTTACTTCAAGTTAGGAAAGTATTCTTCGTAGGACAAAAAAGGTATCGTCATCGTTTTTTCTAGTTCTAGTTTACCACACCTAAGATATGTCTCACATACATGACTAGTAGAAAAATACATCCTTTACCCTAATAAACCTGGCTCTGTGTTTAATTATAACTGTCCAGAATTTATTTATGTCATGCCTCTAGCATAAACCAGAACTCCAGTCCTGAAACATATGCCCATGCCTCACTTTACATGACCTCACATATGCCTAAATTTGCACAGCTAATCTGTGCCACCAAACATAATTTTTCTGAGTTAAAAATTAAATGTATTCATCAATATTTTGGGGATCAGGGATCAGTCCAATAATGAATTCAACAGTGAATGTAAGATATCTAACAAGTAGAATAGTGTTTTTAGAAAAGTATGCCTGAGCTATTGTGCAAAGGCAGGCTCACAGAGTCTTATCTCACAACACATTGCTGACAAAGACTGTCCAACAACATTAGGTGGAAGAATCTGCAGGGATGAAGTGCTGTGATTACAAAAAGAAGAAGAGGGGAAAAAGAAAAAGATTGAACAAATCAAAAGTGTTACGTTTGGCAAATAGTTTGGAAGCAAGCCATCCTTTTCTTACTGTCACCACTGGAATAAATGCAAGATGCTTTCATCTGTAATAGTGTTTTCAAGTCTGCAAAAAAATGATTCCACACACAGTTGCCAAAATTATTACTTAGGAAGGAAATAGAGGAAACAGCTATAACACAATTATAACTGTTTACTCTGTGCTGACAAATAACAACTACCTAATTGCCATCACTGAGTTTGAACAGAGCGGAGGCTTTTTAAACAAAGATGTCCGGCTTCATCACTGGTGAATGCTGGCCTTGCAAACCTACTTGCCATTCTCCACTCTGCTCCCTAGGGCCGTACACAGATGATTTATTTATGCACAGCTCTTTTGCACAACTGCATGTGCTGAGATGTGAAAAATTACAGCTAAACATTGGGGATTTTAAATTATGGGCATCTTCTCTAAGGTACCATAGACATTGTTAACTTTGTGTGAGCTGATTTTCAAAGCTACAGAGAGCTCTGCTGAGTGTCTGGGGGAGTCACGTGCTTTCATCCTATTTCTGCCTTAATTTTTTTTTTTGTGTTTGGGACAGCAAATTATCTTCTGCCCAGGCAGTGTGCCTGGGGTAACACTTCCTTCCCCCAAAAAAATCCCCATATTACCTCCCCTTAGGTAAGCAGTAGCCAAAAGCATTTAGCATCTAAAGTTCATGTGGGGATTAGTATGAAAGAAATCTGTATCTCTGAGCCAAATCTGAAAAGACAGTGACAGTAATTAATCCTGAATATTCTTTAGGAACTGATGCACAGATCCCATTAAAAANTAAAAAAAAAAAAAAAAAAAAAAGAAAAAAACTACTTTCAGCAGTCAGTACTATTGTGATCATTGCTCTCAGGAACCATGTATCCCACAAAACAGGAGACAAAGAAATATGTTAAATATGTCTCTTCATCAAAAAGAGTAAAACATTTTTATAGCTGGGTTCACATCTAATTATCTCCAGTTATTAAGATTTTAGAGCCTGCTTATCACCACTGCTTTCTTTTCCATCCAAGGTGAGCAGTGATTCTGAGAAGTCTTCAAACAATTGTTAAACAAAACGTATGAAATTTTCTCAGAAAAAAAAAGTTCATAGTGCCCATGGCATGACATTGATTTGAATATTTAATTATAAATTTAGTGATTCAGGTAGAGCTATCTGTCTTTAAAAGGCTTGGGTCCGATTCATTTTGATATTACTTAGGCTCCCCTTCATGTTCTCTCAGATCATGCAATGTTTCACACTTAACAATGAAAATTGTACTGCACAGCACATTAAGTTACTTATTTTCTATTAGGTGGTATTGCTTCTCTTTCAGCTGTGAAATGTTACACTCTATTTCCTCACATGGATAGAATAGATGCCACGAGGAGGAAAATATTGACTCTTATCTCTGCAAATATGTTTCAAGATATTGTGCCTTTGACAAATGAACATCTGGACTAAATCAATATTTCTGACAGAGAAAGCTACAAACTCAATGTCTCAAATATTTACTAAAATTAGAAGACTTACTTTTGTAATTGTGCATAATACACACCATAAAATGGTTACAAAACTGGTCCTAAATGCTTATGCATTTGGAAAGATTGCATTATTCTACCATCAAGGTGCATAGGGGTCGCACCAGACAAACTTATAGGTTGTTTGCTAAATGCCTGAGAAAGCCTATTGACAATGTAATGAGAGAGAAACTACTCTACTATCGGGTGTATTGTGACTGTTGTATGGCTAATTAAAAGAAGTCCATAGCCAATGGTTTAACACATTTCCTGGAAATTATATTGGATAATATTAAATTAATTCAGTCTTTAGTTTGTAAATGTGTTAGTCAAAAGAGGTCCCAAGATGAAATCACACTTTTGGCCACTGCTTCCTGACTGATTCTATAATACCACAATTAGATATAGTGATATCAAAATTTGGTCTTGACAGTCATCCAATGTGTACTTGCCGTGTGCAAAATATCTGCAGATATCGACATGGTTTAGATAAGACAGTGCTCATCAATCAGCAGTTTTAAAATAGTGCCACACTAATCACCCCCCTGATTCTGACAATTTCTTTTAACTTACCATTTTATGTTAAAATGATTGCCTGTGGAAACTGCTGAGCATTAGCTTCTACAAGCCACTCAAGTGTCTTGCAAAGATTGGCTCTAAATGTAAAAGGTGATTACTACAAATTGTGACTTAATAATAGCCTGTCTCCACAGTAGAAACAAAACAGGGTTTGTATGGGTGGCTCTGTCTTATAATTGTTTATACTGGCATTTTTTCAATAAATTTACATGGAGCTATAAAAATGAAACTTGACTTGTTGTAATGTTCAATTTTGATTAAAGAGATCGTGATTGTCATGAAAGAGGAGTAACCTGAAATTGAAATTACCCTTTCAATAGGCTGTGACTCTTCAGATAAAGACAGTTTTGTTTGCATCACTATATTTTTTCTCTAAATCTCAGTACTTTATTGCTAGCCTTCATAAAGGGACCTCTTTTGAGTAAAGCAATGCCCACAATTACTTATTGGTGATCTTCAACCAAGATGATCTTTCACAATTTCTTTTCTCAGTATAGAACTGACTAGAGAATAAAAATCCCATTTTACAACAAATTTTGAGGTTTTTAAAATCTATTTTCTTTCCCAACTCTAATAAAAATCAATTCTGCAAATATTTCTAGAAAAAAAAATACAGATTTATTCAAACTGTCACCTAGACTCTGTTTGAAAGTTCTTTGTTTCTTTATCTATAGCTTTTTACTTTGAACTGAGACAAAAATTTCACAAAATCTTCAGATAAAATTACATTTCAAATAGCTGTGGCTGTAAAAACAGAGTACACCCTCAGCAAGTTTGCAGGTGATACAAAACTGGGAGGAGTGGCTGGTACGCCAGAGGGTCCTGCTGCCTTCCAGAGGACATCAAGAGGCTGGAGAAATGGGCTGGCAGGAACCACATGAAGTTCATCAAGGAGAAGTGCAAAGCCCTGTGCCTGGATAGGAATAATCCCAGGTACCAGAACAGGCTGTGAGCAGGAAGGTTTGAAAGCAACTTTGGACAAAAAGCCTTGGGTGTACTGGTGGACACCAAGTTGACCATGAGTCAGCATCATGCCATAGTGGCAAAGAAGGTCAATAGTTTCCTGGACTCCATTAGGAGGCACATTGCCAGCAGGTTGAGGGACGTCATCCTCCTACTCTCATCAGCCCTGGTGAGACTCACCTGGCATGCTGGATTCAGTCCTTGTCTCCCCAGTACATGAGAGACATAGAGCTACTAGACAAAGTCCAGTCAAGGGCAGCCAGGATGGTGAAGGAGCAGGAGCATCTCTCCTATGAGGAAAGGCTGAGAGAGCTGGAATAGTTCTGCCTCAAGAAGAGAAGACTCAGGGGGGGATCTTAACAATGCATATAAATTCCTGATGGAGACGGGTAAGTAAGACATAACCAGACTCTTTACAGTGGTGCCCAGTGACAGTACAAGAGACAATCAACACAAACTGAAATACAGGAAATTCCATTAAACATAGGAATAAACTCTTTCACTCTTATGGTGGTTGAACACTGGGACAGGTTTCCCAGACAGATTGTGATGTCTCCATCCTTGAAGATATTTAAACACGGACCAGATACTCTCCTGAGAAGCCTGCTCGAAATGATTCATCTTTCAGCAGAGGGGTTGGACCAGATGATCTCCAGAGCTCCCATCCAGCCTTATCCATTGCATTATTCCAGGAAAATAAACTGGTTGTGTGTCAAATGTAAATTCAAGTTCATTTACTATGTGAATGTCTCCTAACAAAAGTAAAGCCTGTGAAAGCAAGCCCTCTTTCTTTTAATATTCAACTTTTGTCTGTTTTCCCTGCTGATCTTCAGAATTGTAATCTTTGTTGGAGATTCAGTTTGTGAGTTTTTTCCCCTGTGAATCAAGAGCATGTGCTTTTTTCTCAGTGACAGGTTGTTATTTAGAGTTTTTCAATTAGCTGACCTGTTGCTTCTAACTCTGCAATATCAGCAGACAAATATTTAGAAAGGACACAAGGGGCAGGGAGCTAGACCCTCTTGCTCATCTCACTTATAGGCAATCAGTTCACCCAGGAGCTGTCATCTGAAGTCAATCCACTGGCCTTACAAAATGCATGCAATTTCAGAATTGTTTCCTCAGAGGATGCTGCATTTAGCAAACAAATTAGAATGAAATTTATTCACCTGTGGGCCATTATAACAACAGTGGCAGCTTGGTAGGGCAAGAAACATACAGAAAAATTAATCTGCTGCTAACTAAATCTATTTGGCACGAGAGAAAAGGAAAAAAAACCCAAACCCAAAAGCTAAGGATTAAAGACAGAAGCATCTTGCCCCACTGTGCTCGCTAAAATTATTTCCAGCAACCACTGAAGAGTGTGAGCACTTCTTTATTTGCAGGATGTCAAGGTGTATGTACATTCCCTCTAGGCTACCTGGAGGGAAAAGGCAGTGGCCTGTGCAATAAGCAGACATACACAGAAATACTTCAGGCCTTCATGATCCTCCTGGGGGAAGAAAAGCTTCAGGCTTCTTCAGCCTAGAAGAAGAGCAGAGAGGTAGATAGTTTCAAGCCTCGGTAGCTCCGTGCTAAATACTACATAGAAAGGGAGATGCTCTGAGAAACACTAAGGGAAAAATAAAAGGAAGGATGAAAATCATTGAGAGAACAGATATGAATTTATATTTGTCCTGGGTTACAATCATATGGCTAGTGATGGTGGTGTGTTGCTATTTTCTATAGTCCATTGCAAAAATCTTGACTAAGATCTAGCAGTTCTGTGACCAGAATAGCTCTACAGGTATGATTCCAAACTTTCCACTTCAGATGTTAACCACTCTAATTCCTCTTGTGGAAGTTCTCCAAGAATTGTTTTGCAGTTATTTCTGGATAACATGGTTTATTTATAATGCAACACAGGTTGTGTTGCTTCAGGAGTGAACCAAATAAGTATATTCTATCCCACATTAAGTGGGAGAAGAGGAACATCACCTATGGCATGTGATCTATTTTGGCACATTACTTTGGCAACTATTTGCAAAGGAAGTGCCCATTATTCATTTATATCCTGTCATCCATCCAACAGAGCAGGAATTTTCAATTTCATTTCATTTTCCTGGCTGTCCTCAGACACATGTTACAAAATATAAGGTGCATAATTGCATTTTCTTTGGTTTAGTGGCATTTTTTGTCTCATACTGATGTCAAAGGCTGAACATAGCTACAGTAGGGGAGCCAGTGAAAGCTTGATACTGAGCAAACTGGTCTCAGCATTAAGAGGAATTACAGAAAGCATGTTTTGGAGTTAAATCACTTCCTCACAGACTGATGCATGGGAACCTAGGTGAGAAGAGGAAGGTTACAGGTAACATTTCTGTTTAAGAGGCTCCTAATTGTTTCCATGTACCCTAGACATTACCTTTCAAAAGTCTTGATTTTCTCTATGTCTCTTTCCACTGAAGAGGACCAAATAAAATGTCCCATGATGCATCTCAGTACTAATTCCATAAAAATAACTCACTTTGGAGTGAAATAAGACTTTCCATTCCCTCTCTATTTGCTTTCTAATGAACAAAACGTTCTTCCCCTGAGACTTTGTAGCATGTTTTAGGACACAAATTTCCAGGCTTCTGGAATGCATAACAACCCAACTGCTTTGGCCTGGGCTATCCCATGATCCCATCTGCACAATTAGCTACCTCTGTCATCTCGCTGTGACTTTGCTTTATTCTCCTCTGCCTTTCCCTGATATCTTGCATTGTTTTCAAAACACTTCCAGTAATTGTCATGTTGAAAAACAGCTGTCTTTGTTATATCTCTGATTTTGTTTCTTAAACTACATTTGTTACTATCTAGGATGTGGGTTGTTTAAAGAATGTTATGGGAAACATTTAATTTCCTTTTTTTTAGATTCAGTTGGGTGTTTTGCACATAATATCCATGAGCTCTCGCTGGATATGTTGCTGATATACTCTTGGGTCAGCCTGTTTCTATTATGCTTCTTTGTGCTTCTGGAGCCTTGTATGGAGATACCAATGATATCTGAGTGAAATCTTGAAGTTTTAACAGTATACAAGCACCCTATAAATGAAAATAAATATCTACTCAATTATGTTCTTCAAAACTGTCTATGGTTTTAAATCAAACAATGTAATTTAGAAGTAAAGTTGTGCCTGATAATAATAATTCAGAAAATACACAGCTTCTTCTTGACTAATAACACAAATTACCCATCATTCTAAACCTGACATTAATACTGACATTGGTATCACACCACCGAGATGACTCCCTGCTCATGAAGTGTTATCATTGCAGACATCTGGCAAATTGGTTGTTAACTTCTAACACAATTGATATGCCTTTTATTATTACAATATTTTGTTTCAACAAAAGAGTGCTCATTTCCCAGTGTTGAACCATTTTAATGATTTTATGTAGAAATACAGCTAATGAAAAATAATGACAAGGGACTTCTGAATTCCATTTTTTATTCTCCATCCCAACAGTACTCATTACAATATCACCAAATTATGTCTTATGAAGACGACACACAGGTACACTTCAGTCTCTGTTTCAGACTGCCTACCATAAATAGGAAAAAAATGTGCTAGTGTCAGGAGATTGTCCTACAATGCTTGGGTTGTCCAACAAATAGGAACATTAAAATAATCTGTTCTTTCTGTTACATTTGGTGTATGCATTATCTGAAACACTCATCTTTCCCAGTTACTGTTCTCTCTTGATATGAACATCTAAATGAGGAAATGAGAGCCCTAACTTAGCCCAAATTTTATAATCAGGCTAATACTACTTCTAGGCTTAAGAATATGCATAAAATACTAGAAGTACAACTGAAACCTCTTATTATCACTGTCACTCTATTATATTTGTTTCTTGAGCAACAGCATGTGGGAACTATAAAAAAATACAGTGGAGTACACTAATATAGAAAAGTCTATGCGTGATTAGCTCAGTGATTATTCAGCTCAGTATCCTGTCTTTATTAGCAGTTAATGACAGATGTTTTCAAAGAAAGTATGAGGACTCTGTGATCCTGTAAGGTGTTTACCAGACACTTTTTCCCATAAATTCTTTCATTTAAAGGGTTCAATTATATACTGGTGTGAATGCTTATGTCTCCTTTCTACCCTACCATGTCTGCCACAGCATGAAAAATTATTTGACATTCGTAGAGAATAGAGATGCCAACAACTTGTCTACTCTTCATGCATGGGTAAGAAACAGGTTTTGATCCCTGTTCCCAAGCACCATCTTTTGTGCTATGATTATTTTTTTATTCTTTTTATTATTATTTAATGCAAAACAACTGATGTGAAGGCACAAGATGCTGGAGCATCTTTATGTCAGTGTGAACCAATCTGACACTTCCCAGTTGCAGACTAGATTACCTAAACTTTTCTTAATATACTTAAATGTGTTGATAGATTTTAAATGCACAGTTGTTTTCCAATAACTATATTGACAATCTCAAAGAAAGATATCCTCACATTAATCAATTTCTATATGGAAATGCTCTGGCTCTAATATGTGGGAAAAAGCACCAACTGCTATTTTCTTCAGCTGTATCATGTTTTTTTTCCAACAGGTGGGTGATAATTAGGCATTTTATTTACTTCAGCCAATTTAACTGATTTCAAATTATGGTTCAGTGATCTGCTCTGTCTTGGATGACATCCACATGGTTTCAAGATAGAGAGACGTTCACTAATTTCCAGTTCCATGGGATGGTAGATTATTTTAATGAGATTTTTAAACATTTTCCTTATTAGGTTGGTATGTAGTCTGTATTTTTTTCAAAACCCTGCAAAGCATTCAGTCGTAGGAACTTACAACTTTACTTATCAATTTGTTCCAGCATGTCTCACTAGAGAGCTTGTAGGACTAAACACAGAGAGGAGGAAAGAACAGCCCTGCATGATGATAAAGTCCAGCACTTTGCTGAATGGGCTTGTAAACAAAATAAAACCTGAAACAAAGTACTTCTGAAAAGCGTGCAATTTTTCCATGCTCTAGGAAGCACACAATAAAGTCCAAGAGCAGTGTAAGTGGTGTACTGTTCTGCACTGAAATAATGTAAGAATCTCACAGCAGTCCAGTGAGGTCCCAGAAAAAATGTGGCAGGAGAGCCCTGAATAAAACAGAAGACAAATCTAGTGAAGAATAGAGAGAAATCACAGTTAATTCTCTCTTGCAACATACTACAGATGAAATCCTGATTTAGGGGGGATTGGAAGGGACTAGATTTTGCGTGGGAGCCCTTAGATTGTAAACATAATTTCCCAATATACAATTGCAATAAAATTGGAATTTTATTCAGCATATGTAGCATATGCAATTTTATTCAATACATGGCCTTTAAGCAAACTTATTTCTTTGTGGAAAGATAGGTATAGGTTGCTTATTTTCATGTTGCTATTAAACAAATATTAAACTCGGTTTTAATAGTAACTTAAGTGTTATTTTACTGCATCATTTCTAACAAGAAATCTGTGTTGAAAGACATTAATAAGCCAATTATTTTTCTTTTCTTTTTAAAATTTATTGACATAATTTTATTTTGAATATTGTAGCAATTAAATTTTAGTTGATATAGGACACCATTAGTATGAAGACATTTTTCTATGCTTGCTATGACAGAACATAGGACTAACAAAATTAAAATGTGTACTACATGTCATCCATTATCCTTTCTATACCTTTACCCTATCTCGCTGACTAGCAAGTCTTACACTAGATCTTAAATCACGCATAAACTGAAGCAAATACCCTGAAGTCTAACTCATAACAGCTATATGCAATACATTCTATTAACCTATATCATGTTTCTCTGAGGATAAATATCACCACACCATGAATCTTTTACTAAATAGACATTTCAAAACTGCAAGGAAGGAGTCAACATCCTGAATCAGTCAGAACCACATTAGGAACTGTGATACAGTTCATTACTTGCGAGATGTTACACAGCATTAGAGACTTCCATAGGCTTAATTTGACATGAAGCCATCAAGCTGTGTAAAATAAAATATAAGAAAACAAACTTCAAATACATTTGCCTTCCGAACAGATCTGAATTTTGCACACATACTTTCGTCCTGAGCCTGCAAAGGTGAAATATGAAGTCAGGTGGAGTTTTAATATAATAAAAAGAAATATCAACATTAACCCTTATTTTTTCTTGGTCATTTAACTCACAAATAAATGTGAGGAAAAGAAACACTAAAACATTTTAGTATAGCAGTCATTGCTACTGAAAAGTGCCAACACATATATTTTTTTCTATGTCAATGTTCTACTAAAACAGTACTAATTATGTGCTACAATTTATTTGGAGAACTTTGTCTTTTCTGTTGTCCAAAAATTACTGGTAGGAAATAAGAATAGTCTTTATATAAATATACTTTAGCTTTTGAATTACTTGCTAGCTGTGGTTTTGTTTGAATCTTTATGTTCACAGAAGCCTACATTCAAGGTTTATTTTCTATAAATTTTTAAAATATTAATTATTCACTGAGTGTGTATAAAGCCATATTAGAGGAAGTTTTTCAGCTGAAAATGTCTTACCTTTTTTTCCCCTCAGTTTCAAAAAAGGACTATCATCAGTGTCATCTTCAGTACTCACTAAAAGACCAAAAGATAGACATGGGGCATGTAGACACAGTAAGGCAAAAAATATACTGTGAGACAGCAATTTGTAGTCTGTGAGAAGAAGTACAAAGGACAACAAATGAAGCCAGAGCCTTCCCTAACCCCTCTGGCTGGACACGGATATCGCCTCTGTGTATTTGGGTGAGTAAATGATACTATTGATCCACAGAGGAAGGGACACAAAGATGAAAAGCAACATGCTGTTCTTAAGAGATGAAAACAGATCATTGTAGTTTAGGACATGTACCTAACTTGTTGCCCATAAAATCTTACAAATTCTTTAATCACCTAGTCTTTATTCTTGTATGTTGTACCCCTTTCCTTTTGATTCAGTTTGTGTCCCAGTTCTGCAAAACCTTACAAAACTGTGTTGAATGTAAACCTTATCAGGAGTCCCAGTTACCTCAGTGGCTTACTGCTCCCAGAAGTAAAACACAATTTTAATCTTTACAAGCCTGATGCTATAAACTTACACAGTCTGAGGCAGGAGCTTCAGTCTGAGTCTTGCTGTAACCAACCAAAATAAGTAATGCATAATAGTGTATTATATAATTTAAAAAATATAACTAGTCAGATCAAGTGTTAGAGACCTGTACTTGAGGTGCTGAAGATTAAAAATATCCAAAATAATCTTGCTATTGAGCTTGTACCTTGGGACTGATTGTGTCTCTTGTCTGTAATGTATAGAAGGGGCAGGGGAGGGGCAGTCTGGGGGTCACCTGGACGCAGGGCTGCCTGCAACACATCTCAGGCTATTTGGTTCAGCTGAAATCTATTACAAACCTCCCTTGGCCTCCAGCAACCTGGGATTTCACCTCCTGAGTTAATGGGAACAGAATGAAAACAAAGTGCCCTGCCAGAATCACCTCACTCCTATCTGCACATCTGACTTGCTGTAGTCTGGAAATAAGTTAAAGGAAAAATTTTTTTTCAGATGGAGTCTCTGAGAGCAACATATCATTCTGAGGCAGAATTGTTTGTGCATGATTTCTAACTTCTCTTTTTAGTGTCATTTGAGGGTAATAGACTCCTGAAGATAGTCTTCTTGTATATATTAATTCCTTCTTTTCCTCCTCTACAAGGGAGTACTTTTCTGGAATAAAGAGGACCTGCTTGGGGAAGACAATTTTTATTGCTATTTCTGATTTACTATTCCAATAGGTTTACAGTCTTTAATGTAAAAGAAACTTTCCCTCATTCACCTGCTACCAGCACTAGTCTGGATTAGGCTTCTTTGTGTGTGCATGCCTGGTTTTTGGAAGAGGAATGCACCCTTCACTGAAGAAATGAGGGGATCTGCCTGCTTTCTGTACAATAGCTTGCAAACCCACCATACACCATCTAATAACTCCTTATACAGCTGATAGACAACAGGATTAGCCCTAAATTGTCTGAAGAAAGAGTGGAAGACAAGTGTACGGACTGGTGTCAATTTCCATGCCTAGAAGAAACATTCAACCCTGTGAATGCAAGACATGTTTCAAAATAAAATAAGTAACTGGTCTGCAGAAAGGTATCTGGTTACTCTGTGGAAACTTATACTAGTATCAACAACGTGTTATTGCAAAAAGGGTAAAAGTCAATCTGGGGCATACAAACAAGATTTATACAGATGATACAGAAGGTAATCTTTCTCTTCTATTCAGCACTAGTAGGACTACAGATGAAATGTCCAACTTTGGGCACTGCTCTTGTGGATAGATGGGCACTAATTTGAGAGGATGTCTGAGGCAGATCAGGAAGAACGAATAAAGATCTAAAAATGTGACTTCTAGGGAAAGTTTGAAGAAAATTTCTCTGTTTATTCTGCAAGAGAAAAGTGAGGGGTTGTAGAATGGCATTCATCAAATTTATAAGAAGCTGTTCAAACTAAGGAGCAGTCTGGTCTCCATATCTGTGAGAAAAGGCCAAGAAGTAATTGGTGACAATAAAGATTTAGGTTAGTTTTTTAGAAAGAGTTTCCACTCAGAAGAATCGATTTCTCAAGGAATCAATCCTGTTAATTTTACATTGCTGGCAGTTTTTGAGTGCTCATATTAGGCAGGCATCTGTCCAGCATAACAGAACAAGTACAGGTAACTTAGAAAAACCTTCCATGTTCCATTTCAGATTTACTCATAAAAATATTCGTTTCAATTTTTGCATTGTATTTTACTACAATTCTGTAAACCTTGAATAAATAATATTAGAGAAAAAAGCATAGGCTGAAACTATAGCCCAGCAAAATAGATTTAAGAAAGCATTTGTATTTCATGAAGTAAAATACTTAGGTACTAACCAGACCTAAGTTTGACAAAAGTTGGATAAAATCAAAATCAAATAGTGATGATAGTGCAGCTGATGGATTGGAAAACAAACATGAGTATCATTTATTTTTTATGTCACATGAGCAATGACTCAATTATATCCTTATTACCATCCTCGAATAAATTATTAGTGAAGAATAGAGTCAGAGGCAATAATAAGGATTAGTGTGAGGAGTTGCAGTGCAACAGTTATTAGGATTCTGTGTTTACTGTTTTGTGTTGTGTCTACAGTATGGCATCCAAAATGCAGTCATTTAGAATGTATTTCATTCTACAACACATTTGCAATATCATTCTCTCCACAAAATTCTTTTAAAGTAGAAATGGGGTGACAGTGTTATCTTCACTTTGCATTGAAAAAAGAAGTCTGTAAGACCTATTCACTTAGCTGCTTTTTAAACAGAACCTCGAAAGGGAAGTACTTTCGTTTTAAAAGCTTGTTTTTGTAAGCAAATTAAAATTGTCTAAATATAATAATAAAGATCAGTATTGACTAGTGATTACGATGGTTTGCAAGTTTGGATATATTTTGTATTCTTAGTTGTGACACAAAAGCTTTATTGCAGAACCCCAGACATTTTATATAGCTCTTGTAAATATGTGTATCGCAAATGTAACATCTCACAAGCTACTTACTATGTTTAATTTTAACTTGAAAAGTGGAGTTTGAAACACCAGATTTGAAGTCTTTGAGCATTAAGTAAAAGAACAGTCTCTTAGTTTGAAACCCTATTGTCAGTTTCAAAAACATGAAGTTAAAGTTTGAAAAAATTTGGAAGCAGCTGAAGATTTGAACTTCAAGCTTCATCAAATATTGACAGCCACTGCATAAAAGATACAGATTATTTAGCTGTAGATAGTATATATTCCCATTGACTATGTGTTGTGCAATTAATTTGAAAGTCAATTACATGGGCAACAATAATAAAAACAAAATATCAATTCAGATATTTTTCTAAAGGTTCTAGCTTGGAACTCTTTCTTTATACTTTTTAATGCAAAGAATTTCATAGATCTCAGGATTAACAAGCTTTATCATCTAGCATATCACTAATAGGATGCTAATGTGCTCTTACATTTTATTTTCATAGCAATCATTGCAAATTGCATATAATTTACATAATAATTAGTATAATAGTTACATTAGCATAATTTCTGTCAAAAGCATAAATATGTATATTTTTTGTTTTAGTAATGGTAGGTACCTTGAAGCTATAGACATCGATATGTATTCCTTTTTACTTAATACTGGATTGGATGTGCTAAGTTACAAGGTCAAAATGGGAAAGGATAGTTGTAGAGATGTACAAATGTAACCAGTGCTAACTTGGGACTGCTTCAGAGTTTTCTATTCAAAATATTCATCTTGGAAAGAGAACATTCCATCAGGTGATATTTTAACTTTTTATCATTTAAACAAAAATGTCTCAACTGTGCCATTGCCTCCATGTGTTGTATGATATATTTCAGCTATTAATGGACTACAGTGAAAGAAAAACACTACTAAAGAGGGTATGGCCAGCAAGTTGAGAAGCAGGACTATTGTTTACACTGTTCCGACTGTGCAAAAAGCACCCGGACAGAAGCAAGGAGCTTGAGCACAGAACAGCTGCCCCCACAAAAGTGGGAGATGCCTGAGGAGCCTTCTGGCATTGGCAGGAAACACCAACCGAGGCAAAGGAAAGAAGAAGACTTTTCTGGAACCTGAAAGAATATTTAGTTCAGTCCAGAAGGCTACTGAAATCTTTCAGATAGGAAAGCATGACAAAAGGACCAGAACACAGAGAACATAATATCTGTGGGAGATACCTAGGTTTTTAAGTGCTTTGTCTAACGTGTCACCTGACAGATCTGAGTTTTCCCTGTTTATAGCATTACTTTTTCTAGGTTATAAATTGTACTCTAACAAAATGGAGTATTAGAACATTTTTTGGTGTCTTTTGACAACTCACATTAACAAAACAGGCATGGCTCTAGCCCAAAGCTCTGTGCCAACAGCTGTTTCAGCCACAACTTGGCTTTCCTGGGGATTCTCATCACCTCAGCAAAACCTGCCCACCTCTTCTGTGTTCTGCAGGAATAGTGTCAGTCCTAAACTTTAAAAGTCATAAAGCAGGTCCCCAAATTAACAGAATACTTCAGGAATCCTGGAGTTTAAAAAGAAAAATATGTCTCATAATCTGCTTCCAGCCTCTAGTCCCATGGCCTGTAGTCCCCTGTAGTTACATCTTTAGGTTTTTCTGTGTTAGTTGGTGAGTTTCATACTTTTTTTTTAAGACAGTCATAATTACCTTGCTTTTTTTGTTTGTTTTGGCAGCTAGATCTCTAAAAAGCTTCAACTTAAAATCATATTGCAAGCATTATCAGCCCTGACTCACTCTAATTCCAACTGTTCAGGACTCAAAACTCCCATTAAAGAAATCCTATACCACGTGCAAAATAACCGCAGGACTTCTCAAAAGCTGTTTTTGACTAGTGTGTATTTTAAAGAGCAGTTTTATTTAGAATAGTAAAAAACCACGTCTTCTCCCCATGTGCATACAATGTCACTTCTGCTCCCTTCAGAGAAGAAAATAAGTGTCTGACACCTTTTATTCCTGCTGGCCCTGAAAAACTAACCCCTCTAAAACAACTGACATGACTTCTTGTTACCTGGTCAATAACAAATTATTTGTCCAGTTTTCACTGAGTGGTCAAGCAGTCGTGCAAATACAATTTTATTAAAAGAAAGGAATAGTTGGAACAAAACATATAATCTTTTTTTATGTTTTTTAACAGGAAAAATATCTGACTTGATTTTTGGGATCAAATTGAGTTTGCAGGACTCAAAGCTACAAAAAAGTTTTGTTTTTCTCCCAGTAAAAATGAGCACTTTCAATTTGAAACCAATTCAAAGACAATAAATGCAGAATATTAGGATGCTATTTCTACAAAACTGCTTTTCCAGACTGGAACTACATTTTAAAGTCAAATTTGTCAAAACATGTCAAGAAAATGATGAAGTATCAATAGAGTCTGTACAGTAGAAACTGAGGCAAGCCATATCCTTCCATTAAACCCCCCTCACAGTCTCAATTTCCTCCCTGCTCAGAGAGTGACAGGAGATTACCGAGTTTCAAGACTGACAGTCCTTATTTAGGGCAGCCCCTGGACTCAGTTTACCTTGTCTTGCTCCTCAGGAACACCAACAGCAAAGGGAGAAAGGCCATTTCATGTATACCATTCCTCTGACTATTGTAACACTGAAGGAAAGAACTCTATTTATTGTCTCATATAGTTAATATTATTAAGCATACATTATAGCCCTCCATTGCATACTGGTTTCTCTTACTGCTATGCTGTTTCCTAACAATCTCTGGAGGTCTGTTATAAGTAAGTTCTGTTCTTCTTGAAATAGTGAGCTAAAATGAAGAAAAAAATAACAACAAAAACCCTAAACAAAAACCAATGCATCTATGACTGAATAATATATTTCCCAATGTGATAGAAGAAAATTATACTTCAATGTTCCTACTTCTAAAATAAGTGAAAAAAAGGGGGAAATTTCCTTCTTAATATTAGGATAAAAGTTACTTCTGGACAGAAGTGCATAACAGACCTGTGTGACCAATCTTCGTAGAGAAACATGCAAGAAAAGAGTTACTATTTAAGGCAGATTTCTTAAGTATATACTGCACTTCATTGTATGAGTTGACTTCTGTTTTTTAATATATATTCTCTGAAATACTAGAAATAATAAGTGCTATACCTTTTTATAAAAGAGATTGTTTGTTATGGATCTTTATCCTATGTGTATGGAGAAAATAAGTGGCTTAAAGAGGAGAAGGCAGAGTGCAACCCATCTCAACACTTAGAATTCAAAGGCAGTCCTATGTCTGTCATCATAATCTCTTGAGAAAAGGCAGAAATTAAAAAGAGACAACAAAAGAAAGGGATGAATCCTACTTATGGATTCCAGGTTCAGGCAATGATGTAGAGGCCTTTGCCTGAAAGCCCACAGCTTGAGTGGAAGAAGAAGACCACATTCTGCTCCACCTATGAGGATCCATGGAGGTGAGGGCATAACTCTGAGTTTCCTGGGCTGTCCATCAGCTTTCAGGGTCATCCAGATCTGCACACAGTATGGCCCTGGGATTCCTTATTCTCTCCTGCTGACTGAGAAGAATGAGGTCAGTGTACAGTGGGAGGAAGAAAAACATCTCTCACACAATCTTGAGTTAAAAATTCAGTCCTGGGTCTGTACTTGCACTGTTTATACAGCAGATGCAAACAGGGCACTTGCTATGGTTTGTTCCCTTTCTGTTTCTATGACTGCCTCCTGGACAGCCTTCAGCACACCAGTGATATGAATGCCCTCATCCACCACTGCGTCCTGTTCCTGTAAGACCCTTCACAAGGAGTGCTCTGGCAATGCTTGTCACCAAATTCAGAAGTCTGGAAGGGTCAGAAACCTGGTCTGAAGGGTCGTGATCAGACTAGTCCTTTAGAGACATACTAGAGACAATCCCTTATTTCCTGATCCTACCTCAACACTTTCTTTCTCATCTTGCCTTCCCCCAGAGGAACGAGAGTTGTATACATTTGCATTTAAGCACAAATCCAAACTCTGGACACTTGCTACAACTTCTTCTAACAATATTGTTTACACATACATTCACTGCTGGATGAGAAAACAAAAGGTAAAAGGCTTCCCAGTGCTGGTCACAGAAGCAGATTTCTGTAGGCAAACCTTCATGGCTGCTGTTTCCTACACTGTAAATTGAAGGAGTGACACAAATAAAGTGAAATGGTTTTATTCAATATTCTTACAGCTTACAGATGGAAAAATGAATGACAATGATGACTGTTTACTTTATATATATTTTTTGTATATATTTTTTGTATATGTGTTTTTAAATGGTTGTCCAAGCTGGTATTTTCTTTTTACCTATTGAAACCTCTGTTGTTTCATGTATTTCAGTGAAAGCAGAGAATGGTTAGAATCTCCCAATAAAAGTATATGAAAATCATATAAATTCTAGATAGGAGCTGAAAGCACTACTAATGTTAGTTTTAAGAAAGTTTCTTACCTGCTTGAATCAGACTATTCTTGCTGTCAACTGTATTTAGCAGGTGGGCTATATTACATGTTTCGAAGGCAAGTATTTCCAGCTGAATGGACTCTATGTTGGACCTCTGTTCTTGGAAAATAATTTACAAATTTTAATATTGCCTCACCTCATTTCACACTTGTCTTTGAAATTATCACACTGTGAAGCTCACATAATTAGTTGCAAGATACTATACAAATACTGAAATTTAAATACAAGGCACATTTTGCATTACAGAGTATGTAGTTTGAAGAAAAGTTGGAAAGAAAGGGAAAAAATGTGAAGTCTCAGATATTAACTGAATCTGAATATAAAAACATGACACCTCTAATATAGTATGTCATTGTATAGCAAGATGTCATAACAGTATCTTTCTGTTATCTGTGATAATATAAGTCATTGCACCTCATATTATTTAAGACTGTAACAGAGTTCAAACTTTTGAAAATGCAGTGGGAAGGAAACTGCCTGCATATGTTGATAACACATGGGTTTGTTGTATTTGTCATATTTGCACTCTTTTACAAAAGAATTCAATCATGTATCCAAAGTAAACTAATGGCTGATATAACAGCATGGATTTTAAATTCAACCCAGAACTGTAACAGACACACAATAAAGAGATAAAAATAATCAGTGAACTATAGAATTACATTAATAAATGGATCCAAATGAATGTATGGTATTTCTGGGTTTTGAATCCATGATAAAGACAAAATATGTGAGAATAAGGACAACGAACGCATGACTGATTATCTCTATTGTATTTACCACTGCATAAACCAAAAACTGTGTTTCTGAATACAACTTAATGTATGCAGCTATTGGTGCCTGCATCTTTCTGGCTGTAGTTCCACAGCAAATCAAGCTGTGATCCTGCTGAAACCAGACCAGTCATGCCAAGTACTTCAGCAGGATCATAATTTGCAGATCTTTAGAATGAATCAAATGGATTGCTTTAAACAAGTCTCATTCACTTGCATTTCAAAAAGGTATTTCTTGTGGAGGGAAAACCAGAGGCATCAACAAGGTTCTGGACTTTGCTCTCAGGACTTCTTATTCAACAGAAATTTCATGTAAGAGATATATCTTTGGAAGAAGCTGGATATGAAAGCTCGATGATTCTTCTTTCTAGTTAAGTGCAAAAACCATAAGGTGAGAGTTAACCTCACCAGACAAGCAGGCTCTCTTGCCAAAGGATTGTCTGTGAATTCCCCATTGCATCCAAGCTGCTCCAAAAGGGGGGGCTCATCAACCCCCTGGCAGACTCTGGGGCTGTGACAATTGAATACTCCATCTGCCTTTGGGACAATCAAGCTGTAGGTCTATTTCTTTCTAGGGAAGTATCCCACTTCCCTGATCATGGTAGGTAGCACCAGCAAAAATCATGGTCTTTGTAAATGCTGGGAGGCTGCATCAACCTGACTAAACCTGCCTCAGAGCTGAGTTTCAGTAGGAGACCGGTCATTCTCCTGAACAGGCACTTTCAAAATGGTTGTCTAATATTAGCTGCAAGGAAAGTTTCAGAGGAAATATGAGGCATCTGTTGAATACAGGCATTACAGTTAGGTATATTTTGATACTGTATCTGTCTGAGACATGGGAGGATTTTAAGCAGACAGGTGTCCAATACTTCTGAATTTTCACTTTGAAATATATAATGATACTCTAAAAATATAGTACATAAATATATTAAAAAATATCATATGTTAATAATGTGCACTTAATAATCAGGATTTTTTTATCTCCTTCGTGCCTTTTAAAGTATATACAATGATATGCACTTTTTAAGATGCAAAATCATAGTATCTCTTTCATTTGTGCATTACAAGGAAACACTCAGATAACCACCGTGACACAGACTGACATGTATCGATAACAGCTATCCAGAGATGAGCTCAATTCTACTGGACATTGGTCAGTTCTGTGATATTTCCTTTTTCCCTCCAGCTTCATCCCCTGTGTTACAATATATATAGAAGTACAGAAGCACAGGCAAGTTACAGCAACAGGAAGATGATCTGTGCACTAGCACCAGGTCTCAGGCACATCACTGCCAGGTTAGCTATTCCATAAACTGGTTCCCATTTTTCACAAACAAACATATTAAGATTATTTAAGTAATTCTCATGGCCTTGTATAATAATGACACTAGATCCATGTGATAGTAACCTCTTTCTGTGGGAATGTCTTCACCTGATCTTGTCACCAGAAAATATGTGTAAGGCTCATTTGCTGGAAATGGATTTTTCTTAATAAGAAAAAAAAAGAAAAAAAGAAATTAGAGAAGTTGTTACACATGAAATAAGACATTTCAGAAAGGGCATGTATTCTAACCAATACATTTATCTACAAGAAAAACCCACCAACTTGCTTAGCTTTCCTATATTGTCTTAATATGTAATAGTTTCTTTCAAAACATTACACCAGTTTTGATGCTGAAGAAAAAGTAGATGTGTGCGTTTTCTGCTCAATCATACATCAAAATAAACTTTAAATTCTAAAGGGAGAGATCTATGGACACTAATAGTCATGTAACAAAGTAATCCTAGTGTCTCCTTAGTTGCTTGAAACTTGTGTCTGTACAAAGGCAAAACTCCTTTAAAAAGTAGCCAAAGCTTCATTAAAAACCCTAACAAGGTCCACTGAAAACCATAGGCTAGATTGCCTACTTGATCATATTTATGTAATTTCACTGAAAGCAAAGAACTAAATGCACCAATTTAATGAGATACAATTGTGCAGGATTTGCCATGTATCTTTCTTTTTCGCTAATAGATTCCAGGAAAAACAAAAACAAACAAAAAAAAACAAAACAAAAGCAACAAATCAAACAAACAAAAAAAGCCCCCCCACAAAAACCACAAACAAACAAAAATAAAGAACTGCAAAAATCCACCACTTGATAAGTGCAAAAAACAAAAAGCACTTGTTAAAAACAAGTAGTTCCATAAGCATTATGTCAGCCCAGGGCTGTTTCTGGTATCTACTAATTGAGCTAGCTCACATCGAAGCTGTTTACTCACAGAGGTCACTAATGTAAGCCTCTCCTCCCTCTTCAGATACTTGTTTTCAGATACTTCTTGGAAATTACTGTGTATTTCATCATCAAATGTATTTGGAATCAGTCAAGATAATGAAAAATAATTTAGGCAGGAAGTTGCCATAAAGGCACACAGCACACTCATATATATTTTATGTCCTTTAGAAGCCAGGCAAAAAAATCAGAGGTGATCCATTGTGCAAACTTCTGATTTTCTCAGCTACCTATATTAAATCTTACATTTTGACCAATTTAATAATTTTTATGACACTTTAACTTCAAAGTTCTTCCTTTAGAAAAGAGTAGCAGAAAAATTATGGAAAATAAAGATATGCTGAGTTCAGTGTTCTTATATAGCAGAGGAATTATTAGCCTTCTGTAACATAAATTACAACCAGAATGTGTGTTTAATTAAAAAAAAATTACAAATGGAAAAGCACTCATATTGCTCTACTCGAGAGATCTTTTGATACAGAGTTTAAATGAGAAAGAAAGTTCAATAAAGATCATAATCTTTGACCTGGATTCACCAAAGGTTTCATTTTTATTACAGCTTTGTTATGCTTTCTGAATTTGTTCAGCTTTAGCAGCAAGACATAACACACATTAACCACATGGAAACTTTCATCTTTTTGATGAACTAAACATATTCTCTTTGTTTTTTCTTTCTTGCATCATTGGCAAAAGGCTTTTGTGTCCAACTGTGACAATGTCCTGTGTTCAGAATACACACGTCTCTGTATGTATCTAGCAACAGGCAATAGATATCTCAATGGCTTTCTTGTCCTTCATATAGGGTTAAACAAACACGTGCCTACGAAGCCCATGCTTAACTGGAGAGAAAAACTTGTTCTGACTAGCAGGGCTTTCATACACCTGTTACATTTAATACATATGTCAGGAACCATCTGTTAAAAAGACTCTTTTCCCTCCCTATACTTTAAACAAGACACACAAATAAAGTGCTAAGAAGTTCAAACACTGCACAGGTAAAGAAGTGTGTGTTATTGGCTATCCATCAAGGCATGAGGTTTTGACATAAAACCCACATTAGAGCAGAATAAGATCTAGATCAATGGATTGCTGTGTTTCCTAGCTGCTTGCACCATTCACAAAATACAGCAATGAATTCACATTACTTTATTTGTGGTGACCTAACAGTACTGTGACAAACAGCAATCACTTTAAAATGTTGTGATTAAACATTCAATTGAGAATTGCTGTTGAAATTAACATTTGTTTTAAAGAAGTCTTTGTCCTCATATCTTTTTGATCTCTTGATTGATATGTTGTCATCTCTTAATTGTAGGCAATTTTGTGCACTATTGCCTGTATTTAAAATACTCCTTTTATATTTGTCAAACTACCTCGATGATTAGATAGCAAAAAAAAAAAAGTCAACTTTTAGATCTAATTCCTTGGAATTTCTTTACAAGTGTAACTTGCATCTGCAAATGGATCCATTGTTTACAGGCCCTTCTTTAACTATTTTGTTTCTTAGTTTGAACAAATCTAAATTAATTTAAATGGCCTTTTTCTGAAAAGCGCTGTATTCTGTCTAGGGAATATTTTGACAGATTTTTCTTTATTGCCAGCTGATTAGTGGCCAAAGCCACAGGAATTTACTCTGCTTTTCTATAGCCACTTTACTGTGTAGCATTTCTTTAGTCAGGCTTGGAATCTGGAAGTGCTTTGGGTAGCAGACCATGACTGACTTTCTTATTGCGAGATAGGGAGATTTCCAGTTTCCATCCCCTGCAAGTGCAATAGCTCTCATAGCATCCTTATTCCTCCCAAAGACCCAGAAGAAAAATTAATTCTGTTTTATGTTGTAGTCAAGAAATTGCCTGAATGAAACCTAAATGGAAGAAATAAGAAAGCTAGTTTAAATAAATGTTTTGTCCATATGCATACCAAGATACACTAAGATGATGATGACTTCTGAATCCAAATACTGTTATCAAATGAGGTTTCAACTGGCTCTGTTAATCTATGAAATTATGAAAAATAACATGAGACTTAATTGATAAAGTATGTGAAAAATAGTTTTGTTCTAAAATATAATTTTTCCTGCACTTAAACCTAAACAAAAAAGGTAGCAATTATTCTGCTTAATTTTTTTCTCTTTATCTCTGATGTACTGAGTTGTATGACTGCACCAGCTGATATGTAGAAAACTGGGAATACCCTCAGCATTCTAACTGTGGAGAGTGAAGATCTTGCTGACTGCTGCTGTTACAGCAATAACAATGAGCTGAACCCTACCCAGGAGTATTCCCGTTCCAACTACAGAATAATACTCATACTATAGAAAATGTTGTATATGTATAAATATGAGTAAATATGAGTAATATGAGTAAAGCTATTTTGCTTTGTGGAAGCAGTCCATATCCGGTAAAGAACTGACTCAAATAGCATGTTTAGGGCTCAACTAAGCCAATCTGGAGGCAGATAAATAAAACCTTTTATAAATTAGGACTGTCTGTTTTGGCATCTAAGTCTGCATATGTGGAGATCCACCTTGACTCCTAACAGTCTTTTTGTACTTCCAGCTTCCATGAAAATTTTTTGAGCTACTATACATGGTACGAAATATCTGTTCTGGGTTATATAGTCTGTTATCATCCTGATTTAGAGCTCTTTTGTGATTTTACTGTAGGTGGACAACTACCAAGGCTCTGCACGAGTCTTCAGAGATACCAAAGAACCTGAGCATAACCAACACCAGTAGTGACAAAGGCTGCAATCAGAACACACTCGAAGGAAGCTGTTTACCTGTATTCTGGACAGAGCCTTCCTAGGCACATTTCAAGACAAATTACTAGCCCAAAGCCCTGTATCACAGTAATTCAGAATGAGAACATTTAACATTTTCTGCTAAGGTAGAGCCACTTTTCTGCCAAGAAATTAAAAGTTCATGGGACCAAACAGAGCTAGCAATAAACAACCTAACTCCAGTATAATGATTAAAGTCCTACTCTTCTGGGCTCTGCTCCCAGGACTTTCTGTACCATCATTTCTTCCAAAAATGTCAAAGAGAGTTGTGCTAATGCCGTATGAAAATGACCACTGAAGACAAAAGAGGTAGAGAAACTTCTGCTTAGCCCTGGATTAGTAGTCAGACTATATGGTTAGTTTGAAAAGCATAAAAACAAGGTGCTGCCACAAAGTTTGAGTTTTAGTCTGATTTTTGCTTAAGATCAAAAGCTATGTGTAAACCCTTAAAAGCAGAAGTGTGCAGCCTGGATGCTGAAAATAAGTCAGTGTCTAGCATTTTCCTTCACAGGTAGATGAGAGCACTAGCCCCCCACTTTGGTTGTAATATGTGACTTCTGGAAGTTTTCTCTTGCGTGTTTCCAACGACATTTATTTTAGGATGTCTGGATGTTCCCAGTACTAGGTTCTCAAACCTATATATATATGTGTCTCAGTCAGGCCTATTAAAGCTAACCCAGGAATACTTGCATACCTCTTTAGGTGAAGATTTAAGGATTAACTAAAATAAGAAGCAAGTTTTTTTTACAAGGTCTATTAAATACTACCGTTACGTGAATTTGCTTTTTTATATAAATCAGCTTTGAATGATAGACTCTACAGCAAGTTGTGAATACAGGTAAGAGTCAGAGAATTTTGTTTCCATTTTATTCTTAGACAAACTGAGCCTTCCAATTTTTTGTGGCAAGTTCTGCAGCTATAAGCAATCATTTGGAAACACCTAATATTTTTTCTGGGACCATATTTCCTATTTTTCTTCTGTTAGTGGAAGAAAGCACTAGCACTCACCCCTCTGTTACCCCTGCCAAGCTCTAAACTTCCTAATCTGTACAACTTCGACAACTAATAAGCAAGAGACAGGAGTATATGCATATTGACTACTACCTAGACTTTCAGGATAGAAAGTGGCAGTGCCCACAAAGAGAAATTCATTCATTCAAGAAATGCCAACAGTCTCCATAACTAAATCAGATAGTGTGATGCCAAAAATAAAGCTAAGCTCCACTGTTCACAAATAGATTCCAGTAGTTTATGTTTAGCTATTTATATAATGTTATTTTCATGACACAAAATATTTTTCAAAGAGGCAATTGTATAATGGTTATAGTTAAATGTGATATTTTCAAATAGTAGTCAATTAAATCAGATGAAATTCATCTGAATATTTCTCTATTATCACAGGGCTCAAATTCTAGGGATAATGAAGGTAAGTTTGTATCAAAATGAGAATCGCTCTTGGTAGAAAGAAAAATATTTATTTAAAATTCCTTGTTTTGCTTGCAACTGCAGCATTCCACCTTTGCAAAGTCTCTCAAACTTCTGACATTCACACATCCTTTCTTCCCAGTTTATTTGTTACAAAGGATTTGGGCAAACATTTTCATTTTAAGAATTCTAGAAGTCAAAATACATTCATTTGAGAACCTAGATAGACCCTTTTGCAAATTATTCTGGATTCAGAGTGTTTCCTTGTAAATGTAGTGTGTGTTTTATAAATGTTGAACTTGTGTTCTAAAGTTATTACTTAATCTTAAATATATGCAAATTACTTCTGAAAGGTGTAAGTAGAAGTTGTAGGTGACAATTATTTGATATCCAGGTTTACAAAGTGAGTTAAAATAACAGTATCTAATTTTAGACTGGTTCCTGTCTACACAGTCAGTCTTACTTGATGATAAATGCATTTAACATCTGAGAGAAGCTAAATACAGCTTTAGATAAGCTGGAGCCTAAACATGTCAGGAATCTCAGAATAGGAAACATGTTACTCTGACCGAGTGATGCAGTGGCAAGGAGTCTTTTCACTGTTCTCCCCTGGTTTTCTCCACTTAAAATGGCCTTTTTATGCTGGTTCATAATTTATATACCATATTGCTTAAGGCTTGCCTCTGGATAACCATCTTTTGACCTAGTTGGTTTGGAGCAAAATAGGGCTATACATGAATGAGTATTCAAGTAATTTTGTGTTGGAGTAGGACAAGCTTGAACCAAAGATCCAGTGGAAGAATGATGGGATCAGAGAAGAAGTAGAAGAGGAATAGTTGTATAATAAATGAAGTCCATCTTTGCTGTCATTCTGTTTCTATAAGAAGGACTCTTCTGTGCCAACTTTTAATTTAGTGCATTTTTTCTGCTATTCCTTTCTACTTCTTCATGACCAGATGCAAACCAAACTTGATTTCAAAAAAGGTGGAAAACCATCTTCTCCAATAAATATGAAGAATTCATTATGTCACTCACTGCTGTTTGTACACAATTACAAATTATTAATTTAAGAAAGATAATATATTCAGGTCTAAGGATTTGGGTTGCACTGGTACCATCACTGAGTGTTTCAGAGGCATCCTGGTTATTAGAATTACTAGAACATCTTGCAAAGACTGTCTAGGCAATCAGTCTAGTAGGCAGTGTCTCTGCATGGCTAACATATTATAAAGGTATATCTATATACCTTTATATATATATGGTCTGTCTATATGTTGCAAACTTTTACTCTAGCAAACATATTGCATGAAACAGAAGCTTAAGCGACCCTCAATAAAGATGCAGGACTTTTCTTTCAGTTGGGAGTCCTACTCCTCAATCAGTCTTTTGCAGGACAAACATACTTGTCCCTCTTTGAGTTCACTATTCCACTTTAGTCATTAGTTTGACTCCAGTTACGAGACAGTGAAGGAGATCAATGATACCAGGATACTAAAAGGCATGGAATAAGCTCAACATTTTTTTTCTGGAAAGATGTCCAGGGAGATAACATTTTCTGGTGGCACTATAACTTGGATTAAATCAAGTAGTCATGAACTATCTTTCTCTGAGTTTTTCTCAACCGTCCCACCTACAAACTGTAAAAGCTATTATACATATAAATTAAGCAGGCACTCTAAGTTTTTGATAACAAGTAATCTATAACACTGTATGTGTGCATAAATAAACATATGTATGTCTGTGGGCAGACAAAAATCTAACCATAAATCACAGAACAAGAATAAAGGGAGATGTTCTAATTAATGCTTGGCATAATAGCTGGTAGTCAGAAAACAAAAAATAATCAAAAAAATAAGCACAGAAAGTAGGTCTACACCTCCCTCAGTTTACATCATTGTCTGTAGCCTCTCCTTCCAAGTGTCACTTTTTACAGCTATTTCACAGTTTTGGGTAGATGAAGATGTATGCCCATAAGGGTGTGCCCATGGATGGGTCATGCATTTCCTTGGGAATCCTGTTTTTCAGTGGCAGCTCATGTGGCATTATGCTTCTTGAGCTAATTTTTTATTTTCTTTGCATTTTTGTGTTGATTTTGCTTGCTGCCTGTTTTGGGATTTATTTGCATTTTCTTAATAATGTGCCTGGACATCCTGCATTGTTGATTTTTCATAAATAACTTTTCAGCTAAATTCCCTGATGTATGAATACTTGGGCAATAAATAGAGATAGCAACTTCAAAGCAGAGATTTTAATTGCAAATTAATACATACAATTTATTATCTTAAGGTTTTAGTGTTAGAGTACTTTAATGTTGTGCTCCCATTATCTCACCACCTAAGATCTGAATCACTCCTTGAAAGCGCCTATCTCTATTGTAAATAAAAGTTGCCTGGGGCAAGTAGCCTACAAATGTAAGCATTTCAATTGCATGCCTAACTGAATCCAGAGTCCAGGCCTCAGAGTTTGTCTCATAGATCAGAATAACATACAATCTTCACATGAGAGTTATTTTGTTTTCATATAATCTTTTACCTCTTACCTGTGTAAACCATGGGTCAGATACTATGGGGCTAGTATGTCAGTTCACAAAGTTATGATGTATCTACCTTGGCTCTTGTCCTCCTCCAAGGTAAATGAAATTCATAACAGAAGGTTTGAATGATTATCAGAATTCACTGTCAGGAATTGTTTTCATGGTTGCTGACTGAGGTTGATAGACAGAATTAATCTAAACTTGTTAACTCCCTAAATAGATATGGGAATAGAAATAATGTTATCAAGTTCAAGAGGAAAGATCTAATCTTAGTGTCTTTTCTAATTTTATAAATTCAAATTAGCTGAACTATCAGCTGTGATTTTCCATAAAAAACCACAAATAACAATGTAGATCAATTCTACAATGACTTTACTAAGCATTCATTCCAATGCATAGTCCTGATTCTTAAGCTTAATGCAAGAAATAGATGACAGTCCTGGTCATGCATGATATTTATCCCTTTTAGATTGATGAAATAATTAAAATATAAGATATAGTGGGAAATTAATTCACTGTATAAACAATTCTGCACCTCCTTTTGATGCAAAACATTGTTATCTAATCAAGATTCCATCTAAAAAAATCAACAAATTAAATTACTAATATATTTATTAGAATAACCACACCATTTTAGTGTAATGAATGAAGTCTGTGTCATATGTACCTAGGAAAATCTGTGACCAAGAAAGAAGATTTAATCCCTCCAGATAAAAATGAAAAACTGGCCATTAGCAAGTGGAAAAGTATGGTTAAACCTGACGTATTTAAAGGTCCTTGGTTAGTCTTTAGATTTTAGTTCTAAGCCAGCCTGTAGAATATGTATTTAATTTACTATTACAAGCAATGTTATTTTATTATTTTTTTTTTTAGGTTATGTCACTAAAAGTCTACAATGAAATCATGGAAAATTTCATTGAATGAAATTGTGGAGGATCCTAAATAATGATTGCACAGATTTGCCTATATTAAACTTAGTATTAATAATTCTGCAGCTTTATAAAAATACCTGAGACCATTGTACAGTAGCTTTGAGTTTGGTAAGAATGAGGACACAATTATGCTTTGGGAGTTCTGAGTTTGCTGGTAATAAACAGCAATTTGTCATCTTCTGATGAAAGCAACATTGAACTCAAATGCTTAACGTTTTCCTGAGTCACACACACCACCACTGCTGTCACAAACAAATCAGGCTTAATATGCTATAATCTTAAAGTTTATAAAAGCTTTAAAAAGAAATCAAAATTTGAAATTTCTTCATCACTGTAATCCTTAAGTAACATTAGATTATTATGGAAAAGAGTCTTCAGGACAGTTTGCAGAACCTTAATTGTATACACCTACTTTTAATAAAACATTTTACAGCTGCTGTGTTTCTTCATTAACAAATCTCTGTTTAGCTTTTTCTTCCTTAAGCATTTATTTTCTCCTATTTTCTGATGTTACTCTAACCAGTAGAAATACTTAATAATGGCAAACTCTCAACAAAAGCATTAATTCCTATCTGTTTATAAGTGTTCAGTCGTCCTGGAGAAATAGGATTCAATTTAAGGCACCCAAAAATCAGTAACCTGCATGTAGGTGACTTAATGAGCAGCAGGTAGCTCTGGATATTGTCAGTATAAGTCTTGGGCATGGTTCATTTGTTGAAATTATGCATTTTGTGCCATTTGAGATGCCCTTACCCTGTGGATGTTCCTGTGTGACCCTATGTTGCGTCACAGGTCTCTATTGCATTGTCAGCCCCATGCAAAATATCTTGGGAAATCTGAAATAACACCAAGTATGCATGTTTATGTGCTTGATTTCAATTCAGGGTGAGATGAATCACTCTTCAGTCTTGACTGTGTCTCAATGGGCACAGCCGCTAATTGAATGAGGGGCTCAGAGCATGATCCAATTTGCTCTGAAGTAACCATCTAAATTCAGGTGCCTAAATGTAGGCATTTAGTGTCCAACTCAAGCACCATGGGGTACATGAGGTACCTTGATGAACTATTTTATATGACAGGGAACTTATGGAAGACCACTACATTTCTGGAGGGACGTCTAGAGGTTAGGTGGGTTATGCTTAGCACTAGAAGTCTGGGTATATTACATGAGCTCTAGAAGTCAAAGAAGAGTCTTGAGTTGACCCAAGCTTGCTAAATCCCCTGATCTTCATTTTTTATTGTTCTACTTTTTTCTATTCTTTGTACAGTTGTTCTGGCTACTGCTGTAAACAACAATAAAAAATGTTTCTATAAATACATTAGTAACAAAAGGAGGGATAAGGAGAATCTCCACCCTTTATTGTATGAAAGGGGAATCATAGTGTACATAGAGTACTTAATGCCTTCTTTGCCTCAGACTTCAATAATAAGACCAGTTGTTATCTGGGTACCCAGCCCCTTGAGCTGGAAGGCAGGGACGGGGAGCAGAATGAAGTCTGCATAATCCAAGAGAAAATGTTTACCGACCTGCTACACCACTTAGACATACACATCTATGTGAATGGATGGGATTCATTCAAGGGTACTGAGGGAGCTGGCAAGAATGCTTACCAAGCCACTTCCCATCATTTACCAGCAGTCCTGACTAACTGGGGAGGTCCCAGTTGACTGGAGGTTAGCAAATGTGACGCCCATCTACAAGAAGTGCTGGAGGGAGGATCTGGGGAACTACAGGTCTGTCAGTTTGACCATGGTCCTGGGGAAGGTTATGGAGCAGATCATCTGGATTGCTACCATGTGGCACCTACAGGACAACCAGGCTCAGCCAGCATGCGTTTATGAAAGGCAGGTCCTGCTTGAATAACCTGATCTCCTTCTATGACAAGGTGATCTGCCTAGTGGATGAAGGAAAGGTTGTGGATTTTGTTTACCTAGACTTTAGTAAAGTCTTTGACACCACTTCACACAGCATTCTCCTGGAGAAACTGGCTGCTCATGGCTTGGATGGGTGGGCAATTCACTGGATAAAAAACTGGTTTGACACCGGGCCCAAAGTGTTGTGATCAATGGAGTTAAATCCAGTTGGCAGCTGGTCGCAAGTGGTGTTCCCCAGGACTCAGTACTGGGGCCAGTCCTCTTTAATATCCTTATCAATGATCTGGACAAAGGGATGGAATGCATCCTCAGTAAGTTTGCAGATGACACCAAATTGGGCAGGAGTGTTGATCTACTTGAGGGTAGGAAGGCTCTGAAGAGAGACCTGGACAGGCTGAATCAATGGACCAAGGTCAGGTGTATAAGATTCAACAAGGCCAAGTGCTGGGTCCTGCACTTGGGTCACAAAAACCCCACGTAAAGCTACAGGCTTGGAAAAGAGTGTCTGGAAAGCTGCCCAGCAGAAAAGGACCTGAGGGTGTTGGTCAACAGCAGGCTGAATATGAGCCAGCAGTGTGCCCAGGTGGCCAAGAAGGCCAACAGCATCCTGGCTTGTATCAGAAATAGTGTGGCCAGCAGGACTAGGGAAGTGATTGTCCCCTTGTCCTCCGCACTGGCGAGGCCGCACCTCGAATGCTGTTTTCAGTTTTGGGTCCTTCACTACAGAAAGACACTAAGGTGCTGGAGCGTGTTCAAAGAAGGGCAACAAAGCTGGTGAAGAGTCTTGAGAACAAGTCTTATGAGGAGCAGATGAGGAACTGGGGCTGTTTAATCTGGAGAAAAGGAGGCTGAGGGGAGACTTATCGCTCTCTACAGCTACCTGAAAGGAGGTTGTAACAAGGTGGGTATCAGTCTCTTCTCCCAGATTACAAGTGATAAGACACTTATCTTGATTACCTTAACTTACTCTTACAATAGTAAATGGTGTCAAGCTGTTCCAGGGGAGGTTTAGATTGGATATTAGGAAAAATTTCTTTGCTGAAAAAGTTGTCAGGCACTGCAACAGGTTGTCCAGGGAAAGTCACCATACCTGGAGGTATTTAAAAGACATGTAGATGTGGTTCGTAGGGACATGGTTTAATGGTGGATATGACAGTGCTAGGTTAACTGCTTGATTCAATGTTCTTATAGGTCTTTTCCAACCTAAATTATTCTATGATTCTAAACTTTCATAAAATGATATCAAATCCGTACATTTTATTATGCCAAAAACAGATTTACCAGGGGGAGGAGAAAGGTGTTTGACCTTCTGGCAGTGTCTAATGAGACATTTCCTCTGAGTAATATGATAAGGGAAAGAAAACATCGCTGTACAATGCCTGCAAGATCAAAGTTTCACCCAGGTCTGCATATCTGTTTTGTCGTGCTCTAATCACTAAGTGGTGATACACAGAGGGAATCTGGTCCCCAGTGCAGCTGCTCTCACTTCTGGGAGAATCATTTACTGCAAACTTATTTCAGAGCTTAGAGAATGGAGGGATGTTCTGTAGCATCGGCTGATTCAAGAAAATTCAAGCCAGCATAATGATACATTCACAGTTGTAAACACCTAATGTAGGCTATAAGGCAAAACTAGATATCTTGCAGTTCTTTGTGGGTATTTCTGTGTTGCTTTGTCATGCCAATAAACACTTGTTCTGTCCAGAGTTCTGATAGATAAGAAATGGTTTACATGCCATGCAAACCATGGTTTGCATAGTGCTACCCTGGCGTTAGTAAGACCAGATAACAAGGTGACTTCTCATTTGATTTGGAGAAGTGTAGCAACACTGTAATGGTTTCATATGTTAAAAATGCAATTGCATGCAACACCAAACTCTGCAAATTTACTGTCCTAAAAAACCAGCAAAATTGTGCCTGACATCACTTGCTTGGGTTACTTCTAAACAGCAATATCGCTGGAATTCATTTGGCACATCACAAGTGAGTGCACAGATTTCAAGAAAGTACACCTAACAAGGATAGGTTGCTCTCTGAAAACATAGACCCTGATTGGTTTTATCCCTTAGGTAGTGAGGCAGAAGGTGGAAAAACACATACTTGCATATATTATAACTCCTGGCTTACTGGAAGGTATTTTTGCAGATTTTGCTGAAAAAAAAAAAGGTTTCTTGAAAAAGCTAGTATATATTAACACAAAGAATATGTCCAGTCTCTTTTCTTAAATGCCATTAGTACAATAAAGGAGAAACAACTTTTACAGTGGTTTGAAAGTAGTTGTTGGATCCCAAAATAATCCTGCCACTAAAACCAAATATTTCTGATGCCTCGGACACACAGTTTAATCTCTCTAGCTCACATTTTTATTTGTATACTTAGTAGAGCAGTATTTAATTGCTTTCCTTAGTGGGATAGTATAAAGATTCAATAGTTAATATTTATACAGTACTCTGATTATATAGAATTCTATGTAAGTGCCAAGTAGTATTAATATATTTTTTTACATGGCAGAAGTTTATATTTATGTATTGTCTTCAGCTTCTTCAGATAAGCAGAAAAGCATTGTATATGGGAAACATGTACAACATAATTTCACAACAAAAGAGAAAGTCAACAAAAAAACAAGTACCATAAATTATGATAAATAAATACAATATTATTTATATTATATTATTAATAAATGCACCAAATGTAATATAATTAGTTTTGACTTATCACATCCATGCATATTATCCTCAAGAAGACAAGCTGATTGTACAAGCTCACTAACTTAAGTGTATGTCTTGAGATATGTTTTCTAGTTCTAGAAGATGTGTTTTATTTTGGACAAATCAGCTGATTTCAACATTAAGCCAAAACTCTGTGTTGAAATAGGTTTTTTCTGGAGTGGATTTCTTAAAACATTCAGCAATGTCAAAACTTTTCCAATGGCATCTGTTCTAAAACTCCCAATAAATTCAATAGAGGCAAAATTATTGAATAACATGAAGCATACTGGTGAAAGTTGCTAAATCATATTACTGTATATTAGGTTTCTTTTTGTATAATAATTTTTGCTCTAGCACCTCCAAAATCAGTATTTTAATTATATAATTAATATAATTGGTTTCTTATAAGTTTCTAATGCTGAAGACAAATATAATACACTCTGTGAGTAGTCTGTTGTTCTAAAGGGGGCCAGTGTCAACCTATTTAGGGCTTTAAAGAAAGTCATCTCTGCACTGAATGATGTTGCTAAAGGAACGGGAAGCTGTTAAAGAAATTGAAGCACAGGGGTCATCTGCTTGTATCAGTTGAACAAGCAGAACACTGTGTTGTACATCATCAAAAGACTCTGAACTGCCTACCTCTGCAGGAAAGACCAGCACGGGCCATGTTACAGCAGATTAACCTGAAGTTAGTGATGGTGTGGATTACTGTAGCAACATGCTTCACAAAGGAAAATGTCACCCTGCAAACCAACTTACGACAGTCACCTGAAGATCAGAGCTGATGGATTCAGAAAAACTCTGAGCTGTCAAGACACCCAAAGCAATGGTATCTCTCTACAATCTCCATATAATAATCATAATATCAATCATGGCCACCATGCATCCCTCCTGTGCAATCAAGTTCTCCCTATAAGAAAAAAAAAATAAAACCAAAAAACCCAACAAACTCTGCATATTTACAGGGTGGCAAAGACAGATAGCTGACATGCAGCCTACTATCTCAGCTGAGAAAGAAAAAGTAGTAACTCTGCTTCAGACAGGAATACAAGAAATTGTGCATTATAACAGGTAATATCACAACCACAGAAAAGTCTCAGACTTTCTGACTATTGTATTTTTTATTTATACATAGGCACACAGACACACACATATTCACCAAAGTATTTGGCAGGTGTTTTGAACAGATGGAGTCCTATAGATCTCCAGGGGAAGAGCCTGTGGAAACACAGACAAAATACATATTACCATCCTTAAAATAATCTATGAAAGAAATAAACTACTGAAGGGAACTGTTACCCACATGTCCAAACTGAGTCACAGCTCCCAAATAAGCCACCAGTACCTTAGGGTCAGATAAAGAATAGCATGATCATTTAACATGTGGTCAGCTGCATAACCAAAAATATTACTTCAGGTTCTGGACAATGACCACATCATAAAACTGATATTCTGGATACTGAAGGCATCAAGATTATTTTTGAAGTCAGATTTTGCAAACAGGATTCTTAAAACTTTCCATGATGGAAGAGATTTTTATATAGAATGGAAAACAAAGTTCACATATGCTCATTTTTTGACTTATCCAGGAGAAAAAAAATAATCCAGTACCTTCAAGAAGGATTGATGCTCAGGCAAAACAAAACCATATTAGGAAACATTGACATTGCTGACATTTACTATCCATATAATTCTCTCTATTCAGTCTCAAAAATTCCATCCCAGAGCTTATTTTGTTTTGCAACTACATCTCTGTGAATCCAAAATAAAGTGGTTTTAGAGTTCAATGAAACCTCCAACACAGATTATAATGTCTGCACAAAAATGCACATTTACATAACAAAGTATCTATCTTGCTATAATCCTAGTTAAGAAGGAATTTTTTCTTGGCAGACGGTTCAGAAAGTTATACTGCCAAAATGTAATCAGAGTTGCATTCCTTTTTTTGAGTTTAGTAACTGCATGCAAACAGATTTCAGAGGAATTTTCTAATCGAGCAAAAGGTACAAGCATCATGGGAAGACAATCCATATTTGACATATATAGCTCATAGCTTCTAGAAAAGCAACTAACAGTAAAGTAAATGTCTTCAAGCTGTCAGTGAATGTACCTTAAAGGATTTTGAAGGATTCTAAAAGGTTTTAAAGACTAGGTATCTATAATTTGTCCCCTTTGTCATTTAAAAACTGTTATTTATCCAAGCCTATTTGTCTGCTTTTTATAAACCCCTCTTCCAGATTTCTCTGAAAAAAACTGTATTATGTACATAAGTTGGGAACAATCCTATTTTGCTATGTTTTGCTCAGCTTACCCCATTCTTCGAATTTGCTTCAAGTAAACCAATCAAATATTTAATTATATGGCTCATTTCCACCACTTAATTGTTGTATGATTAGTCTTTAAACATTTAGAACTTGATTCAGTTGTTTCCCCAGAAATCTGTAGTGCCATCTAAGACATCTGAGGATATCCAGAGACTTCACATAGAAATGACAAATACAACACAGGCCTTACGGACTTACAGGAGAAGATCCATTCCCTCTGGAGGACCAGCTGAGGATTGAACAGGATACTACTATACCTTATACAGTACATGTATATGTGTGGGCAACAGATTCAGATGCAGAGGGTATGTCAGATGTGCCCACCTCCTTTAACACCCTTTGCTCTGGACCCTAAGTTGGAGATACAGGTTTAATTTCTCTGTCTACCTACAGAAAGTTCTTGCATGACCTTGAAAGAAGTCCCTCCCTCCCATTCTTCCTTAATTCATCATGTATTCAGGAGAGGCAAATAGTAGTTTTTCATCATCTGTCTCATATGGCCACATCCCCAAAAGCATTTAGGCATGAACTCTCCATAAGTATTTCAGTGGAAAGTTAAGTGTCCTACAAGAAACCAAGCACCCTAAGTCACTCCTTTGTGCAGCTCAAATGTTAATGTAGAGAGCTGCGTATGACCACCAATAGTCCTGCCAATTTAGCCTGCACATGTACTGTATGGCACGATGGTCATGATAGCAAAAAGGCCTTAGCTCACTTCTACTCTTTCCTCTCCCAGAAATCCATCTTTTGGGATCCAGATACACTGTAATACAGCCACTGTATTTGTGCAGTGCTTGTGATCTTGGCCAGGGACGGTATAAACAAAGAAAATATAAATTACACTAAAGAGGTTAAATTCTAGCCATAAGTTCATAGGTTTGTAAAATGAAGACACAAGAAGGTTATGAGCCTAGCAGAAAGCAAAATGAATGCAGACTTACTCTCAAATGAGCTCTTCAACCTATTAGCAGAGAGCAACAAAGTTTTGACATACAGGATGCAGTTAGCAAAGTGCTTGTAGGGAACATTGTGTGTTCCCACCAGAGACACCAAATGGGCACACTTTGGCCCAGCTGACCCTCACTCACTCTAGCCCAAACTAGCTGCCTAGCACATTGTCTGAGATAAGTATGATGCCTAGGCACTGGAGTACTTAGTCTGCTTTACAGTCCCAACAAAGTGAGCCCACGTAACTATACAGTTAACTTTAAGTCTCTAAAGAAGAGATGCATGATTTTTTTTCCCCATGTGATCTCCTTGAACCCTGTGGCTTTCTGTCTGGGTTTGCACCGTGAAAGTGCTGTGCCTGAGACAACAATCTAGACAGCACTTTTGTCTTCTCAACCTTCCAGTGTCGAGTGAGGATGTATTAAAGAATGCATTTGCAATATATTTAAAACCCTATTTCAAAAACCAATTTAGTTAGCTACTCTCTACTAACAAAGCACAAACAGTTAAAAGCAAGGAAATGAATAGATGTCATCACAAACGGTCCACTACTACCTCAGAAGTTAATGCATATATCTCATCAAGTGTAATGAAATGCATATTTCATTACAACACAGTAACCTTACCACTGACCCACAGAAAGGTGGGTATTATTAGATGGGGTTTTTTGTTACTTGATTTTAGTAGCAGAGTGTTTTCTTTAAAGAAAAGCTGTTACATGGACAATACTAGCAGCTAATTATCTATTGACAGAAAAATGCCATGGTAAGGTACTTGTGGCACATTAAGAAACTGTGTATAGCCTCAAGCAAGGGCAGAAGAATGGTTCCAGTTCACCCAAGATTTATGGGTGGATTCTGCCTACTGGCTTTAATTGTCTCACATAGATGCTATAATCAATACTTGAAATGCCCTTGCCTGATCCGAGCAAAATGACTCCGATTACCTAAATTACCTGCCTATTGTGCCTACACTCAGAATATACTCTACAGAAATAAATTAAAAGAGTAGGAAGCCCTGAAGAGGAAATCAGAGTGGGATCATCTATTTTGCCTTGTAAGCAAACTCTTCCCAGCCAAGCCCCTTGTGCAGTTGCCCAAAGAGGTCTGATGAAGAGATGAACCTTCATTGACCTTGATAGCTCTGGGTGCATGCAAGTACCCTGGCCACCAGCACATTGCCAAATCTTTCCTTCCATAGGGCCCCTGGGCAGTTTGCTGCAAGTTCTCTCCTCCACCACCTTTGGGAGAAAAGTTGGAACCAGTTCCATTAAATTTAAAATGTTACCACTTGTGCAAGTGATATTGCAGCACTGCTAGCTCTGACTCAGTGTTTAAAACATTTCTGAGAGTCCTGGGCACCTCTGCAGAATGAGCAATGCTAACAATGGCAAGAGATCAGATGCTTACAGGACTCAAATATGTATTTTGTAAGTATTTTATATGTATATGTATGGTCATTGGAAGATGCAAACATCTTGAGTGCAGGCTTGTCCTGCAGCAGGGCAGGGATTCGTGGCAGAAAAGGCCAGATTCCGAGGGGTTTGAGAGCTGGGAGTGCTGAGCAGAGCACCGAGTCCCAGAAGGAGGCGGCAGCTTCCCTCAGAGCAGCTCTCCTCTCTGACCGGATAAAAACCACCCCTAGGGAGCGGCCAAAGTGGGCAGACAGAGTGGGCAAACAGAGCGGGCATGTGCGTCGGCCAGGGTGGGCATGTCAGTTTGCAAGGGCAGGTCGAGAAGGCAGAGCACATCCCACAGGGAAACCCAGCATGGTCACCACCAGGCAGGGAGCTGTGTCCACTGTGTGTGTCCAAAAGGATGATGCAATGCAAACTGAATTAGCAAAAAAACACACAGGTGTCCAAGCTTCGAGCTGTAGGGTGTGTCTGAGCTTAGAGCTGGCACCAGCAGGAGAGAGAACACCCTCATAAGGTGCAATCAGGTCAATGATCTGCTCAGGACAGTAGTAGAGCAAAAAGAGAAGGTGGAAAGACTGAGAAACATTAGGGTTTCTGAGGAAGAGGTTGACTGGTGGAGCTGCTCCCTATCAGCCCTGAGGCAGTCAGACCAGCCGGCTGCACCTCAGGCAGCCAAGGATACCCTGTCCTCTCCCCAACAGGAAGGAGGGAATCTCAGAGACTGGGGGGAAAGGAGGCAGGTCCCTGCTCAGAGTTGCAGGCAAGTCCCCTCCAAACCTCCCTCCCCACTCTGGAGGCAGCTAAGGAATAGGCACACGGCTCTGGAAACCGAGGGTCACGGAAATGGAAATTATAATGGTGATGAAGGAGCATCCAGAAGGGTGCCTACAGGGGGTCTGCCAAGAGATGAAATACCAATGCATGACCACAAGCTCTGAAAAGAAAAAAAGACGCGTAATTGTTGTTAGTGACTCCCTTCTGAAGGGAACAGAGGGCCCAACATGCAGGCCGGACCCATCCCACAGGGAAGTCTGATGCCTCCCTGGGTAAGGGACATAGCCAAGAGACTCCCACATCTGGTACGGATTCACCTAACTCAGAGGGGGAAAAGGATCATGGCCCAGAAGCTGGCAGGGCTGATTGAGAGGTCTTTAAATTAGATCTGAAGGGGGAAGGGGGCAAAGCCAGTCTGGCCAGAGTTGAGCCTAGGGGTGGTATCCCTGTGTCGGGGGTAAAATCGTTAACTCAAGTGAAGTATAAAAAAGTATTTTGTGGCCCTGAGTGGTATGGTTTAGTGGTGATGTAGGTAGAAGGTTGGACTGGATGATCTTGAAGGTCTCTTCCAACCTCGATGATTCTATGATTCGATTTTGACAAGCTGTCTGTATAATTACCTTTTGTGTTTATTTTTCATATGCTGTATTTACTGCTGTATTTACAGTTGCTATAAACATGTAATATTTTACATATTACACATTTCATTTTGATTTACAGTTGAAGTGTTGTATTTCAATAAACTGTCTCTGCTCTTCTTAAGAGTAATACAGAAGCACTGAAGCTGGTAGAAATACCTGTAGCTTAACTAAATTTGGGAAATTTGTCTGGTTTTGTGCACAGAAAACCAGGTCAAACTTGTTTGCTCATTCTTTAGGCAGCATCAATTTTAGATTATTTCTAACTATTCTTTTATTTGTTCTTAATTGCTTGGGATTTCAAAATGTATGACAGCCGCTGGCCTCACTATTTTGCCTAGCAACAATGAGGAGACTTTACATAATGTGTTTGTTTAGGTATCTGGTATTTTAGAAGGTAGGAAGTTTCCTTTTATTTATTATTTTATTTTGATAAACATGTATGTTTGTTTCTTTTCTTTATTCTTTTATTTAGACAGATAAAAGTTGACATGTGTCTTTTTTTACAAATATTATAAATATTACACATGTTCTGGCAGCACTTGAGTGACCATAATATGAAAACCCTCCAGCCCTAGCTGCTGTATAAACATGTTAAAATACACTCCCTACTGCCAGAAGAACCTATGACCTAAAGAGAAAAGGAGGATGAGATACGTTTCATGTTGGTTAGATAGTGTTGCCTCATTTCAACAGAGTGCTCCCTATCTATGTAGGACAGAGTATAGTTGAAATGTCTTGGTCTTTGCACTTTTATTTGCTTTCTAATTTTCATGTTCATTCCAAGTTATCTGTAGTAGAATATGATATGAGTGGTGGAAAAACCTGGGTGCGAGTTAATAATACTCTTGCAAGCATGTGAGTAGGGAAGTACTAAGACAAGTGAGAGGGAGGAATCACAGAATCACAGGTTCTCCTAGAGCAGGTGGCACAGGTTTGTGTCCAGGTGGGTTTTGAATGTCTCCAGAGAAGGACACTCCATAACCTCTCTGGGCAGCCTGTTCCAGGACTCTGTCAGCCTCAAAGTAAAGAAGTTTTTTCTCATATTCAGATGGAACTTCCTGTGTTCCAGTTTGTGCCCCTTGCCTCTTCCCCTGCCACTGGGCACCACTGAGAAGAGTCTGGCCCCATCCTCCTGACACCCACTCTGTAGATATTTATAAGCATTGACAAGATCCCCTCTAAGTCTCTTCTCCAGGCTAAACAGACCCAGGTATACCAGACTTTCTTCACAGGAGAGATGCTCCAGTCTCCTAATCATCTTTGTAGCCATTTGCTGTACTCTCTCCAGTAGTTCCTTGTCTTTCTTGAACTGGGGAGCCCAGAACTGAACCCAATACTCCAGATGTGGCCTCACCAGGGCAGAGTAGAGGGGCAGGATAACCTCCTTCGACCTGCTGGCCACACTTTTCTTAATGCACCTCAGGATACCATTGGCCTTCTTGACCACAAGGACACATTCATGGTTCATGGTTAACTTGTATACTAGGACTCCCAGGTCCTTTTCCCCAGAGATGCTTTCCAGCAGGTCGACCCCTAACCTGTACTGGTGCCTGGGGTTATTCTTACCCAGGTTCAGGACCCTACACTTACTCTTGTTGAACTTCATGAGGTTCCTCTCTTCCCAACACTCCAGCCTGTCCAGGTCCCACTGAATGGCAGCACAGCCTTCTTCTGTATCAGCCATCCCTTCCAGGTTGATATCATCAACAAACATGCTGAGGGTACACTCTGTCCCTTCATCCAGGTCATTGATGAGTATGTTGAATAGGACAGGACCCAGTACTGACCCCTGAGGAACTCCACTAGCTACAGGCCTCCAACTGGACTCCACGTCACAGGTCATCAGCCTCTTAGCTCTTCAAGGAAGGTGGAAGAAAAAGACAGAGTGAGTGTGAGGAGCAGACACTTGAGAAGAACAAGGAGGGCACTTGGTTGAAGTACTCTTCGGTGAGCAATAGCACACAGTTTCTTGGCAGCATGAAAATATAAGACAAACATCTCCCTGGAGGTACCAAAACTCTTGCTAACACTGTGCAGTGTGTCAACCCCAATGTCCCTCACAAGCTTATATTTTCCTCCCTCTAATGTTGATAAGACTCATTCTGTATCTTTTCTCTGGCTCTTTCCCAGACTTCACTTTTACCTACATTTGTGTCTGGATTGTTTATAGTATGTTCATTTTTAATGCTTTTTTCTATTAAAAGTTTCTTCTTACACAGCTTCTCATCTCTTCCCCCTTATTTCAACACCATTTCTTCACAATTCTCATCCAATATGTGACAGTGTTTGCTTTTGTTACTTCTTCATTTCTAACTTTAATGACTAAACTCTGATTCTGATCTCATGTCCAAACCAGGATGGTTGTAGTCAATCTTGTTTTTATCTTCCTACTAATTTAGTTGTTACGTCTGACAAAAATATGGAATTTGATCACATAAGTGCAAAAGAATACGGCAGAATCACCATACTTAAAGTTCCCTCTCTTTGATCCTGGTTCAGCAAAGTCCTTGCACCATACATAACATTTAGCCTGAGCATAAATCTCATCAAAATCAAGTACATGCTTAAGGCCCTAAAATAGGGTCTCCTGGCAACAGACATCTGCAACTAGTTAGAAATATTTAACCATCCATAGCTATCTTTCTGCACTGTGTTCCTGCTTCTATTGCTGCATTATCAATCTTCATCCCTGTCTCTTTGTTTCCAGACAGAAATTGCTTTGATTCTTGAAAATTTAACTCACTCAAATTTATTCCTATCCCCTTCTCTTCCTCCTTTCTGGGCATGTAGAAATCTCTCCTCAGCAAGCCTTATTGAAAAGGAAACCAAATGCACATCCTCTGCCACAGTGTCTTTGAGCCCTCTTTCTTCTGTCTTCTGTAACTTACCCCTGTTGGAAATATGGATAATGCATCATTTTCACATTTTCAGTTTCAGGTTATTCAGCAAGATATTCTGTGGATCCCATTCATGGCTTCAACCTCCAAAGTACAAGCTTTCAAGTCTTGACAAGTGTTTGAAAATACTTGTTTGCAATAGTTTTTTAACCTCTTGTTTTTCTGGATTTCTTCCTATTGTAACCAACAATCTTCTCAGGCATATCAAACACAGATTCACAGAATTGTTATGGCTGGAAGAGACCTTCAAGATCATCCAGTCCAACCATCTACCCAGCACCACCATAATAACCCCTAAAATACTAAACCATATCACTCAGTGCCTCATCCAGGTGCTTCTTGAATACCTCTAAGGACCGTGAGTCCACCATCTCCCTAGGCAATTTGTTCCAATGTCTAATCACCCTAACAATGAAAAAGTTTTTTTCTAATATCCAATCTGAATCTCCCCTGTAGTAACTTAAGACCATTTCCCCTAGTCCTCTCACTGTAGGCTTAGTAGAAGAGACCAGCTTCCACTTCACTACAGTCCAATTTCAGGTAGTTGTAGAGAGTGACAAAGTCTCCCCTGAGCCTCCTCTTCTCCAGGCTAAATAAACCCAGCTCCCTCCTCCATTTCTCATGAGACATATTTGCCAAACACTTAATGAGCCCTATTTCCCTTCTCTGGACACGTTTCAGCACCTCAATGTCCTTTTTGAAGTGAGGGGCCCAAAACAGAACATGATACACAAGGTTCAGCCTCACCAATGCCAAGTACAGAAGAACAATCACTTCTCTAGTCCTGCTGGCCACACTATTCTTGATACAAGCTACCCCCTCCAGTAATATTTCTCCTCACCAGATTTTTTTTCTATAAAGCTTCAAGATCTGATTTGGTTTTGGCTCTCTTTTTTCCTCTTGTTTTTTTTTTGTTTTGTTTTTTCTTTTTTGAGGTTCTCTAGGTATCTCAATAAACTGTATTCCATACCTACTATCTCATGTCTATCTCCAAAGGGGATTACTAGCAACAGTAACTCAGTTTTGCTTTAGTCTGTATGAATTCTCTAAAATCTGTTTACACTAAAGCTACAAATGAATTTTCAACTACCTCTTCTATTTGAATCTTTCCCTCCTATTCTGTCAGTATCCACAGACAAACTTATGTTAATGGCACATTTGAATTTCAGGGCAGACATTGTTAACCAGGGATTGTATTTTGCTGAGTTTTACAATGCAACTAATGGGGTAGATTTCACGATGAACAGGATCAGGACACAGGACATGGAGCTGTTGGTTGGATCTGAAGCCAGCAATTCAACCCCACTGCTTTGTTTGCAAGCCAGAAGAAAGTTTCCCTTCTTTGACTTCTAGGATCTTCCAAACTGGCCTTTAATGCACACATAGTGAGATGGCGAGATGAGAGTGCGAAACGTTTATGTTAATGCCAATGTAATAAGACTATTCACCTAAATGTTTTAAAAGAAAGGAAGCATGCAGTTCTAACATAGGACGTTTTTTAGTAATTTATTTTTTTAAATCACTTAAGCTGAGATCATTGAAAGTATTAACATTCTAATTTTCAATTAAAATCAGCTAAATCGCTCCATGAGACAAATGGCTGTTTCACACATGAATACCATTTAATTCTGGACCTTTGATCTTTTGGAGACCTTTTTACTCACCTTCAGAGTGGTCAATGAAACTAATGAAAGAATTATCATGAACTATTTTGAGTCAGGGCTGAAATGGAGAACCTAAGAATTCCCTGTTGCATGGTACTAGAAAGAAGTGAATCCCTTTCATCTAAATATAGCTCTCCCTCCATCATCTTCATATGTAAAATTCAGAAGCTTAACTCCACCACTCATATCAGTGAGATGATTTTCCCAAGCCACTTTCAGAAAAAGCCATCAGAAATTATTGCTAAATGTCATTTTCAGTACCAGCATTGCAGCATCTGTCCACCACAGATTAAAAATCTCTTTCAAGCACCACTTTGAATTAAGCAAATCACAGTAGCATTCCAGCTACTCCATAATCTCTACTGGAACACTTTTCTGGCATATTTAGACTACAAATATATTTCTATCAGCACCACAGAAGTCAGGAGACTGTGAAACCTCTTTGCTACAGGAAGATTCCTGAAGAGAATGAAAGCTTTTAATTTTTAGCAATCCCTTTATGGGGCACAGTATTACTGTGGCAGGGATATTTTCCTTTTAGGGCTAGGCAAATCCAAGTTGGTAATTAACCCCAGTCAGCAGCTAACCCCCACACAGTTGCTCACTCACTTTCCCAGGTGGGATGGGGGAGGGATCCGAAGGATGAAAGTGAGAAAACTCAGTTGAGATAAAGACAGTTTAATAGGGAAAACAGAAGCCACATATTCAAGCAAAGCAAAACAAGGAATTTGATCACTACTTCCCATGGACAGACAGGTGTTCAGCCATCTCCAGGACAGCAGGGATCCATTACTTGTAATGATTACTTGGGAAGACATATGCTATCTCTCTAAACATCCCCCTCTTCCTTCTTCCCCCAGGTTTATATGATGAGCATGATGTCATATGGTGTGGGATATCCCGTTGGTCAGTTGGAGTCACCTGTCCCAGCTGTGTCCCCTCCCAGCTTCTCTGCACCCCCAGCCTGCTCACTGGTGAGGTGAGAAACAGAAAAGGCCTTGACTCTGTGTAAGCACTGCTCAGCAATAGCTAAAACACCCCTGTGTTATCAACATTGTTATTAGCACAAATCCAAAACATTGTCCCACACTAGCTACTATGAAAAAAATAACTCTATCCCAGCTAAAATCAGCACAGTAACAAAACAAATTTTTATTCTTTGTATTATATGTTCACTATTACTTGGTTTTATTTAAAAATCTCTTCTCTGTGGAATATGTTGTTCAAAATATCTGAAGTAATAATTATTATAATTGCTATCATTACAGTATTTCAATTTATTTCAGTTTTTAATTCAGAGAGAAATAGTGATAATTAGCTATAGTTCCTAAATATTATAAACCAGGAAGCATTTAAGCTGAATTTAGCACATTTCATTGGTTAGTATCTATTGGGTTTTTCATTTATGATTGTGTAAAACAGTATATATGGCCTTTTTAGTATCCTTATAGCACAGAATTTGGTGATGCAAATGTTCTATTTAAAATACAAAGTAGGCACTGCTGTGAGGACATAGACATGAACACAGAAGACCAAGTGTTGTAGCCAGGATTCATACCCTCAGCTTCAGGCAGTCACTGTTACAATTCTATATCGTCAATGTAGAAAGACAAGCAACTCAAGAAAGATTCATGCCTTTGGCAGCCTAAGTCACCATTTTCAGGTGACTAACTTGCACTGTGGGGCATTTTTATACAGATATTTAATCATTTAAGCCCATAACCTAACAGGCATTTAAGCCCCTACCTACTGCTGCAATAAATTTAACAAGGGCACCTTGGTCCTTCTGCCAGTGGCTAGTGAGACTTTCAAAAGCAACTGGAGACCTAGGGTAGGATTCAACCCACCCAACTTCAGATGTCTCCAATGTAAGTATCTATAGCTGAGCTGGGCGTACAGATTCTGATTACAGCAAATGAATATAAATAATCAATGATAATCAGTGAAGATTACAGTGTGGTTCCTACATCCGATATAGATGTTTTCTCTAGAGTGAGGTGCAGGCACCTAGAACAATGACACTGAAAGTCAGCAGAGCTGAACCTATGCCGTTAATTTGAACCAAATTTCACACAGAATTCACCTTCCACTTAGCCAATACTCTGCTAGGTGTCCGAATGTCATCAAGGAATTGATCCTCACAACCAGGTTTTATTTCCAGTGGAAAATCTCATCAGTTTCAATGGAAGTTGGGTCAGACTCCAACAGAAGCTCACCCAAAATAGTTGTAAGTATCAATCACTCTGTATGATTGTGTCCAAAGTAAGCCTGGTCATACAAGCATGCAGAGAGGCAATGTCTGAGACAAAATTAAACCGCATTTGCTTCTCAGTCTTCTCAGATATGAGACTTAGTAAAGTTAAGCCTGATTTGATCTTATTCCTGCTTCTAGACAGGAGTGACTTTATGGCTACCTAGCAGCATTCTCATTAATGCAGGGCAGAGTTTCTATCTGTCTTCTGCATCAATTTTTCATTTGCAGTTTATTCACAGAACCCTTTACCTGTGCCCTTGAAGAGTCATCTTCTTCAAATGACTGAACTGATTGCATTACACAAAGTACACCAGTAAAATATTTTTGGGAAGTGAAACAACATTTTATTCTTTTCAAATGATTCCTGATATTCACAATGCCAAATCCATCACTGGGTAGGAATGCAGCATGCTAGCAGCATGATTATGGCACTGGGTATCCCTTTGAAAAATTCTACATTATGAAATATTATGAGATTGGCTAATTGTGGACAAAATCAAGCTAGAAAAAAAGTGCCCATGTTTTACTAGAAGTTAATTAAATAATGCCTGTATTTGGTATATTATATGTTCTCTATCATTCAAATTCTTTATTATAAAATTGTCTTTCTCAAAGATGTGCAGTACCTTGATCAGAAGTTGCAGTCTTGATGTATCTATTAATTGGTGAAATTATGTCTTTCATTACAGGAAGCCAGGATGTCTGACCTCTGTGGTCCTTTCTGCCCTCAATATCTGAAACTTTTTCTCACTTTGACCTTGAACCAAAATCCAATGAATTTAGTGGGAAACTTCCCTTTGGTTTCAAATGACATTTCCCAGCAAACTAGCTACAATGTGAAACTCACATTTTAGGACTCCTGATGGCTAGGACAGAAAAATAAGGTTCCTTTTACCCTATGAAATGAGATTTGCTTAGAGGAACAGAGGCCTTCTGTCTGCATAGGCATGGACTTCAGACAGCTTTCAGGATTGCTGCCTGTTACACAGTAATACAGTACTGTGTAGGTTTTCCATGGAAAATATGCCAAAAAAGGTTAAAATTAACATCACAGCCAGAAAATTCATTTCTGGATATTATTTTAAGGTTGCACCCTTAAAGTTAAATGAGTATGCATCTGTTGTAGATAATCATGTATGAAGACCAATTTCTTGTCATCCTGAGCCCAGAAGTCATCTTATGGAAGATAGGAAGACTGGCTTAGAAGAGAAAGGAGGATTTGGCCTCAAAATTACTTTGGGCTTATTATCTTTTGGAGGAAAAGTAGCACATAGTTAATTATGATTGTTCCTCATTATGCTAGTCATTAATAAAGAGCTCTTTCCCGTACTCAGATGCCCACCTTGCTGAGAAACATATGTACTCTATTTACATCTAAATTGCAGTGTTGAATCATTTCAGTGGGTTGTATATGGCATTCCTCAAATTTTAGTTATCATGTGACTTCCCTAGGGTTCTCAGGTTGGTACATTCAAGATCAATGAGACACTGACTATTAGGAAGCTATTTAAGAATATGTATTTAATTATTGTGAATTACTACAGGAATTAATATAATCTGACCTTTTTATCAATACAACTAAATGGTGTATGGTTACTCCAGCATAAGGTCTCCAAACAGGGCATTTTAATGGACAATATTCTGATAATGACAGCAAATCAGACCACACACATAAAGGCTCAAAATTTCACACAACATTCCTCTGTTTTGGGGAGCACCATCTACACATACATTTGAGCATTTGGACCTGAGTTAAGAGTAGTAGACAACAGACACAAGTGCACAGGCTTATGTTTTTTATCATTTTGTAGGCACAGCAGTTGCACAAACAAATAGACATGTTAAACTGTAGCCTTGTAAGTTCTGAGAAAAGACGTGTGGTTTCACTGGGTACCCTTCAGAGTCCCCATAGTAGCTTTCTGTTTTCTCTGAATACCTAGAAACAGATTCAACCTGCCTTGCAAACAATCCAATGGAGTGATACTGTGGCAGCACTCTCTTTAATTTTAATGAGATTAGTTTCTGAGTAAGATGCTATTCCATGAGTGTAAAGGTGATCATATCTGGACCAAAGACATTGTTGTAGGCTGCTCCACTATATCATTCCGTATTGGATTTTCTAACTTGTATGACCTGGGTTTGTATTTCTTTTTTTTATTTGATTTTAGAAGCTTTACACATACAATAGCATTAGAGGAAATATTTTTACTTTCTCCAGAGATACAAAGGAATTGGATTTCTAGCTCTTCCACTAGTTCTTAGTGGGACAGAAATACTGCTTACATTTTACTCACAGCCCTCGAACAGGCAATATTTGGGGGATGGAATGTTATAATTTCATCTTCTTTGGCCTGCTCTTGCTCCTACTGCCATTCATGAAAGTATTGCTCTTCATCTCAGCAAAAGTCAGATCTAGCCTGTTATAGTTTGAGGGGGCAGGCAAAATTCTTTAGTGGTTTTCTTTCCCTGCAAGGACCTTTTTGAAAAGGAACCTGGGATATCAGTATTCCCTGACCATTTCCTGCCAAAGTTCTATAAAAACCGAGGAAACAGGAAGCTCTCTCTCTCTCTTTTTGCTCTTCGCTTTCCTCGGTGCCTGCTTCGTTCCTGAGTGCCCTGTGAGAACAGCGGGGGAGGAGAGGAGAGGCCTTGTCCGCTGTTATCAACTTTGGCAAGGATTCTGCAGAGACTGTCTAAGCGACTGCTGAGAAATGCTTTGAACTTTTTTTCCTTCATGCCATCGGAGGACTTTCCCGAATCTCTAATTTTGGGTTTTGTATATTTTGTATATATTTATTCCTTTTTTTCCTACCCTTCCCTGTTATCCCTTTTCCCCTGTTCCATTAAATTTGTATAGTTTTTAATTTCCAACCGCACGAGCCTTCATTTATTACTATCTCTTCCATTTCCCAAGAGGGTGGAGGGGAGTGATAAAAAAAGCAAACTCTGTCTCTGAGCTGCGGGTCGCCCTGGCCATAAAAACCGAGACATAGCCCCATCTGTCAGAGGATTCCAAAGTGCATATAAGATACAAAGATATGTTGACAAAAATAAAACATTAATTTGTTGTGAGTTTTTGGGTTTTTTTTAATTGACATCTGATAATACTTTATTTCCAAAGATTAAATGGCCTTGCTGTTGTTCAGGGGGAGTATCTTGAAACTACATATCAAACCTATGTAATTTTTTGTGTTCTACCAACACTGTTCTTTAACTGATAAGATCTAAAGCACAGGTACCTGACTATAATAGGGGTGATTCCACCAAGTACTCTGTGATATCACACTTTATATCACAGTCAATGGCTACCTGACAACAGGCACTGGTGCCCCTAAAGGCAGGGAGCAAATAGAATCATAGAATCATAGAATGGTTTGGGTTGGAAGGGACTTTAAACATTATCGATTTCCAACCCCCGTGCCATCAGCAGGGACACCTCCCACTAGACCAGGTTGCTATAATCAAGAAATTTGAAGGGATACAGAAATTTAAATAAAACCATGTTAGATGATGCCTAAGAAGCTACATTCCACTTACTTAAATATCATCTAATATACTGGTAGTTCTATATCTATTGTCTAATTATCACATGGATTTGTTTCTTGAGCATCCTTTCCCTACTGTCTGCATGGAACATTCTTACTTTCCATACACTTAACTCCCAGATTTACTTCTCCTGTTGCTAAATCCAAACCAGCTCTAGTTCTGGTCTCCAAGTAACAGGGTCATAGTATAAGCAAAATGAATGCAGCCAAGATGCAAGCATGTCTCACATATCACCCATAAGCAAATCTTACATGCCGTTGTACAAATCAGATTTGTCACTCCAAGCTGCTCCACTCTGAACACAACTGTAACACTGGTTAGACAACAAGTCCCAAAGTGACAACAAGTATAAGGGTCCTTATCCACAAAACACTGAGGAATTATGACAATATTATCATGAACAGATAATAGAGAATTCATTTGCAGTGAATTATAAAGGATCTAAATAATTTGGGTTTTAACAGTCCTCTTACCTCTGCCTTTTTGACTGCATTCAAGGCTGCCAATGCATTGCTTTGGCAGGCAGATGTACCAAGAATTACAATAATCCAATCTGAGGAGCTCATGAGAACATGAATCTAATAAATCTGTGTTAATAATTACAGCTCATTTAATTACCTCTGAGATAAAGCAGGAGCTGTAATTTTTTTTTATAATTGATGTTGCTGACATCCTTGTACCTTTTAAGTATATTAGTTGTAAAATCTGCCATGTTAATGTTAATGCTGAAGTTGATAAAAATGTCACAAAGTAAAGAAAAGATAATGTAACAGGAGAGTCTAAATGTCAAATAAGTAGAAAGGTATTGATAGATAGATACTCTACTGTCTTTATGCTGCACATGAGTTCTGTAATAAATGTACAACATGTGTGAGGAAATGAATCAGGATCTCCTCGCTGAAATACTGTCAAGGCTTTCTTTGGTCAGATTTTCTCAACGTAATTTTAATTTTTTATACTTGCCTTAGGCCATCATCATGAAAGAAGATGTATTAGACAATAGACTAGACACTTGATGGAGGAATCCATATTATTACGCAGACAACCATGTTAAAATATTGAATATCTTCAGGCCCCAAACCTGGTAAACTTGTAATTACATGGCAAATATATTCAGGTAAATTGTCTTATTGAAGTTTTATATCTGTCATACTGGGAATTTGGAAAATAGTCCCGTTATTTTTTCATACAGAGTGTTGATTATTCTTTCTCCATGGACTGTCCCTGCACCTCTGCAACCAATGAGAGTTTAACAATCAATAAGAGTTTAACAATCAATAAGAGTTTAACTTAATCAGGAATAGGAGCAGGTCCTGTGTGTCTAATGGGCCTTGAAATCAACACAACTTCTTTATATTTTTGCTTGTGCTCCAGCACTCTCAGTGCCAGTGTAGATTTCAAAGAGGTGTTTCCAGCCAGCTCACTCTGCCACCTCTGGACCTTGAACAGCAGAGGACAAACAGAGCTGGAGGTTGGTTCCACATGGATGGGAGAGTTTGTTATGCATGCTTGGTTTGTTGGGTTTTGAAAGCCATATTTGCCTTTGTCAATAATTTAGTATCCTTTTCTTCCTCACATCTTAGGCAGTATCTTGATGTTCAGGAGCATGGCCCGTGAGTCCAAAGGACATTATGGGATAGTCTTGCAGAGTTCAACTCTCGGTGCAACAGGACCTCTAACAGTGGGCTGAGCAGTCAGATGTTTTTTCTTCCAACACATGACACTGAGATTACCAAAAAGCAGCAGCCATGTATCATCTGTCTTTAAACACCTTGGAACAGATCTTCTATTTCCTACTAATTTAAGAGCTTCTTAAGCAGAAGAAATAGGCCTACAAAACGAACACATAAACAAACCTCTTCTATGCTATGCCTCTCCCTAGATGATTGACCACTCCAGCCCATTCAAATATTTCAGCGTCTTCAAAGTGCACTTATAGCCAGACAAGAAAATTTTTCTTCCTCCGAAACTTAGGAGCATCTTCATGACATTTCTCAGAAGCAGAAGAAAATAAAATCAGAGCAACTTGAGAAAGGTGACAAGGGAGGAGAGAGGTAATAATACAGAGGCAAAAGGTATTAATAACAAGATGGGCGTACTGAAACTGCTGGTCTCTCAAGTCCAATTCCACTTATCTTCTACACTGTTCACCTGCAGGCACAGACTTACATTGTTCTCCAAAACATATCTAAGTGGAAAAGTTAATAGAGCTCATGTAATTGCAAACTCAGTTTCTTCAGCCAAAAAGGCTGGAGCTAAGCACCTTCCAGCCCTATCCACCAGCAGGCAAGTCAGATATGATTCTTGCTGATTCTTCAGGTGACTTTTATCTCACCTTGTTCAGAGTAGACACCACCTGAGCTAAGCCTCCTAGTTCATGGAAAGAAAGGCGTGCTTTACAGGCAGAAGTTATCTGATGTAGTTTACATTGCTAATTTAACATCAAACTAATTGTATGCTGGAAACGTGCTGTTCTGTACATTGTTTTTAGAGGTAAACCTTTAGAAGAGCTGCTAACTTGGGTGTTGGCATCTGCACTGCAGATGTCTGCATTTGGTCAAATGAATCCATCCAGGGTATATACTTGGATCTAAGACACAGCTTGGCTTCTGGAAGCCTATGGAGACAGAAAATTCATGGTTCAGTATGTTTAACATGCTCTCTCAGTCTGAGCCTCAGTTAGGTCTACATGTCCCACGATGCAGAAAGTGGACAAGGAGCAGCAATTGATCATGGCTGGAGTTAATTATCTAAATATCCAGCTAAGACATATTTAAGCTTATAATTAATATAAGTCTAAAACTTACGTGCAAAATGTCACATTCATTACTACTCTTGCAAGTAGTAGGAGAAATTTGGTTCTTATCCAAAGCTAGATACCTAAACCAGACAGATAATGCTAGTCCATTTTCCTTCAGTTATAATAAAGAGAGATAAGAATTGTATGTCAGATTTTAGGGTCTTCTTGTAGATGTATAAAAAGGAGNCACCTCATTCATCAGTGGGCCTATATTGCCCCTAGTATTAGTTTTATTTGCTATGTACTTGAAAAAGCCCTTTCTATTATCCTTGACCTGACTTGCAAGCTTAAGTTCCAAGGAGGCCTTGGCTTTCCTAATTGCCTCTCTACATCCTCTGACAACCGTCCTATATTCCTCCCAAGTGACCAGCCCCTCCTTCCATGACCCATAGATTCTTCTTTTCCACTTGAGTTTGCCCAGCAGTTCCTTGTGAACTCATGAAAACCAATGAATTTGAATCCTGATTTTTTTTCAGTACCAAAATAAAATCTTTCCTATCTTAACTTCAACAAATGTAAGTGGTTAACTTTGAACAAAGACAAAATTGTTGCAAGTGGTATATAATCATTCTGTCTTTACTCCTGTATCTTGCTATCTACAAATGCTTGGAGATAAGTATATGCATGTTTTCCTGGAGAGGAATGCCTTCCTAAATCATGGTTTCAACAATTACACAGTAAAGATACCTGACTATAAGGAGCATTTTGCATTTCATCGAAAATAAGCCACCAACAGAATGGAAGAGACAGTTATCTAGCCATATACAACACCATTATCTAATAGTTCATTGTTGAAGATGCATCACTTTTTACTCAGATGAAATTCTCAGAGGCAATTTGAGGTAAATAAAATGTAATTTTCTGATACAGAATGTAACACCTGTCTTTGCTTAGCATTTTGATTTGCTTCTCTTTCTCTCTTAAACTGACTAAAATGTGTTGAAAATGTACATATTAGTGCCACAGAAATGTGTTTTTCTTGGCATCCCATATCCTGTTTCTTTCTTTCCCAAGTTTGCTGTTCTCAGCTTCCCAAGTACAGCAATCCTCCAGCTGCATCTGATAATTCTCATCTCAACAACAACAAAAGAGAAAAAAAGAAAAACCCTCTGCAAAAATAATATACTCATTTTCATGTCAAGTTTAAAAGAAAAATAAGTAAATGAACAGCTGGACTATAGCAAATGATTTTTGACTAGTTAAAGGGAATTTTATATACAATTTTCTCTACATATTTCCTCCACACCTGCAGCAACCCCTTTTTCCTCCATCTTCTATTCCGTTCTGATCGAGGATGATGATAACATAAGATCCTGAATCATCAGTCAATCTGGAAAAAATCCTACATTGCAAGAAGCACAGTTAATTCTACTTTTTATTTGGTGCCTTCCTCCTCTTTCTTCTTCTATGATAAAAAAAAAAAGGATCTAGGGAATCTTTATATCAAAATAATAAAGACTTTTCCATGGGGAAATGGTTTATTTTTCACAAGCACTACAAAACAAACCTTTAGTGTAAATTGGGTGTTTTTCATCAATTTTATTGATACTCAGAAAGTTCTTTCCTATGTAAGAGTTAGGGGCAAGGAGAGGAGATGCCTAATCAGTGGAATTGTATCCATAAAGAAGCATTTCTCAAATGTTCCCCTCTCGAAAAAAAAAAAGCCCTGAATGACATTATTTCACCATCTACATAACCATGCACAGTTTGGTGCTCTCACTAAGAGCTATGAAATACATTCTAGATATTTCTACAGCCCCTTGTTGTATTACAATTCTGAATCCACCATTTTTCTCCCCCAGCAAACCTAGAAATAAACATTGAGCTTGCTTAGACTCCACTCATTTAAAAATTTTAGAATATGAAAATGGGATTAAGTGCATTTTGAAATTATGCAAAACAATAGTAGATCTTTAAAGGAAAACTTGTTCTACATTCTGATACTAAGATAACAATGTATTACGGAAGGAAGATTCATAGATCATTTTTAAAAATATAAAACCTTTATTCACCTAAAAAAGGCTTGACAGAACCAATTACCACAAACCATGGGCACTGTGTACTTCTGGAATAAATTTTGCTATTCACTGAAAACAGAATTAATAGAACCTATACTTTTTTTTTTTCTTCTACACGCTCTGTCACAATATTTCTTGATGGGTTTTGTTACTTCTGTTGATTGTTAAATTTCTCTAACCATGAGACTGGCATATCAGCTCTCCTAATTGAACAGTTTATGAAGAGTCTTTGCCTTTTAGAATGAATGTTCTAATGGATGGACAGAAAACAGAGTAGGTAAAAACTACTTACCTTGTAGGACACAAATAATACTAGTTTTCAGCAGAAAGAAATGGAACCAATGGGGACATACTTATCTTCATATGCCATTTGACTGATATTTCTTCAGGCTTTATTATTCACATGTCAGAAAGTAAATAAGTTAATTTTATAGACTTTATGTTAATTTACTCTGGCAGTTAATTTTCTCTGGCAGCATTGGTTTGTGGAGTATTATAGCAAAGTTTGTACTGAAGGATGATGAAAGCTTCTCCCTTCTCCCCCGTTCAATCTCTAACACGCAGACACTTTGGTTTCTTCCATACTTTCCCTGTGATTTCAAAAGAAGTAAATTTATTGCAGAACAACAGATATGAGAGTGAATGTACATGTCTGTATTACATACATACAATTTTCACCACATTTTCAGACCTGACAATATTGGTAGGAAAAATCACAGCAGAGATCTGATGCAGACTTTCAAACAGGCCTACCTCTACAAGAGTTCAGCAACTTGGCTACAAAACTGAAAAATGTTAACAAAACTTGACCCACTTACTCACGATGTGAGAGACTAATGCTGACATCAGAAGTCTCCTGCCAAAAGTGGACGTTCTGGCAATTATATTTAACAGATGAGATATCTTTTGGTTTTGGTTTAGTCCTTAGTAGTTATCCTTTCCTGTTGTTCACAGCTCTGTTTGTACTGGAAAGAAGAAAGGGATTCAGCTGTTTTGTGCATAAAAGGGAATGGAGGTGGGGAAAACCATAAAATTTGCCTCGTATCAATTGTAAGGGCAGAAGCAAGCAGGTGGCAGGAGTCCCACTTGTTTCAATGGAACTGGAGAGCAGCTGACCCAAAAAGAGCTTGCACTGCTCCAGCTCACCAGCAAGATCTGTCTAAACATGGCTTGGATGTTGTTGAAAAGCTGGCGAGTCATGAAAAGACCTTCCAACTGTGGTACACCGCTTGGTTCCGTTTGCTTCCTTGTTTTCTCAGGTTGTTTTCCAGGACAGGTTTGGTTGTTTCATTGGTTTAAATATTGTGTTTGTTTGTTTGCCTTATTTTTTGAAAATTTACCTTTGAAAAAAGACAAATTGCTTTTTGAAAAGTGAAAAAGGGACTAGAAGTGAAAAAAGTGTTTGGGAGGTGAGAAATCACCTTATGTGAAGTTTCTTTTCCTTTCTTTTCAATGTAGAAGTTTTGCCCCATCCTCTGCCATCCGCCAGACAGCCTCCAGCACAGTTTCCTCCCACCACTTTCTGTAAATTGTTCTGAGTCATGAAAGATTTCAGAGGAAGAGGACTGGTTTGAAAAACACTTAAATTCTGTAAACTTGAAAAGATACCAGATTTGATCAAATATATGAAAATTTCAGTAACTTCATTGTTGCTTTGCCATCAGAATGAAAGCAAGGCATAGTTGTTTTCTAGAACATGAGAAATCTTAAAAGATAAGTTTAATCTTACCTTGACTTCAATATTTTATTTGAATTATCTTTGTAGTAACATCAGGTTCCAGCCTTATTCACTACCAGCTGAATCAATTACTTTTCCTGATAAAACAATATTCCAATGTTTCAGGTTTTACAATATGTGATTTCACCTAGGCAACAGTCCCTGACTTCATATCAAGAACTTTTTTTAAAATTACTACACACCCCATTCACCTTCTTTATAAAGAAATGTAATTTAGTGAGAGTAAGTTTGTTAAATTAGAGCAGTAGGTGCATCAGAAACTGGTAGGATTCTTTAAATTATGTGTTATGAGTCAGTGCATATTGGAAAATTGTCTTTAAACCAGAGATAATATAAACATGCAACATAGTGATGTTACTCTATAAGGAAAATTATAAACTGCTTCTCCTAAAAATGCTCCTCATCCAATGGGGAAAAAAAAGTCTCTCCTGCAGTATTTAATCAAAATATACTGAGCAGAATAGGCAAATTTTTGTTTGTTTTCTAAAAGATTCTTCGCACCTGACATCTCTTCCTCCTCCTCTGAAGTGAAGGTTAAAGATCATTGATGAGAGTAAGAAGCAACACAAAAGAAATTTGAGGCAATATGCACAGCCAAGCAGTGAAGCAAGTTGCCCAGAGATACTGTGGAGTCTTCATCTATAGATGTTCTTCAAGACATAACTGGATAAGGCCTGGGGAACCTGGTCTGACCTCACAGTTGACCCTGCTTTGAGCAGGAGATCAGACTACAGATCTCAGGTGCCTTCCAGTCTGAATTGTCCTGTAATGCTATTATTATATTACCTATTTTTTCTGAGACGAGGTTCACTTTTCTAGGGCATTAATGGCTTTCTAAGGAAGATGATAGCCTTCACTAAAAAGGTACTTTCAGGCAGTTCCTTGGTGTTCAGCTCACACTCTCACACGTTTTAAATTGAAAATAACTCTTGATTTGAATCATATGTTATAATAGTACATAGAGGCCCTAGTTATGCACAACTGCAGCAGCTGACAGAAGGGGATACATGCCATTAGTGTCCAAATGTAGAAAGCATAAATGAGATTTCTATGCTCACCTTTATTCTCTTTATGAAATCACCAGGAGATTGGGATGGACATAGTCAACAAGGCATAGTGAATCTGAAGCAAAAATGTCATTTCAATTCTATTTGATTTTTTCTTTTGGTCACAGTAGATTACCTCCCTTTTTGTCATAGAGGTTTTTGAATATGCTTGAAGACCTTCTTTTCATGTTTCGGACACCTGGGATGATTGAAGCACTCAGAAAATAGCTCCGGTATTTTCCATGAGGAGGTAGATCTCTCATACCTGACAGCAACAGAAATTCCAAGACTGTCTTTAATAGCCCCACAAGAGATGGACAACCCAAAATCCTGGCTGAAGTAGGACACCTCACCAAAATAAAACATAGGTAATGTCTGCATCCTCTCATACACTACCCCTTGATGAGCAGGTATTCTGAGCAGGGCAGAGATTGCTTTGCTTTGCTACACATACAGTGAGTTCCCTTTTACTTCTCCCTGGCTTAGTTTGCTCTGGAAACATGAGTCAAAACAACACCATGTACAGCTGATAGAAAAGTAGTGCCATATAATTTTTCAGTTATGGCTACTTTCTCAGGGTTTATACAGGCAGACAAAGATTAGTCAAATAATTGTTCAGGGCAGTCCCCAACCCAGGAATTGGAAGCCATTAAAAGAGGGAAAATCTGTGATTTTGTTTGCAAATTGGAAAACATTCTCTGCAGGTGGCAATGGAACAAGGGCAGCTTAAACCATCTGAAGTGCTGCCTTTGACAGTGCTTTGTCAGCCACTTTGTCTCTCAATGTCAAATCTTGCATCAGAAACAGCAGCACTGAAAAAAGAGCTGATGTCTCTATTTCTTTTGCCAACCAGAGGATGCGATGTCAGATGCAATGTCTGTTTAATCTCAGGTCTGGAAAGATTTTTGTTCTCTGTCTTTTTGAAATACTAGGTTTTAACCATGATTTCCTGTTTTCTCGGCATGGCATAATCCAGATTTTTATTTTAACTAGAAAAGGTTGTGGGAGAAACAAAGTTGTGGCTTGAGTCCAGATAATGCCATGTCCTTTCTGAACCTCTCAGTGTCTGGATCTGAGATCTGTGTTCACACAGATCAGGAAAATTTTATTCTTTAAAAAAAAATCTCTTATGCTGGTTTTTCTTCACCAGGAGACAGGTGTTGCTTAGGTATCTATCTGATTTGAGCACCTACTGTCAAAATCTTAATCTCAAAACCTGTATAGTGTTGCTGTCTAGAGGTGCCTAAAGGCCTGCAGGAGCTTGTATTTCTGACATAAAACTTCCCCAGGGACCTAATTTCTGGTTCGGGAGGGCTGACAGTAGAAAAAACACAGCTATTAGCAGTCTCCAGTCTGACAAGGCTCAATTTCACTGGGCAGCTTCAGATCATAAAGAGTTATTTCATGCCAGAAACACTTGTTTAAGTGTTTCCAGACATGAATATTCTCAGAACTTCCACTCATGAGGGTTAAAGAAGAAAATGAAATGGAGGAAGTAATTCCAGTTTGATTTGGGTTGAACCCTATTTTTCTTTTTGATCTCTGATCAGCTTTCTTTGTTTTCTCTTTCTCAGTAATACTGACGTGCCAGAAAGGAAAATGCAGTACATAGAGGCATCACTGAGTTTATAGTCATGACACCTGTAAAGCCCACAGACTACCAACCTACATGAAGGAAAGGTCAACATTTGGGCACACTTACAAGTACTGGGACAAATTCCTAGCCCTAGACAGGCAGCAGCAACCCCAAGGTGTTTTTTTCCATCACACCAGGTAACTGAACAAAATAAGCCATCAGGACACTGTTCACAGGTGTGTACGTCTCCAGTCAGCACCTAAACTGTACATAATATTTACACAAAAATACTATTCCTCCTTTTGTTCCTACTCCCTACCTGTCAACAAACAGAAAAATTAATTTAAAATTGCAATGTTAGCACTCAGTTCACTACCAAGAAAGTCATTCAACTTGGACATTTCCAATTTCATTTCTAATAAGGATATTTGATTTGCTTTACTTTAGACTGCTTTGAATTGTTTCATTTGTGTGCCAGCAGCAATCAAAAGTAGCTTTTAAAACAATAGTGATATAAGGAAATATGAATGGGATTTGCACCCAGAGTGTTTGCTTACTTTTTTTTCTACACGCTAAAATGTGGCATTTGGGAAGTCCTCATTTTGTATTAAAATTACAGCAATAGGGTAACAGGGTACACCTACCTGAACACTTTCATTCAGAACAGGGACGTACTTGTAAAACAAAACTCCAGATTATCTCCCCTTACTCTGCTGAGTTCACATAACTCAACAGAGCATGCAGCTTGACTGCTGCTAAACTGGAGAATACGCTCCACGAGGTACCTAACAGTCAATGGCCTTTCACTTCATGGGACCACACTAGGGTTAGTCCAAAGTGTTGTCCTACTCCTTTCTTCCTGATTCCTCAAAACATGCGTAACGTAGGCGTCATGTCCTCAGCACCAAACTGCTTTGCTTTAAAACCTAGTCTAGGGGTCTATATTACTTACTACGAGAGATACAGACTCAGCCAATTTGCCCTTAGCATCTGGCGAATGGGAAGATGAGCAAACAAAACAACAACAAAGTCACCAAAATGCTGTAAAATAGATTGAAAAAGAGAGAAAATGTCATCTCCAAAGTGCCATTTACTATGAGCTGGGTTTTTTTCCTTCTGCACCAGCAGTAGTTTTGCAATTAAGGCATATGCCTTTCTCAGACAATTATTTGGGGTATTATAAAAAGATTTATTATTGTTGTTGCTTTTAGTAATAATTATTGTTTGGGATATTGTTAAACTCTTTGAACTGTCTGCCAAGTCTGCCTACTGTGGAAAAAAAATAAATAAAAGAATCCTGAAGGCACAGTTTCTTTGAACTGATCTCTGGAGCTTTGATTTGGTTGTGAACATATCCTGCCATCTGAATTTACTGAAAAATGAGCACTCACTCTGTGCAAAGCATGCTCTTAATGCATGAAAATACTTACTTTACTGTATTAATAACCCAGAGTAATGGAGAACAAGGAAATGGTTTAATGGTAGTAAGCTTTATTGTATATGAAATCTTAAACCTCTGTGAGATTGTGAAATTTTATGGCACTTTTAATATGTGTGGACAAAAACACTTACAGTTTATGCTTTAATATTGCCAGAAGTGTGTGACACACATGCACAACATGTTGGCATATGTCTTTTCTGAAATGGTCAGCATTGGTAAATGAGGCTATATTTTTTCACCAGTAAATTAAATTTTCCTTGCCACCAAGGCTAACCTACATAGAATGGGCTGTATCCTTGCCTGCAGGTTCACTTGGATTTAGATCAAGGTGGCAAAGTACAACAGTCTACCAGAAACGTCTCCAGGAGCTCTCAAGAAGATCTTGGGAATAAGTTAACCAACATGGGCCAAATGAGAATTCTACAGAGAATACACAATCACAGAGCAATGCCTGGGAACTGTCTCAATCACTATTTAATCCACTACTGTAATCATAATCTAAGAGGCTGGCCGTCTCTTCAATTAAGTAAAATAATGTCTACCATCTGTATTGCTAGATGGTGTTAGACGGTAAAGGGGCTC
>VZRW01007874.1:52275-63396 GCA_013398125.1 Aegotheles bennettii | reverse complement strand
CTCCAGGCGGCCTCGAGAAGAGGCAGCGCTCACCAGAGGCCGCCTTCATACGGGCCTGTCCCCTTCTCGGTCTGAGAACCTGAGGGGCACCGTCCTGCACCGCTCTGCTGGCCGGGGCTGTGCAGGAGCAGCGATCCTTCAGTAAACTGCGGAATGGCACAGCAGAAAGAGAACAGGAACAGGAAAAAAGTAACAGAGAATGTAACAGGAAAGAGAAGGGTTTTGGCAGACTGACCTCTGTGGAAATGGGAGCATCGCCTCCTAACGAAAACACTCTCACTGTACTGTTTATTTTTCGCACTAGTCTTACTCTCTTGCAACTACATTAACTGACCAGGCAGTTTTAACCATAAAGGTGTTCAGTGGCAGTGCCAGAAAGCACAGTCGCTATTCCCAGTTGGGTGGACAAAAGAATCACTGTTCCCAAGGGCACATTAAGTGGTTTCCTAAAATAACACCACGCTGTGACAAAACCAGCATCTGAATCGATACACAGTGGAAACAGAAATTCAGTTTTTAGACTTAACTTGAAGGTTAGAGTGGGAACAATAGCTCTGCAAGATGAAAAGTTTGCTCCTGCTACGTCAGTGTTTATGACATTGACATGTTCTTTATTATTTTAACATCATGAAGATTAAGAAATCACCTTCTTAATGTCAAACCAATCCTGTAGTTGCATTTCTGTCCTTCTTATGTACGAGCCATTAGCCTTCTGTAGAACAACACCTCTACCATCACTGTGTTTCTAAATATACGCAAGACACTTTGCAAGGTTTCCTTCAGCTACGACAGCCTGAAGTTGCAGCCAGTAGCATGTGACACCACTTCCAAAAATAAATCCTTTGTTCACAAAAAGAACCACAGGCTCCTGTCCTCCAGCTCTCCGCAACCACTCCCAACCACTTTACAGCTACCACAGACCTGGCAGTCAAAAGGCACCTGCCAGGGGCAAACTAGATTTTTCCTGTCAGGGGCTATACCACCTTCTAAGCAAAAGCATTCTACCAACACACCAATGTTGCAGTGGAGTTCTGTAAGCTTTTATAACGGCACCTGAAATACTTTATCTCCCAAAGAGACTTAGAGGAGTTTATTGTCTTTTTGCACTCAAGTGAGCTACAGCAGCTGGCAAGCGGACACACAATTTAGGCACCATAGGTGAGCCTGGCCAGTTCCTACAGGCCATTCACAGTGTAGCTCTGCTTCTACTACTACTTGCTACGGGTGTGGTGTCAATTAATCTTCCCAATTCACTTTGAACCTGCTAGTACTGTCTGCTTCCTATGGCAATGAACCTCAGAAGCTCACTATCTGCTGTGTGAAACACCACCTTCATCTGTGTGAAATACCATCTTCATATAATTGGTCAATCTGTTTTAAGTGAAGAAGGAGTGCCCTCTAAACTCTTACTGGTACAATTTGGTGAATACTAGTTCTGCATCCACTTGACTCGGCTTTCAAGATTTTGTAAACCTTGACTTTTTTCCCCTCAGTCTTGTTCTCTCCAGAATGAAGAGTCCCAGCATTTTTAGTCCCTTCTCACAAAACTCCATTCCACTGATCACATTACTTGTCCTTTTAACTCCACTATGGACACCCTCCAGATGTAGAAACTGGAACTGCCCAATAGTGAAACTGCAGGTCCACCTGCCTTGTTCACAATACCCTTCCATAAGATGCCTACCTAATATCTTGATGCAGCTCCACACTGTGGTGATTGTTTCAGAAGAATTGTCAAGGATCTCTACCCTAAGCTGTAACTACAAGTTGCTGATCTACAAATTCAGTACCATGTATATTTTGATGAATTATTTACATCACAAATGCATAAATATATACTGGAACTCATCTACCTCTTTTGCCCATGGAAGGATCACACAAAACTGAGCTCCTTGCCACTGGACCAATGTTGGACCACTTGAGAAAGCTCAGTAGCATCAGCAAACATGGGTGATTTAATTGTTCATTCCCTCTGAATTATCACTAAACTTGCCAAATAAAATCACTCAGGGACTGCTAACACTGAAGTTCTTCCTCCTCCTGAGAGGAGCCCAATAAGGCTTAACCTTTCACTTCCTATCCTTCTTAATTCATAAAAGGATCCCTTTTGTTCCTCTGGAACCAACACACCATTTCTACCTTGCAGTCACACATTTCTCCATGTAAGAAAATACTTCAAAAGTTTATCGAAGGGACACCATAAGGCTACAAGTTCCGTGAAGGGATGGAAAAAGCAGCAATAAAAAATTTCTGCCCACCATTGTATTGGATTTGTATGGCAAAGTTTTGGTAGTAAGGGGATGGTTTCAGCTTCCCCCATGTTGAACAGAGCCAGGGCCAGCTGGCTCCAAGATGGACCCGCTGCTGCCCAAGGCTGAGCCCATCAGTGATGGTGGTAGTGCCTCTATGATAATGTACTTAAGGGGAAAAAACTGCTATACAACAACAGCCAGAGAGGAGTATGTGAGAGAAATAAATCTGCAGACACCAAGGTGAGTGTCTGTAGGGATGGGTCAGGTGAACTGCCCTGGGTTACTGTAACAAAGTCGCCTCATGTCCTACACATGGTGAAGCAGGTTTTCCCCCTGCTGCCCATGGAGGTCCATGGTGGAGCAGATATCCACCTGAAGCCCACAGAGGACCCCATGCTGCAGCCAGTGGGTGTGCCCTGAAGGAGGCTGTGACCCCATGAAGAACCCACGCTAGAGCAGTTTCCTGGCAGGACCTCTACCGGTGTAGGACTCAACACTGTTAAGAGTAAAGCATTACATTTCAATCACCATGATCAGTTCAGCTGACACGTAGTAAGTAACATGGTCCATCCTTTACTTTTCATGTCTGTAGTTTGATTTTTATTCTGGCTGATAAAAATGTAAGAGATTGCATAGAAAATGTAAGAGTTAAAACATTACTTTTACCAACTGAAGATGGTTCAACTTCCCCATTTCTTAGTTTATCTAAGTATATACACACAAATCCTGTAACAAAGTTGTAACATACATTTAGCATACCTGCTTTCTGAACACTTTAATTACAGTAGTTTCAACCTGAGCTATGAAAATTAACAAGAATTATTTCTTCCTTCCTTCTCCCTGAAGCATGCATTGATTGTCTAGTAGTCTACGCCATCCCAGTAATCGATCTTTACACAATACATGTTACTTAATCTTGTTAGCAATGCATCTGCATTCTCTCCAACATCTTATTCCCCCATCTTTTTCCAACAAACTGACTTCAGGCTTGTTTGCAATTTTTAACTATGTCCATCACCAACTGCTCCAAGCAATACACAACATACAAATTACTGACAAACACCACAGAGGTACTTATCAAGTCTAAGTAAGTTCAGTTATGTGTCCAGTAACAGCTTCAGTTACTGAATAAGCTTATACAATCTTAAACTTACTATTGCCACAGCATATAGCTAGCTAGTTCCTCTAACCATGTTTATCAGCGAATAGAAGCTCGTAAAAATATTAGAGGTAATAACTGTCATTCCTATATGAGTATTTCAAATTGCATTCATCCACGTTCAAATATGCTTATTAATCCAACAGAACTGCATCTTTATATTTTTTACACAAAAATGTTTCTATTCTTTAAAATATATGCATTCAAACAGATTAACAGATCAGCCAAAGCACGAGTGATTGAAGAAATTCTAAAGAATAATGCACTCAACAATGTCTGAGGCTTACAGAGTTAGTCGTCGCTACAAATCCCTTGTGTTGTATGAGCTCGTCTTACGGATGTACATGTAACATCTGCTCAGTTGGTTGGCTTGCCAAGTATAACAGTCTTGGGGTTTTCAGTTCGTAACAAATGGAACCCAGGCTTTCTACATTATCATGCTGTAACCTGCTGATCTAAAATAAAAAGTACACATTTAACCTGTAGTGTCATTTCTCTTTTTGATGTCACATGATGTCATTGTGTATTAAAAACTAATACCACCAACATGTCTGCTTTCATTGATGTTTTGCCCTTATTCCTTCCGTTCCCTTTTTTTAAAAAAAAATATTTTATCATTAGGTAACAGTGGATTCACCTATTATTTCAGAACATCCAATTTCAAGGAACTTATAGTTTATGATGACTTAGAGTAATAGGCAAACATGTATAAGGAGTGTAATATGTATATATGGGGCAATGCAGATCTCTATGATCTTTGCAGTATTTTCATATAAAAGGACTAGCTTCTTGTTAATTTGGCATAGGATAAGCAGATTCAATTTCCAGTAGAATTACTTACTTCCTTCCCTCAGCTTTTTTAATTCCTGTATTATATCACTATACACACAGGATAGAAGCTCCTCTTGGGATTTTCTTCCATCCAAATAAACTAAGAAAGACAAAAGAAAAAGTTTTCATGAGTTCTGTAATTATATCTGTAATTGCAATTGGCAATGTTTTCAGTATTCCTATGGGTGCAATAAGAAGAGATGAAAAAATAAAAAGCAAGAACAGTACCTCCCTTCTTTCCCAAATTAATTTTACACATTAAACAAATAACATAGTGGGAAAAAGCATTCAAGTTAAGAATTAGTTTACAAGTTTTTGTAGTATATAAGTCTCCATAAGGGTAGTGGTAATATCATTAGGACAGTAAAGCAATGGAGTAATCCAGCAGAAAGGTTTCTATGCAAAGGAAGACCTTCCTCAGCTTCAGGGTTTGAGCAAGACAGGGAAGGGCATGGCCATTCCCATTCTCACTGCACATCAAGAAGCAGTGCCCTATCCTCCATGTTGACGAAGCAGCCACATGACTTTTCTTTCCTCTAGCCGCTACTCCAGAAGCAGGCAGTCCAAGAGCTCCACAGGTGTGAATATCACACAAGCTCATGGCAGCGCCCCACCAGCTGGCTCAGCTTTGACACTTCTCATGCGAGACTGGTGACTGCAGTGTGTACCAAAAGCACCTAGGAAGTATCTTCAGCTTATTATAGGACTTCAGCCATGATTTTGATTTTGTTCTGAAGAATTCTACCATTGTCTCGAAAGCTTCCTACTTAGTCATACACATGCATGCATATATGCACACACAAAATAGTTTCTTAAATGGACTTAATGAGTGATCAAAACATTTCTAACTTCATAATTTCCATTATTTAAAAAAAAAAAGAAAGAAATCAACACTGGAAAAATAGACTTAAAAAATAAACCAACAAAAGTTCCAAACCTACTGCCCAAGTGCCACAAAAATATTTGAAGAAAACTGTCCCATACAAAAAAACCCGCAACCCAACAAAAACTGCACAAGTGCCACACTTAAGCATTTTATAAGTTTAAAATTAAGGATACCATACCAACATTACTTGCATTCTCTTCCAATTCATTTTTATATTTCAGATACATAGGCCACACGTGTCCATCGAAGTACCCCGGTGTATCTGCTGGCTGATAGACTCTGGTGCTACACAAAAATAGATTTGCTTTCCCATACAAGTTTTACATTTTTTCCCCTAATGTCAATTGGTTTAGTAAAAGCCTCTATCCAAAATGTAAACAGGCTGGCAGGCTGCATAACTGTTGGAGCAAAGGAAGCTTCTTTGTTTTAACAGAATCTGTGAACTCTTGCTAACTTACCTATTTCTGCCAACCAAATTACATTTAAAATTAGGTAAAAGGATTTTTTTTTTTAATTGAAAAAGGTATTACATATAGATTAAGCTGTACTGAAAGTGTTACCAAAATAAATTTCTTTTTTTTCTTTTTTTTTTTAATCGAGTATACAGATTTCTTGAGTTTTAAATTACTAGTGGTTTTATCTAGTTACTGCCAGCCTGGACACTAAAGTCCTTTAAAGGTGAGTCTAGTAAGAAATCAAGAAAGTGGAATCCACCAAAGCTAGCTGAATAGAGGACTTCTTCATTCAGCCAGCAGATTCTGACTTCATGCACATGTATTGCTCCAAACACACGGTATTGCTCCAAATTTGGAGGCAAGTCAGACACTGCCCCAATAATATAAATCAGATATGCGGTACAACTAATGCACAGTCTAAACGAAGTGTACACTGAAACCACCTGTGAATGTTGTTACTTTAATAATAATCATCATCATGCAGCTGTATTCCACCAAGGATAAGACTGCTTAGTATTTTTTTAACTGGTTTGCATTTTAAACATAGTTTAACTACAATATGAAGTCAGTAATTAAATAATTTATCTAGACAAATCCTCTTTTCAGTGTTTGTAAAACATTTAACATTCTAATATCCCTGTGCTCTAGAGCACAAGTCCCTCCCCCATCCCCAAGCACCTCTGCAGGCTTCTGTTAATGTTGGTTAAACACCCACACAGTCTTCCCTGGGAGTCACAATGGACAGATGATCTTAATAGCTTAAATTTGGCAAGCACTGAAGAAAAGTTAGTACAAAAGAACTACTGCAGGTTAGGGGGTACAGTGACTCTCTGTGAGCAATAACTGAATAAACTTACCTCCTTCTCCTTTTGCACTCTTCATAAGGAAGGGTCAAAAAATATCTCTTATTCCATAGTTCATTAAGCGGCCTAAGACGATAATATATTTAGTTGCTTCTTCCTTTTTAGGGCAGCTTTTAATAGTCTACGTTACATATTACTGCTTACTCATAATTGTATAGCAGAAAGCCTTCAACAACCAAAATATAAACATCATCTGTATTTTTCAGACTGTCACATATATTCTGTGGCTCTTCCGTCACAACACCTGAGCTTGCTGGGCTTTTCATCCAGTTGCGAATACTTTTCACCAATTCATCCATATAGAGGGCATTGAGTTCTAGATGAAAACAGAAAGTTGGGCACCCCTTAAAAACAGAATAAAAAGCCAAACAATTTAAGTACCCCTAAGCTAATCAGTAAGAATCAAATAAACTCCATACAAGTCTAAATGAAAGGCAATGGGATTACCCAAAAAATTCTCTCTCATGCTTGCGAATAGTTCCTTGTTTGCAACTGAATATACCCTGAAACTGAAGTTTTTCCTGAGATTGGGGTATTTCCGGTGTGTGTGGTCTCTCTGAACTCTGTGGCATCAGTGTGTGAACTCACTTCACAGTCTTTCACTTGACAATAAAAACTGCAGGGACGGTTCCCCTATTCCACAAATCTTATAATACCTTATTTACTGCTACACCTCCGTCGGCTGTCACTGACACAAAACTTCTTGCTTGGGGTTTTTATTGGCTTTCAGGTATTTGGAGGATGGGGATGGATGGATTGGATTGAAAGGAGGATGGTACACAAACCAGAACAGCACAAAGTAGCACCTATTTTTGTCTGAAGACATGTAAAAACATATTGAGTACGGTAAAGAGAAAGAAGCCTTTGGGTATACATAAGAGCAAACACATTTTCAAGGTGCTTTTAAGAGCAGTTAAACCCAGATGTTTGAACCAGAATGTCCAACTTATCCCTCCAGTTTCACGTTCCAGTTTCACGAAGTTTAGAAGTTGAGCCAAAGACTGCACAGCTGATAAGAGTCAGTTTTCAGATTCAATTTAAGGTTCGGGCCAGTGTTCCTGAGTAATACATTTTGTGATGACCAACTATCAACAGAGATTACCCAATAATCAACTGTTTACAACTCAGTATGACTTGAACCAAAGCACTGGCCTAAAGCAGATATGCAAGACTAAATTGGCACACGGAGCTAGCATTAACCATGAGCTTCAAAACATTTGGTCTCTACGTGAGATCTGACATGAAATAAAGGTGTTAGGGTCAGACCCAAGATCTGACCGATTTGCAATATAACAATGATAGAGACTCAATGGTGATACCCTACGAATTCAGTATTAAAGTGAAAAAAAAAATCATCAAATGTAATGTTGAAGTTAAGCTTATGTCAGTGCTGCAAGCCAAGACTTTCAACTGAACACTACCATTTGCTACTGCACCAGACACAATTGTAGAAGCAGAAGATTGAAAAGAGAAAAGGTCAAGCAGTAGCTTGAGCTATTTACTACTTCAGCAAGTTTTTTTTATTTATCTCAGTGAGCTGAGAGGAACTGAGCAAAGGATTGCTCTTAAACAACCACTGGTTTACTGTTTTGTTCAGAAGGGAATAGGGGCAGGGGGTGGAGGGGCAGAAGTGTTGAAGCTCAGCACAACAGAGTTTGAGTGAAATTTTCAAAAGCAATGCATCAAAGTTACTGACCATCATATAGCTTAAATCCACGTTCATCTGTTTCTACTTCAGACTCTGGCTGAAGGGGAAAAAAATTAATGTTTTCAAGGCTGCTTTTATGACCACTTTTACAGATATATACTCTTCAGTTACAAAAACCGAGGGTTATACACCTTTGTATCCCAATTATATTGTTGTATACAACTATTAAAATACAGTACAAACACTTTATTTAACCTAGAACAACAAATTCTCCAGACCTCTTGAGTCCTTTAGGACTTTACTTCAGAAATAAGAACTGCTTCACCCTCCGTAACAAACAATTCCCGACATCAATGCTAAAGTTTATTTCCCAAATCAAAACAGAAAAACAGGAACTATCTGTTGCTGTATGGGTGTAGAGTTAACACAACAATATGATTAACTTCATTAGCACTAAGTATCTTGAAAAATGCATCCAACATACACCCGGTCGCTTATTTTAAAAGGCTATCAAAGAAGATAAACTTCTTTTTTCTGAGTATACTCAGTGGTTTTGGCCACTGAAAGTTCAGTTATCCCAGTGCTCATTTTATTTCTCATGAAATTACCACTATTTTAAGCAGCATCAATTTTAAAAGCTCATCAACAGAAGAACTGAAAAGAGAGAAAAAAGATACTAAAATCTACTCAAGCCTACTTTTACCTATCAGATTCTTTCCATCAATACTGTTACCTTAAAGAAGTCATCTTGGGAGATTATATCACAGTTGGGAAGCATCTTCTTAAGTTTCTCTGCCAGCGTTGTTTTCCCCCCATTTGTTACACTGAGTTAGAAAACACAGTAAAAACTGCATCAAGACACACATATTTCTATATAGTTAGGGTAAACCACAAAGACACAACCGAAAACCCCCCAGAAGTTTAATGTCAATAAATACTTTATACATCTAGAAGTTTTCTGGCAGGTTGCAGACAGTAAATCTAGCAGTGCTAAAAAAGAGGCTACGGAGAGGTGGTACCAGTAATTTCCAAGACTGACAGGAACAATTTCTTAAGAGCTACATGCCCTAAAATGCAACAATTATATGTTGTATTTGTAATCTATTTGAAAAAAAATATCAATTCATAAATAGAAATGGCATAACTTCATAAGAAAGGAAGACCAGTCTCGAGCTGTAGAGGAAATTTAATTTGCTAATACTTACCCTCCAAGGCCAATAACCAATACTTTCATAGTTTGTTTTCTCCTCAGTTCTTCCTTTTTACTGTCAAAGATAGCAGCCAGTGAAAACTCTTAATTCAGCAACACGGAAAGCAGCTATTGTATTAAGAAATACCGATTACTTTGTCCTTTTTTTCTCCTTTTTGCAAAGCATTTCCTTTTTTGCAAAACATTTGATGTCAGAACCTCAAATGTTTTTCTAATGCTAACAAAAAACCTGCAACATACATGCCATGTCATAGATTTCAATGTGTTTTACCTTAGACATTTTATAATAATTTATATTATAATCTTTGGGGGGAACTTTGGGAGACTCAGTTTATCAATATTAATACCACAGAAGTTCATCTCCCCCTGCCAAAAAAAAAAACCCACAATCACTAGCTCCAGCATTAACAGTATAAAAAAGACAAGGTGAACAGAAGTTGTGGTGGCAAAACAAACAAAAACCTGCAAAAGGAGCTCAGTGATGTACTGAGAAAGACATTGTTAAAATTTCATTAAAGGTTATGACAAAGAGAAGGAATGAGGGGAAGAATGTTAGTTTTCAGATTAACAAATTCCCTCCAGTATACCACCCAGTTACCCGTGCCTGCAAAGGTATGGTGCAGCAGAAGGACTGGTAGTAATGGGGCTGCTTCTCTTGGCAGCAGCAGTGGCCTATAGTTTGTCAAACCAGCTTAACGTTTGTCAAACATTGCTTTTCAAGAGCGCACACCAGTTAATAACTATTTAACCACACACAAACACCCTGTTTTTCGCCTGCTCTGTCCTCCTCGGTCACACTTAAGAAGGTAAGGCTTATGATACCCAAGGCCTGAAAGAATGGAGCAGGTAATACTGTCTCCCCTACTCAATAAACAAGTATTTGTACTGGAAGAGAAAAAAGAGGCATCAGAATGAAAGTAAAACCACACTGTTCCTGTTAAAATAAGTTTTAGAGATAAGGAGTCTGAAATAATAATATCCTTTGGCATTCGGTGCAATGACTGGAAGCTGAACTGTTTGAGAGGTCTGTGATGTGATCTTTGCATGGTTGCTTTGAATGTTCTTTCCGTTAGGGGAAAAACACACATACACAGAAGACACGCTGACTGGTCTGACAGTCACCACCAGCAGGACAGCCACTGCTCTGCAATGGTGCTGCACACCTACGGCAGCTGGCACTGGCAAGTTCTGCACGGTGGCGTGCAAGGGTTTCCTAAGAACAGTGTAAATCTCAAGTTCACAGATACACTGCACGTTTATGGCACCGGCCATCTAACCAAGGTGTGCAAACATGATCCGTTCTCAGGGCGTGATGATACTCGGCCCACAAAAAAACCCCAGGACTCTTTCCTAAAAGTCACCAGTCAGGTTTGTGTTCCAGAGGATTAGCCTTTGTCCCACAAATAAAAATGCTGCGTCACAAACTAAATAACATCTGGGCACACGTGCTGAGCTTTGGACCCCAATTTACGTCAGTGTCTATATGAAAGGTAATCCCAGTTTAAGGCAAAAAACACCAAGACGAGGAAAACCACCGCCTCCTTCTCCTCCCCCGGACTAACGTGTAACACAAACCGCAACCCTGTCCCCGGCCTTGCACACAAAGATCCCGGACCGCCCAGCCTGGGCTCTGTCTGGCATCTTTGCACAGAACGCAAACCCACGCCGACCCCAGCGCCGAACCCGGTGCTGTCGCCCCGGTGCTACCGGCACGGCAGGCGAAGCCCCAGCACCGGACCGCTGCGGAAAGGCACCGGGCGGGGGCCCGGCGGGAGCCGCCCCGGCCGAAGGCTCCGGCGCAGGCGGAGCCCCCGCCT
>VZRW01007874.1:0-51255 GCA_013398125.1 Aegotheles bennettii | reverse complement strand
CAGCGAGCGTGGTGGGGAAGCTTGCGCAGGCTGCGATACACAGGAAACCTCTCAACCTGATGAAATACTCCGAGGTTTGCCCCGCAAGCCTCGTGTGGGTGAGCAATGTACTGATGTGTACCAGCAGTTTTTACAGCACGCTCCCGTGCTACCTTCTTCCTATCCCATGGCATCCTCTGCTTTCCCCTGCAGGACTCCAAAATACGATTATCTGGACCCTAAATACATCTGGATTTCAGTGTTTTTTGCACTTAAAGCAGTATTTGAAGTACTGATGTCTTTAGAAATAACTGAATGCGTAAGCTAAGTGAGTGTTTTAACTAGACAGCTTATAAAACAAGCCTTTAATTCGAAGTCAAGTAGGTGCAAACCTGGTTTAGGCCACTTAAACCGTCAGTCTCGACCTGCCCACAGAAGCAAAATCTGTTAAAGCTCCGTGAATGTAGAGTTTCATCCCTGGAAGCATTTCCTCTACCCTGCAGTTTGCGAAGCCTCTTTGGAAACAGTTTACCAGAAATGAAAAAGACAGCGACAGACCATTGCTGTTGTGGACTTTCACTGAAAACCTGTACTGAGGACAGCTGTGGGCCTCTGAAAGGGTGTGGTGTTGCTGTTAACAGACAAATGTGTAAGAAGAGTAGATTTTCACAGTGAAGTTGGTAACTCGACTTTCTGACTTGTAAAAAGATGAGTTAAATCCAACCTAAGATTTTAAATGAGTGAAAGGCTCGAGCCCTACCTAACCTGCTGGACTGTCAGACTAACTCAGGTGTGTTATGTCTCTCACTAGTTTGGTGGGGTGCAGTTCTGTGGTATGCTTGATCTGATAAAATGCAGACTGCTGTCAAAAGAGCAGGTTCCCTACCCCCTCCACCCCCTACCTCCCCTATTACCTTTCCATTCCATTTAGTGACATGACAAACTGGATCGGTACTCTGACTTTTTATGTTAGGTTATTTTTGTGTCTAGTGAACTTGCTGAGCTGGTTTACTGCGTGAGTGCCTGACACAGCAGAAGGAAGTGGGGTAGAAATAAATGGCTGAAGAAGGAAGAGGAAGAGAGTAAGACTCTCTTGGTAGTGGCTTTCAGAGTTGTTTAAGGGTAGCAAGATTAATCTTGCTGAATCCCTGGCTTTTGAAGAGAGAAGGTCCTACAGAGGCTATTATGTTATTTTTTTTCCAAGGCATTTTCGAGAACAAACTGTCTTCTAGTATACTCCAAAATATTTCTGTAGGTGCGTGTCTTTGTTCTGTCTATGGTATCAGTTATGCCTAGGGTGCTGGCATTGAATCTATCAGGGTTATAGATGTTAAAATTTGCTAGCTAAAGACAGATAAATATAGGAACTGCATGTGGCAGAATAGCTGCTACAGCAGTGTACTGCTGTCTCTTTTGGTGGTTTTTAGACTGCAGTTGATGGAGTGTCCTAGTGCATTTGGCCAAGTTGTGTTAATTTTTCTTCACTGACTATTTTCAGATATTCAATTTATAAACGGGGCTATAAATTTTGTCATTGAACAGCAAACCTGTTTGTCTTTCTGCTGAATTGTTATGATTCAAGACAAATAGAAGACAAAACAAGTCATTTGTTACTGTAGTCCTTTTCTTTGTGTTCAGGAAAAAAAAATCAGGCTAGAGAGAGATGAAAGGAGATATAGCAGGTGCCAGGGAAATGAAAATACTTAGTGGAATAAATATTAATCCTTTCTAAAACAGTGAGTGTTCACTGTTTGCCACAGGGATGTTGGACATTAGAGTTATACTGGGCAGACTGTGCTTTAAAAATGTGGGGAAAAAAGGAGGTGTGAAGTGAGGAAAACTAGATAGCTGTAGCATTAAGTGTGGTTTTCTTCCATACCTGAGAGCATTTTATGTGACAGAAGGCTCTTCTATTAATCCTGTGGCATGCACAGCACGTTAAGATTTCAGGTACAGAGAGATGATTTTGACATCAATGTATTTTAGACAGTCATCATGTTTGTCAACCCTTGACATAGTATTTTGGGGTCTGTGGTTAGCCCTTGAGTAAGAGGTCATGAATGGTTTTAGAAGCTTTAGGAGGCTTTTAATTTCTAGTGCTTTGAGACTTGGATCACTTCCTTCCAAGAAATTCATCTGGGTACGTGTCAAAATTCATATTCCTTGTTAGCCATGTTCTGGGAGAAGAGTCTAAAACCAGCATAGGCCCTGGAACATGCAAACTGTTATTTTTCTTCTCCACATACCAAATCTTATGCGTGTTTTCGAATTAGTTGTTTTCAATCAACTTGGTGCTACAGGGAGTAACTGATTCTCAACTGCTTCCATGCAGCCTTTTGGGAGCAAGATAGCTGATGACAATTAGCCTGGGCTTAGCTTGAACCCTTATAGCAGCTGATAGACTTGAAGTTTTCTGATTTATATGTAGGTGACCATGGCCAATTCTGATTTTCTAGAGCATAGAGATTATCCCTCTCTCTGTATTATAGGCACTGACAGTGCTTTGTGACACACAGTGAGTCTGTCTACCTAAAGTAAGTTAATTATTCTGATTTTTATGGTAGTCTAAAGCACTCTAAATATAGCTAATGAAAAGATGCTGCATCAGGATCAATATCTGACTTGTAGAACTTCGTTTGCATCCATGAGATTTGATTGTCTGTCTGCGGGAGGCAAAGCAGAGTGTGAAACGCTAGCAAAAGACTCAGCAGTCCACTGGGGCCAAGCTTTGATAGCTCCAGTGAACACTGGCTTACTGCCATGATTATTTTCTTAATTAAATAAATGGCTCTTGTACCAAGTACTTTTTTATGGTTGAGGAAGTAACATAAACTGACAGCTAACGAAAGTGCTTTCCCTCACCTTTGGTGCTGGAAGTTCAGCCTAACTGAAATATCTAAACAAGTAATACTGTGCAGGGATGAGTCTTTTTTTTTAACAGGTGAAAGCAGAGAATGCTTTGGTGGCAAGCTGAGTAAAAGAGGGTATCTTAAATGTTAGTGTCTGTGATGGTATAGAGAAGCAGGGGTTAAAGAGCAGAGAGGAAGTGGGGAAAAAAAAGCATTACTGTGAGAGAAACAGTACCTCCTTGTTACGAAAGCACCACTTTTTGGAAACAATTTTCTGTTAATAATATTGCAGTTAATTAAACCTCAAAATTGTTACGAGGAGACAAAAAGCTTCTAGTCTTTTGAGAAAATGGTCTTTTTTTGTTACTTTGTATTACAAAGCACAGCAATGATCTTGTTTCAGTTCAGTACATATCAGAAGCTGAATTTTTAAGCCGTTGTTACTGTTTAGCACCTCAGTTTCTTTTATGCACTTAACTGGGAGAGGGTCATATTAGAAATCTGTTATAATTGTCTGTTTCCTTTCATGATAAAGGCAGGAGTTGATAGGAGAAGTTATCCAAAATAATGCAAAGGGTGTGAGGGCAGCCCAACCTGATAAAGACATTTGGTTTATGTCACTGGTTAGAAGGAATTGTTGGTCTGGTTCCTTTACCCTGTTGTGTTGCTGGGGGAGGGTTTGGCAAATTATGGCTTGGGGAGTTTGTATGCTAAGAATGTATTTATCTTTTAGTATGTGTAAAAAGTTATCTCTTTTTATTTGTCAGATAGTTGTTTTGCAGATGTTCAATGCGAATTCCATGAAAACAGAAAAGACAGCTTTATGGCTAAAGTATGGAACTGAAAATCAGAACCATTTAAATTTGTCCTCGGGCTTACTGTGGGACACATTGCTGAACTGTGCCTCCATTTACTTTCGAAAGGAATACTTCCCTCATTAGTCATGCTGAGAACAAAGTCACTAATTTTTGCCTGGTGCCTTGAAATCTTAAAAATCTTCTGTATTCTAGTTATTTTGTCCTCTAGATGTACATGGTGGGAAGGTGCAGTCAGTCACCTTTGATTAAGTTCGAATCAGTGCTAATGTATTAGTTTTCCATCCTACATGAATCTTACAGTGTGGTTTGTGGTGGAGAGATGGTAGTAAGGGGAAGCAAAGGAGGTCCTCAGGTGCTTACTAACTTTTTGCTTATTCCAAAGGACACCTGCCAATGCAAGCTCTGAGACTGTCTGCATACCTGGGGATGGGCATTGTTAGATAAAAGTACATCTCAAGTGATTACAGGCTCTCATGTGACTAGTAAAATACAATTTCTTGGTATCTGCAGAACAGGAATTCAGGTTTAATGTGCCTTTTGCACCCTTAGATTTTGTTATTTTAGATCTTCCAGACTGATATTTTGCATTACAATTTGGCACAAATATTTGCCATGCCAAGTGCTAAAGTCCTGTTGTTCTTGGCTATTAAATGCCATGACATAACCAGGCTTAATGTCTGTTTATCAAGAAATATCTAAAAGATTGGTGCCAGTAATGAGAAGTTTTTAACTCACATGTAAGATGGGGGTAAAATTAGCTTTAACCAGACCTGCAGTTCTATAGTTGCAAATCTGTACTTTGTATTTCATCACAGGAAAATGTTTTAGAATGTTTTATGCTGCGTGTGACACCACAGCTTGACACTTTGGGGAAGTAGCTCTCTGTTTCAGCTGTACAGAACAAAAAGAAAGAAAGAAAGAAAGAAAGAAAAAAACACCCAGAAAAACACCCAAACATTAATTGCCTTTTGTTTAAACAACATTTCAGCAAAATTTTTATCAACATCAGTGCTTCCATTCTTCCTTCCCTTAGGGTGTGATAGCTTTGGAAAACCTGTTGACACAAATGCAGCACACTATTACAAGGAACACATACAACATGCATGAATCTGTAGTTCTTGCTTTTCCCCGTCTTCTTCCATCTTCTCATTTCCCCTTTTAATATTTCTTATTCCTCCCTTTTGTTGTCCATTTCCTCCTTTTACTTACATAAAACCTTGAAAATTGGTGGGTGAGAGGTAAAATCACCAATTGTCAGTGTGCAGATCTGTCTTACGTTCTTCTGTCATCTATATTAGAAAGCCAAGGAAAAGAGGCACCCAATACTGTTTTGTCGTCTCTTGCTCTTCTGTTCTTTCTGTTTCTTTTTCTATTTTTGTTTGTTTGTTTTTGTTTAAATTCTCCCCAGCTGCAATTCAGACATTTCATTCTGAAGCTTTTAGATCTAGGACATGTTACTGTCTTCTGTCCTTGTTCATAATTTCCATATGAGTAATGAACAGAACAGAGGTTTCGTCCTTTTTAATTGTTGCCACACTGCAGGTACTTAGTTTCTGGGGTGAAGGTCTGAGAAGCGTTGGAACTTTTAAGTCTAGGAAATGGCTGCTGTGTGAGAGAGAGAACCAGCAAAGCCAAACTGAAATTCTATGGTGTTATTAAAAAATAAGATCCAGGAAGAGCATGAGAAACAACCACAAATTGGAAGAAAAATCATGTACGCAGTGTCTACATGCATTTGTCAGTCTAGGAGGTTTACACAGACTAATTTTATGGTTATACCTGTACGTAGTCTTAGCTCCAAAAAAGCCTGAGACAGATGACTACAGAAATTTTTTACTTAATAGTTATGCCTTGGTAAATACCACTTCATAAACATGTGCTGTTTAGGGAATATCCAGAGGTATTTGAAAACATCTTTTAAGATCCACCCCAAGACTGCGAGGTATGCTGCAAAATAGCAGCTTACACAGGTGAGTACCACCCTCCTTTCTCAAGCCTATCAGTATATATGTATTTAGACTGACATTTCTAAAGCTCTTATGTTAACTTTCAAAAATAATCAGTAATGTGGGTAGGCTTTTAGATTACTGGGGTGTAACAAAGACTACATCTAGCAAAAAAACAGGAAAAAAAAGTCTAGCAATGGTTCTTTACAGAAAGGTGAAGGCTTATTCTTGAGACATAAGGAAATCTACTCTCTTGTTACTCAATTCTCTCCGTATAATTAGTATACTACACAAGATTTTGTATATGCTTGCTTTATTGTACACTACCGACCTTCAGCAGTAAGTTCATCAGTTTCTCCAAGGATACGAAATAGCCTGGGCTAAGCATGCTCTCAGTAGTCCTGGTGAACCAAATACTGCTTCAATCACAAATTAATCTCTATAAACATGTAAAGAATAGTGTGAGAACCTGAAATATAGCTACATACTTAAGATACTTGAAAATAAGCAAACCTACCTATTTAAGACTTCAGATACTTAAAAGTAAACAATACAGAGCAGTCTGCATAATGTATTTCTCCATTGAGTTCAGTGGACTTCAGCAGTTCAGCTAATAAAATTACACTAAGTACATGTTTTTCTTCTCCTGTGCTCATCTTATTCTTTCAGGGCTCTTGAAATGTACCTTTATTGATTTCTTTTTTAAAAAATGTTTATAGGGATGCTTCTTTTGCAGTTTATGCAATTAAATTTGTACCTCTGTGCATTAAGATTATTTTTTTCTTGGCCCAGATGCTGCTGATGGTCTTTTCTAAACTGCTGTGTTAAAATAAACACTGCCCACTTAGTGAAATTTTAAATACTATAGCTTATTTTAAGCATCTTAACAGAACACCATGTCAGTTGTTCATTCCATAAATAGTACTTGGTGACTATCTGTCATTTTTCTTAAGTGCAATGATTTCCATGCTACTGCGTTATTTTACTAATTAGTAATGAATACAAATAAGTATGAGAACATGTTGCAGACATTGATCATTCTTTCGTTTCTTTATTCTTTTCTTAATTCTGTATCATTTGACAAATCTGATATTTTTAATAAAAATATGTACAACATGTGTCAACATGTGGGAGTGTGTATGACTGAAACTACACTTTCCCTCAGAAGTCGATGGCAACACTTTGGTTGACTTGCACGATATGCTATGAAGACCCTGTTAGATGTGCACAAGAGGCAGCTTACATCTGGCTGATCTGTTGGCCTGTTACCTTCAGAACCCGTGCTGCTGGGTTGAGTCTTCAGCACGATTTCCATTGAGAGACACATAGCACAAATTCATTCGGCAAGCAGCTTCAAGGGTTAAGGAAAGGAATTTTTTTGGATTTGAGGACAGTATGTGTATGCTGTGTTTAGAAGACGTGATACTGATACTGTTTATTTTTTCCTTTTTAGGGCAGGTTAAAGTTTTCAGGGCCCTCTATACATTTGAGCCCAGAACGGTAAGTACATCTAGATTTTAGGGTTTTAAGAAAATTAATTTTAATCTTGTCTGTTATAGCATTTCTCCAGTTCTGCTAGGGTTGGCCTTACTGTACTAGGTTTTCAGTAAAGAAGCTTGTTGTTGGATAGCAGTTCTCAGTGTGACTAAAACTTCCTGATTAATGATCACCCCCCTGTTTTAAGTCCAACTCTTTTAAAAAAAGCAGCATGCTTTCTTCTCTACTGTCAGTTACCTGCAATCTAAGTGATTCTTTTTCTTTTCTTCCAAAAGCATCAAAGATAATTGACAACTAAGACATTTGCACAGTGCTCTGTTGGAGAAGCCACAGTCTTTTTTTTTTAGTTATCAGGAAGGCTTCAGATCCAAAAAGTTAGCTGTAGACAAGTCAAATACAGTATGAAAGACTGTCAGGCTGTTTTCTGGTTGCTAGAGAATTTGTGTTATAGTTCTTTTGAAAGAAGAGCTGAATGGACTCTGCTTTATCCAGGTATTTGTTTTATATAAGTACACACATTCAGTTTTTTTACTCTTTTACTCTTTTTTTTATTTTTTTTCTTTAAAGCCAGATGAACTGTACTTTGAAGAAGGAGATATCATTTATATCTCAGACATGGTGAGTCTAAGACATCTCATATAGACTTGAGTGCTTCTGAGATGGAGCATATCCCTTCTAAAATATTTTCCCCTTTCTCTGCAGAGTGATACAAACTGGTGGAAAGGAACTTGCAAAGGGAGAACTGGACTAATTCCAAGCAACTATGGTAATGTCTAGAATATTGTCATTTGGTAAGGTCATTCACAATGAAAGGAAAACACTAAATAAAAATAACTGATACACTTATTTTCAAAAACTGATCACAGTATTCCTATTTAACAGCCCTCTATCAGAGTATTTCAGAATAGATCTGCATTATCAGTCACCCCTGTACATCAGCAGTGAACAGGCTGTCTTTAAGTTTTTATAACCTAGAGACAGTTCGAGTTTGCAAAGTATTCATGTTTCTGATTGTGTAGGTTACAGCAATACATGTTCTCAGTTTTGGGGGTAAGAACACTTTGATCTAAAGGATGATTTTACGGACAGCGTATTAAATTGATAGGCTTGTATTCTTGATACCCTCAGTTAATGTACTGCAGTTTTTAAGATCTTCTCCTTATCAGTGTCTTGGCTATATTCCTTCAGTCTGTATGTTGCTTTTTTTTTTTTAAGTAAACCTAAGGAGGGACAGCCACAGCCTTTAGTAGCTTTGAGATCAAGAAGTCTACACAGGTGGTATGGCTTCTTACAGACATAGATAATCAATAATGGAATTGTTAAGTAAACCTGCATATGGACAGGAAGCTAAAGCAGATTGTTAGCAATTCTGTAGACCTCCTTTGATGATTTTTTTTCCCACTTAAGAAATAGGGCTGTTTTGTTTGCCTTTTGTTGCTTTTTAACTAATATATTCAGCCATAGAAAACATTGTTTTCTTGGAAATTGCACCATATTAAATATCCCATACCTGTTTGGACTCAATAGAAATTGCTTTTTCAGGTTCAACTTGGATCACTTTGAAAATCCACAAATACAGACAACATAGCACAGTTCTTCCAAGTCCTCCCATGAAATGTAGACAGAGAAGCAATCTCACATGACAGATTGCATCAAAACTGCTAATACATTCGTAACTAAGGTTGCTTCATGTTGTCCCTTCTTTACCGGGAGACATTATGATAGCAATGCTATGGTTCCCTGCCCTGACTTGTAGTTAGTAGAAATACATGAATAGAAGCCTGTGATGCAGGTACTGAGACTATGGCATTAAATTTCACTTTAGTTTGTGGCTTCCAGACTGATTCTACTCTTGACATCTGCCAGAGCTGGTCACTGTTCTGTACAAGAAGAATACTTCACACATGCTTACTTACACTTACATTTCTTTTGAACATTGTAGTGTGGTGTATTTAAAATAAAGCAAACAACTTACTGATTCATTTTGTGCTCCAATTGAGATCATTTGGAAAAGCTGGTTCCAGAGTGTTTTACTGGAAAGTTACCTGAGCAGCAGTTTGACTTCTATTTTAGGCCAGTTGGGGGGTGTGTGGGGTAGTGGTGTCTCTGTCTGCACATTTGCAAAAATGTCATGTGTGAGCAGGACAGAAGCCTCTGCAGACCATAGGAGTGAAGAGTACCAGGAGCATGTCTTCTGATTTAAATAGACTGTGCAAAATCCCCAATGGCCTGCTTCCACTGGTTGCCAATGTTAGGACTGCCTAGGTTCAGCCTTAACCTCTGGAACACTCTGATCTTCTGTGCTCTTCTACAACCTTTTTGCCAAAGATGGAGGCAGACCTGAAACTTGAGTTTCTGGTGAGGTATTGTACTCCATCTGCTGGGCTTGAAGAAAAGACTGTGAGTGGAAAAGCTGATAAAGACAGAATCAGGTTTATCTGCATTAAAAATACTTACTACCAAACTTCTGACAAGAATTTTCTAAAGAGAAAGTTATTTTCAGGCTTTTGAGTGAGTGTTGTTAGTGTTAATGCTTTCTGCTGTGCTTAGCATGCACCGCTCAATATGACTAGCATGTTCTGCTTGTGTAGTGGCTGTCTGCTCTGGGACTGGCTTCTCCCACTCCGCTTTAGGATTCTGTTCACGGTTTGCAAAGTTTTTGACATATCAGAATCTAGCAGTTGCGTTTTATCTTGCTCACAGCTAGAAAGATAAGCAAGTGAAATCTTGAAATTGCAAGCATTATGGGAGGAATACACACCAAAGTAAGGAAAGATCTGGATAGGCCACGACAGTCTTGAGACTTATTTCTGGTAACTGAGATACATTATATTTGCCAGCATTACTTCTGATTACAGTAACAGTTTGATCCAAGGAACACCCTTTCTTGTTCTCCCCTGCCTCCTGTAACAAGCCCTAGAGCAAGGGCTTAGAGAGCCTACTCTCCTCACATGGTACGCTGTCCTTCTTGCCTGTACCCTTAGTAGTCACAGGGTTTTCCACCTAGAAAAGAAGTCTTTTAAAAAGAGTTTTCAGATCATGATTCCACTTCCAACTGTTTCACAGTGCTGTTCAGTTTCTTTTTGCTGTTGCAACAGCACAGTGACCAGGAACTGTTTGCTGCTCCTCTCTAGTAAAACCTAAAGCTTGTGAGATGAAGAAAAGGTCTACAGAAGCCTGAACTTCAATCTGCCCTGTGCTACATTCCTTGTTTAAGCACTTTTGATTTGGAGACCTTATGCAGGTTTTTCAGGGAAAGTAAAAAGTGGCCTAGCCACAGGTAACTGCTCAAAACCATCTTACAAGTGTAGAAAGGGAAGTAACAAGACATGAAATATTGCCAGATTCCCGATGGCTTGCAACCACTGATCAATTTGATGCTTTTCTTTGAAGTTTTCACAAGCTCTTCTCTGAATTGCTTTCCCATACACAGGAAACTGAAGGGCATCTGACTAGTCCATCACTCACTAACCCCCTTTCATCTTAGAATCAAATATGTATTACTGGTTCTTCTGGAATAAATCAAAGTTTTATTTTCACACAGGTGTCAAATATCTGTTCAGTTTCAGAAGTAGTTAGAATTTACTCTGTTTCATTTCAGTGGCGGAACAAGCTGAGTCTATTGATAACCCACTGCATGAAGCTGCCAAACGTGGTAAGTATGATTTGGGTTTAGTTGTGTAATGCTAAAGGATGATTTGTTTATTTTCTGCCAAAATAATAATGTTTTTAGAATGAAGATGTCTGATCTGATTTAGTTGTCTCATATCTTGAAAAAGTTATCTGGTAAGTTTTGCAGCTTTCAGAAGCTGAGCTGTTTACAGCCTGCTAGAATTGCCACACTGTAATTGTAAACACAGAAGAAGAGTTTGGTACTGTCCATTTAACTACATAGGGATCAAGAGGTCATCTGGCAATGGAAGAAAAGATGTTTGGTATGACTTGCACTAGTTGTTTTAGAGTTATAAGTGCTGCTGCTAATCACTTTTTCTTCTTTTAAGTTCATAGGAGATCTGACACCCTTCAGAAATGACTACATGCCTCTAATGGTTCTGTTAACTTTTCAAATTAAAGAAAACTATCAAAACTGAATTGTCTTTCAGGCAACCTAAGCTGGTTGAGAGAGTGTTTGGATAATCGAGTTGGGGTCAATGGCTTAGACAAAGCTGGAAACACAGCTCTGTACTGGGCATGCCATGGAGGCCACAAAGGTATCTGAGCATTAATTTGAAATTACTGTTCTCTGGTTTTCTTGATTTACTTATTAGACTGATTGCTAAAATTGCCATACTAAATAATAAAGCCAGGATTTTTAAAATATCATTCTAGTTTTTGGATTGTGGTTTGGTTTTTTTTTAATGAAAGTTAAAGCGAGAAGGGAGATTCAATTTCATCAGATGCTGTGTGTTTTGTTGCTGTTGAAGCTGGCATTTTAATCAGCATAACTGTTAGAAGCAGAGTGGGAAGGACAGACACAAAAGAACTGTTGTATTATTTTGAGTATTTTATGCAGTAGCATTTCTTTGTGAGTAATGGTTATTTGCTCAAGGCAGTCTGACTGTTTGATTTTCATTAGCTGATTGCATTGTTCTTTCATTTAATCATAATCAGAACTTATACTATGAATGCAAAAAAGCCTATTTTGTTTCCACTAAATTTTTCTATTTATCCCTTACCCCCTGCCCCGTTTTCTGCAGATATAGTGGATGTTCTGTTTACCCAGGCAAACTTAGAGTTAAACCAACAGGTAGGTTAAACCAACAGACCCTTACAGTAGAGACATGATGTTATTCATCCTTGGTAGAAGCTGAAATAATTTGTTTTCTGTATTTTAATCCTGTTGCTTTTCCCTCTAACTCCACAGAACAAATTGGGAGACACAGCTTTGCATGCTGCTGCATGGAAAGGTTATGCAGATATTGTAGAGATGCTGCTGGCAAAGGGTAAAGATCTTCACCAAGGTTTCAACAATCTGTGTGGCAGACTAGATTCCTGAATGTTTATTAATCTGTATTTTTTAAACTGTTTTCCTGTAACCCAGGTATACTACTTAGCCAGCTCACCTGCCTGACTTTATATTTATAAGCCTTGCAGAAAATTCTGGCAGTTGCTTGGGAAGTAGACATCTCACCTGCTCAAGATAAATTTCTTCCTGCTTTGCAGACAAAATTAGGCACTTAACCCCAGAACAGCAGTGACATCTGCTTCCTGGGAAGGGAGGGCAGCCAGCAAGTTCCCTAGCCAACTGTAGCTTATGGAAGAGCATCCATAGCTTTTAGTCTGCTTCAGAGCAGTTCGCAGATGAGATTCCCTTGTCCATTACTGTTCTAACCATGCTACTGAGACTTGTATTGTAATACCATTGCTCAAGAAATAGCTGAGATAGTGATTCATGATGAAAACTTTCTATTATAAAGGGGCAAGAACAGATCTGAAGAACAATGAGAAGAAACTGGCTTTAGACATGGCAACCAATGCAGCTTGTGCTTCCCTGCTAAAGAAGAAACAGAGTGCAGGTATTTCTGATTTTGTTACTCTGATACATTTTCCCTTTTCAGATGATACTTAGTATTTCAACCAAATATCAATATGTTGATAGCCATAGAAAAAAAATGGTTGGGAGCTACAGGGGTAAGAGTTGCGTTTGGAAGGGTTCACTTCAGAAGGTTGGTTAAGCAGAGCCATGATAGACCTGTGGTTTATTATATTCAGTGTTACTGACTCCATACAAAATGTCATCTTTTGCCAGCAAGAGGCAAGAATTCTGATGTGAAAATAGTAAGGGAAGGCAAGGAAATGGAAGACAGGCACTTCAGAGTGGAGAAACAGAAAGAAAGCAGGGAAGGAAGCTACTTTAAAAGCGGTATACCACAAGGGACAGGATATGAGAGTAAAATGATGTGTTATGTTCCCTCTTACTCCTGTCCCCCCAACTAAGCCAAACAAACATCAACAGATTTTCAGGTATTTATGAAAATAGTCTCACTGCCTCCCACTTGTGTTCATCTCTCCTAATAGCACAGTGTCCATGTACAAAAGTGTTCCAGCTCTGCTGTACAGATTCCAAGGAGCCAGAAGATGGCTCTTCAAGATCACAAACAGACTAGATTTTCTATGTAGGAGATGTGATTACAAGCTTAGTCCTACTTTTGAGATCCAGATCTACAACCCCACCTGTGTAGCCCTAACATCTCTAAATGATAGAGGAATCAGGTTTCTCAGATGCTGGTTTGCAGGCATTGGAAATATAAGTGTTTTTCTGATTTTTGTCCCGGATTAAAACCGAACTTTGTTTCTTTCCAGGTACAGTCCGAACATTAAGTAATGCAGAGGAGTACCTTGATGATGAAGACTCTGATTAGCTTTTTTCATTCAGCCTAAAGAACTATAACTTGCCTTGCTTATGTCCTTCCCAAAACATATCTTTACAACTGTAAAAATACCGTGCTTAGAGTATTGCAGTCTTCCAATATAGCATATAAATGAGAGGGTGAAATGATGCTTTCCAAAGGAATAATCTTCATGTGTGCCAGAAGATGCCACGGTTTAAATCAGACTTCCTTTGGAATTGTCCCACAGGGGAAGTGTGGCATACCCTTATCATTCAATAGGCAGAGGACCATCTTCTAAACTTACAGATTTTATCTCAGGCTTTTCCAGCAAGTGCCTTGTGTCTCTGGAATACACTCCTCAAACTGAAACTCTGGGACAGCAGGAGGCCATTGCTAACATTTCCCAAAATCTCCCTGGGTACAGGGTCCTTTATGCAGATAATATAATACTGGCAGAATCAGTACTGGCTGACAACCATGAATGGAGATGCTGCTATAGAGAATGACCATCTATTGCCCACATGGAGCCAGCAAGACAAGGTTTGATTATTTATTTTTTGGGGGGGTGTATTTTTTTTCCCAAAAAATTTTTCTCCCACCCTTCCCCCACATTTCTTCTGGTACCCCTTTAAGTGAGGGGTAAGATGACATGGGACAATCTGCCCCTGGATGCGTTTTGTTTTCTCTGTTGCTATGGGTCCAATCCCTGAAATGTAAACTCAGGAGAAATGCTTGCTTAAGTCAGTTTTGCTTGAGAAATACACTTAATTTTGGACTTAATGATTTGATCATTTTGCTTTTTGAAGTGCATTATGTTGAAACTATTTGTAGTGAAAGGAAGACAGAATATTTTTCTATTTATCCTGCCTAAATTTTTTTTTACTTATCTTTTGCTTCTATTTTTTAAAAGTTTCTTACATTTTGTTCTAAGTTACCTCAACGAGGGAAGATGTATATCGAATATACAATAGGTATCTTTAGAAGAGACATTTGAAGCTTAATAAACATTTTAAAAATGTATTGCTTCTTCCAGTGAATTAAAGATAACTAAAAAATAAATTGAGCTACTTGCAAGCTTCCCTGCAGAGTTAAAAAATAAGTACTTCCTTCAGACCGCTTAAATAGCTGCAGCCAAATATTATACCCTACTGAGGTGTACTTCCTCACTCTGATAGTAAGAAAATGTTACAGATATTTGAGATACAATCTCATTTTCAGTTTTTGTTGCTAACATCCATATTAGCAACTTTGAGAGATTCAGTCCTACACAGCAGTCTGTGATACTTAAAAAAAAAAAAAAAAAAGTAAAAAAAAAAATGCAAAAAAGAAAGCTCTTGTGAAATATTGGGGATAAATGAAAAACTTGTGAAAGACTGGGGATAAATTAAAAGCTCTAGCAAAAGATTGGGGATAAATGAAAATCACACTAAGTGTTTTAGAGACTGAAAGAGGTCTACAGCAGTCTAACGTCCCACTTTTAAAACAATATTGTACCAGATTTTTGTATTTTTATTATCCTGGAAAGAAAGAGATACATGGAAAGCTTGTTAAATGAGCACTTAAGAAAGAAGGCAGTGTTTAATTGACCAGAACTGTGTAAGATGGAGATGTTGCACAAATAGTCAGCTACAGATGTAATTCTAAACTGTTTAAGTGTTAAAGCCATAGAAGAAATATTTTAACTCAGTGAAATACTGTGACCAACTGAACAGTGATGTTTTATTTTGTTTGAACTTGAAGATCCTAGAGCAGAAGAAATAAAAACCAAAGCCATCAAGTTTTTCTCTCTAGCTTTCATTAGAACAATTGTCGAACGTGACTTATAATAGTTGGAGACTGTCCTGCTTTACGTTCTGTCAGCCAGGTATTTTTACTAGCTCAGACTTTTACCATAGTCAAGCCCCATGTTATGCTGTATGCTGTTGATTAACATGTTGCAACTTCACAGTGCAAACAAAAAAGGACCTGTAATAAGAAGCTAGAGAAGCAAGAAGTTTCATGTATCTGTTACGTGAGTCTTTTTTCCTGTGTAAATGAAGCTCACAAGGTTAAAATTCTTCAGTGTCATGGGATGTGGAGAGCATGGCTCTTCCTGAGTCACCATTATCTCTAGCAAGCTTTGGAGGCAGAGTTTATATTAATAAATAACTCTTAATGTGATGTCTTCTGCTGCTACAGGTTCAACATCCTGCAAATTAATTGCATGTTTTGGTTTAAAAATCTAATGTTACGTTCATGTCTGTGGAAGTAGCTGCTGCTGGAAGAGCCTGTGTTCTTCTGCAGACAGATCTAGGTGCTGCAAGGGAAGAATGGTGGCAAACAGAAGTTGTGCCCAAAGATTGCCTGTGAAGTCCTTACTGGAGTGTCCTGAAGGAGGGGCACATTTACATTGCAAAGCAGCTAGCTAGTGCTATAATTTTTTTCTAGGACCAAAATTACTGCTTTTTTTTTTTTTTTCCTACAACTTTGTTTTTCATTATGCAACTTTCTACTCATCTTGTGAAATACAAATCACTGTGAAAACTTTCAGGCAATAAATTACTTTTTGCCTAACTCAGAAGTTAAGTTTTGATTAAAAAACAAAAACAAAAAGCCAAAACCAGAGCAAAATCCATATAGCTAGAAGGAATTACAGATGGAGTAAGATGATAAAATAACTTACTAGTTATGCAAACATATTTATTCCCCTTACTTCTCTCTAATGTGTGTGTCACTACAGGCTCTTGGATAAATTTAAGACTCTTTCCAAGGACAACTGCATTCATGTTTGTAACAACAAGAAAAATAGGTTTTTAAGAAGAGCAGGAAAAATGAAAGTTGGCAAGCACATGATGTCTCCTAGCTGTGCAGTTCTGTCTTGTGTGTCTCAGGTTGAATTACGTGTATGCCTTTCCGCTGAAAAGCATCTGTGTTCCAGTTAGAAGTGCTGTGCTGTTGCAGGATAGAAATTGTTCTGATTCATTTGCGGCTTTTTCAGACTAAACCAGTAAATTTTCTGTCCGTTCCATCAGAAATCAACTGTTTGATCCCTGTTTTCTAGAAAAAAATACAGAACATTACCTGGAGTGTCTAGTATAGTTCCTAGGCAGTCCATGTGGATAATCTTCAAGTTATTACACTGTTCTACTAAGACAGAATCCACCTTACTGAATTCAGGTCTTACATGTCCCGTCACTTGAGATGTAATTTGCTTAGAACAGTTGAGGTCACATTAAACATTTAAACTTAGTGGCCCATTTCGTAATACATTCTCCAGCTTAGAGTCCTCCATGCCCCCTGAATCCTAGTTTCTGAAGACAGCAACATGTTTCTTGTGTTTGAGTTTTATATCAAGGACCAAAGATTGCTGAAAGTAAGTTAGCTTGACCTTGTGATCATTTCAGTTATGTGCTACAAAAGTCAGGTGTCTGAGCATGCAGCATAAATCACTGATTTAAAGATTTTTTTTCAGCCATTGCCACCTTTGAATGAAGCCATTGAAAAAGAACACAGAGCAGAGTAAAAAGTAATGGGCTATCAATCAGCTACTTCTTGAGACAGGCATAAGCTGAAGCTACAAGAAGTGTTTCAGGACAATGTTATTCATACTGTGATCATATTAGGAGACAGAAACAAGCAGGAAAGGTTTTGAAGAACTTGAAATGATTCTTTGAAAGAAACAAATTTGATATGAATTAATAAAGAAATTTGATACAAAACAATTGGAACAAAGAAAAAATGTATTTGGGCTACATGCAGTTATGTAGAAAGCAAGAGCAGTAAGCATTTTGTTAAAAGTTGTGCAACAGGCAGGTTGAATAGCAGGCATTGTACTTAAGAAAAACTTACATCAATTGATTAAAGCCCTGAGCTAGCATTTACTTTGGTTTTAACAACTCCCATCTAATTGGAGAAGGAGGCCATCAGTTACAATCGATTTTTCCATATGGAGTTACACCAGTGGAAAGTTGTGGAGTAATCAAAATGGTCCCAAATTTCATCCTGCTAATATAGAGTGCTCTGGAGTCACACAAGAATAATTCAAAGGCATGAACCACTGCAGAGGCTGAGCCACTGCAAATAGTTTCTGGTTAGTTGGAAGATCTCTTAAGATGAATACTTTGCGTATGCTTCTTCCACCTAGTGCTGATAATGCTTGAATTACTTCACTAGGTGTGACAAGGTCGTTCAAGTTAAATGAGTTTGGAATGAAAAGCCTTTACTACACAGGAGGAAATAGGTTGAGAGGGTCTGGTGATGCTTACATTTCACAAGGAGTCATTTTCATTGAGTTTTACCCAAAGCCAGGCTACAGCAGACACAGTTTCAGCAGTTTTCTTGCACTTAAGGATGCTAGTTTTATTATTTTAGGGAAACTCCAGTTTAGTTTTAGGTAGCCATTTTAAGGGCTATTACCTGTCAATTAGCTGAGCTCTGGCTTCACACTTTTCCTAGTGACACCAGTTACCTGGAGTCTACGTACTGTTACTCTTTTCATTTCAGTCTAGTACTTAAAAAGTTTAGAAGAAGCTTGATACTCCTGTGCTAGTCATACTTTTTGGGTTGCTCATACTGGATAACCTACTGAAGTGCACTGTAGCCTACCCTTACCTCAGTGACTGGATTTCCTACAACAGTTAAAGTATCTTGAAATTTAAAGAAAAAGAAAAAAATATAAAAACTAAACCTAGCACATCACTTTATAAATCTAATATTTTTGTTGACCTATTTGTTAGTGAAAACTCACGTGTCTTCTCAGATGCAAAAAAAGTAAAGAGTGCAGTATGACATCTCTTTGCATACACCATTGAAAGACTGGGTATTTAAGTACCAGCACACAAAATAATAGCAGCATTTTTATGTAAATCTATACAGACAGCCTGAAATTACTGTTACCTGTTTGTATAATTAAAATATACACATATCTATGGCTTGATTTGGGGTTTTCTAAAAATTAAGTGATCATTTATCAAAGCTCAAGTTTCAGATTTCAAAAAAGCATTTGCTTTGAGCATAATTCAGAAGGGGGAATTTCAGTCTCACATGAAAGAAATAAAAATATTTTTTGCATGTTTGTTGTTTTTATGTACCTGTAACTTAATGCTTTGGGACATAAGTTGAAAAAAAATCTGTGTAATACTTCATGCATTATGACACAAGTTGAAAAATTCTGCTTTTCACAAAGTAATTGATAGCCACTAAGCATTGATCGATTCTAAAGTACTTCCCACTTCCGTGGAAAGACAGTTTGACCCAGATTACTGATTTTTGTTCCTATATATCAGAGCTTTATTATTTAATTAATCTTTTCTTTTAAATATAATATTTTAAAGTTATGTAAACTAGGGGTTTCCTGCATACTGTGCTCTGAAAACTGATCACACATGTGGCTTGGTGGACCCAAATACATCACTTGCATTGCCTAATCAAGTGGACTTTGCTAATGAAGTAAGTTGTTTTCCTGTTTGGGCTTAGAGAGCAAAGCTTAATTCCTTTGCTTTTCATATCATAGAATCATAGAATGGTTTGGGTTGGAAGGAACCTCAAAGATCATCTGGTTCCAATCCCTCACCATGGGCAGGAACACCTCCCACTAGACCAGGTTCCTCAGAGCTCCATCCAACCTGGCCTTGAACACCTCAGAAGTATAAAGTCTGCAGACCTTATTACATCCTCTGCAATTCTGTTTTCTGTGTTGACCAGATCCTAATCGTTATACTGTACAAACAAACTTACTGTCTGCACAAGGCGACTACACAGACTCTGCAAAATTGAAGCTAAATAACTGTGTCCAGTCTCTTGATTTCTGGTTAACAAATACAGCATAAGATAGCACAAAAATATTGCTTGCTCACTGTAAACTGAGTGTATTCCTTGACTGAATTTTTGATAACACTTCTATAAAAATGAGAGGTACATTTATGTACTGGAGAACAAAGCCTGATTTGTAGAAGAACATTGTGATTGGTTGTCCTGATAAAAACACATGGAAAATTTTCCTGTATTGAGCAGTTTATTAATCATCTGTTTACATGAATGCTTACCCTGTTATTGCAGTAAACCTTGTTGATTTTGATGAAAAAGTCCTTGCACTTTGCAAAAATCTGTTAACAAATCCTTCCGTAGTTTAATTTCGCTAGACAAGCAAATATTTATTTTGCTTAGTTGAGTAGTATTCCTGTGAAGCAGAATAGTAGTGGGTGCAGAGCAATATGTGTAACAGCACATTAACAGTCAGGCACGTTAACTTCCAGGCACAAAACTCGGGTCTAGATGTGATCTGAAGTCAATCATAGCGTTTCTACTACTCTTCTGAAAAAGTTGTTTTCAACTGTTTCGCAGTGAGGAAGACTCTTGAAATAGGCTATCATGGAACTACATCCAGAAACTGGGATTAGGCTAGTCTGGGAGTATGAGGGATCATAGGAAAGGAAGTTACCTGAAACAGCATAAAATGTGATTTTTTTTTAAGGAGAAAAGATGCATGGTTATACATGCAGACAGCTCTGGCTTCAGAAGGGTTTCCCTGCTTAAGTATTAATGTGTGAATTCTACTTTCCTTTGTGAAATTCAACTTTAATATATGAATTTCTACTTGTCATCCCTGGAGCATTTTTGCACCAGTTTTTACTGGTAAACTGCATCTCCAGTTCCATTCATGATTCCTTCTTTATTTTTTCTTAAAGTATATAATGTTACATATAAATACCTTTCTGTTTAGCCTGGGGGATGAAGAAGGAAGGGGAAAGGAGAGAGAAGAGCCAAGACTTGGTTAGGTTTGTGGTTAGTCACTTCCTTCTCTATGCTTCAACATATGCTTCATCTCTCTCCTTAAAAACATTTTTTGCTGCTAATTTAATTACCTAGCTTTTTGTTTGTCAAGATGACTTAATTCTCACTTCTAAAGGCAGAACAGATATAACAGTCCTGCTCTGCTCTGCACTGGTGCAGCCTTGCCTTGAGTACCGTGTGTAGTTTTGGGCACCACAATATAAAAAAAGACATCAAGCTACTAGAGGACATCCAAAGGAGGGCCAAGAGCATGGTGAAGGGTCTGGAGAGGATACCTTATAAGAAGCAGCTGAGGTCACTTGATTTGTTCGTCTTGGAAAAAAGGAGGCTGAGGGAAGACCTCATTGCGATCTAGAGCTTCCTCACGAGGGAAAGCAAAGGGACAGGTGCTGATGCCTTCACTCCTGTGACCAGTGACAGGACTCGGAGTAACAGCAGGAAGCTGAATCAGGGGAGGTTTAGGTTAGATATCAGGAACAGATTTTTCACCCAGAGGATGGTTGAGCACTGGAACAGGCTCCCCAGGGCAGTGGTCACAGCACCAAGCCTGACTGAGTTCAGGAAGCATTTGGACAATGCTCTCAGGCACATGGTGAGGCTCCTGGGGTGTCCTGCACAGGGACAGGAGTTGGACTCGATCCTGATGGGTCCCTTCTAACTCAGCACATTCTATGATTCTATGATTCTATAATTTGTAGGTAAGACAAGTCACTGTATTTTCAGTTACCTTAATTTTATTGGCTGTTGTAAATGCAACCATTTAACACAATCCAAATACAGCAGACAGTTACCATGTCCAATTCTGCACTAGAGTAGATAAAGATTGTAATAGGACTAAGTGAAAGTGAGGGTTTGACTGATATTTTTTCAAGCATCAAAGATCTGGTGTGTGCAGCCATACAGGTTTTTTACATGCACTCTCCTGCTTACTCACCATCAGGACCATGCACACAGGCCTCCCTTAGTGTGATGTAATACATGGCTGTGCTCCACTGCAGGTCTAGAAAAAATATTCCTTTCATCATCTGTATTTCTCTTAAGGTCACATCAGTATTTGTATTCTCATCCAGAGGCCCTTTAAGAAAGAGAGTATACCATGGCCAATATGAGTTGTTCTAAGAAACCATATCAAGATAGGCCATCTTAGAGTAACCACAGCACAGAATGCAGGAAAACTAGGAAAGTTAATAATGGCAGAATTATAATATAATGAATACTATCAGCCATTAATATATATCATCGTGAAATATTTTCCAGTTCCTTAGTATGAAAGGCTGTTAACATTGTTAAAGGTGAGTATTTAAAGCTGGTATATAACCCTGAACACCAGAACATTCCAAGCAGATGGAAGAAAACTAATGTTGTGTCCATATACAGGAAGTAAAAGCAGCACAGCTGCAGTAGGCCTGCGGAAATGTGATGTGACGGAGTTTACCAGTAAAGGCTAGCTGTGTAAAACCAATGGAGCATTAGCCTGAGTGTCTCATCAAACCTGGTTGTGTTATTTGTGAAATTCCCAGTTTTCAGAAACAACATATCTATTTTCATACCATATGTGACTTAATGCTACATAATACTTAAATACAGTTATATGCAAGGTATGTCTACTAACTATCTCACATCTCAGAAAAAGGCTGGTTTTGTCAAAGATATGCCAAATGCTGAAAACCATGTAACACTTATCCATTATATAAAAATTTACAGTCACCACTGACCAGAAACAGAAAATAATGATGCAGTGCATTATTTATGAGGATCTCTTAAAATGAAGTGTTTTTAAGAAAGCCAGGTGTAAAGTTGTGCTCCTAGGAAGGGGGAATGAAAAGAGTACTATTACAGAATAGGGAATTGTAGCTTTGCTGGGACTGTAATCTCTCCCGAAAATCAATTTCTTCCTTTGAGAGAGAATTTGTAAAATATTCTCTGCCCTATTCCCTGTTCTTACCACTCCTTCCCATGTTCAACTGGAGGAGTTGGTCATCCCAGATACTTTTTGGCACACAGCAAATGAGGGTGGCAAATTTGTTGTGGGTTTGGTTTGGGGTTTTTTTTTTATATTTTTGAGGCTTTGGGGTATTGTGCAAATGTGAAAGATTTTATTCTGTTTTCACTAAATTCTATATAGATTTGTAGTATAAAAAAAAAAAAGTAATATCACTGCAGAGTCAGCACTAAAAGCTCACTTTATACGGTGCTTCTCCACAAATGCTAGAGAGCCTGTTTCAACCCAAGCAATCAGATTTTGTGATAGAATTTGGCTGATCTGCTGTAAAAAAAATTTGAAGTGAAATGAGGAAAGGATGGGTGTCTTTGGTGGAAACAAAACTAAAAAAAAACCAAAAAAAACAAGAAGGGATCCAAAATATTCTGTGTCTATATCCCACTTCCTGCTGTGTAAGGCTGCAAGACCAAGTATCTCTTAGTCATTCTTGATAAGTGACATTCTTATGCCTGAAGGTATTTTACCAGTTCAATGGAAAATTCTCATACTAACGTAAAAATAAACCCTCAGGGAAAAAAAACTGTTCTGGTTCCAGTGACCATTCTACTATGAGATGGACTTTTTCTCTGGTGATGTATTGCTGTTCTTGCAGGTCCACTTTCTTGCTAATTTTTAACAGGGTATGTTTTTTCCCCTTTCTTCTAGATTAGTACAGCTTGCAGCCCTACTCTGGGTTGAGTGGAAACTGTAGGATTTTTTTCAAAGCTAAAGCTGATTCCAAACTAAGAACCTTCTTTAAGGCACAAAAGGCAGTTTAAGTATGCTTTAGGAGTTTTCTTTGTCTTTTTTATTTTTTCTTGATCACCTCTTTTCTTTGTAAAACAATGAAAACTTTTATATTCTTGGAAAAATTCAGATCAACTTTTCCATTCTGCCACCAGATACCCTAGGGACATCATCCTCAAGCAAGCCAGCACACACCTGGCAGTTAATAGTTGAGATAGTTATTTATATCTCATAGTGTAGAGACTTGTAAAAGACTTGAGCAACTCTTTCAGTGACCTTCTAGAGGAATACCATCACCCAATCATTCTGCCTGTGTTGGACATGAGAAGCAGATCCCTGAAGCAACTGGATTTGAGCAGAGATGTTCCCCACAGCTCTTTTGTGAAACACAGCAATACAAAATGGTATTTTGTATCATTTAATAAATGTTTGGGACACACATCCTTAGGACTTCAGAAAGCACACTTTGAAGTGATCTGAATTTTGAAGAATATTGAGGCAATTTTCCCCATTCCATTTTGGGATGACACCTATGGCTTCCCCAAAGAGTATGACATGGCTCAGTGACTTCTAGTATCAACTTTGGTTTTATCTGTTGCTCCACTTCAAGATTCAACAGTTCTGCAACTTTTCAGAAAGCACATTTTGATCATAATCAGTAGTGTGATGGCTAATACCAGCCCTTCCTCACTTGCAAAAATGTCTATGATAAGATATTTGAGCAAAGTTCAGATACCAGTTGCAATCCTTCTTTAAGTCTGCTGCATTGTGTAGGTTTTAATCTGGTGGACACTTCCTTTTCTATGTTTGATTCAGGGAATATAGTCAATTTCAATCTTTTCTTTCAACAGTACTCTTAACAACTGTACATGGAAGATGTTATCTGAGAGGTCAATATCACAACTCATTGACTCAACTTGCCTGCCATAAATGTTAACATTTGTAAAAGGTGACTGGAACCATGCTACCTTGCCCCAGGTGTTGCCAGGCTCATTTCTCCTCCGAATCACCTAATTTACCTTGTAACTAGATTATCTGCGGTGACATGAGAAATGTCTGCAGACTTTCCCCTCCTCTTTATGATCAATCCGTGACACTGGAAGAATCTGAAGTTTGATCCTCTTGAGTTTTCTTAGTCATAGCTAATGTGTCATGAAGCTATTGTGTATATTCAAGTGAAGGAAATATCAGCAATGTTTGGAAGATCTGGAAAATGCTAATAAAATATAAAGCAACGGCTTCTCTGTATACTGGGGATCTGCCTGCAAATACTTTTGTAGCATTTTTCTGAGGGACTGATTAATTTACTACACTAGTCTGTATGCCTGAGGATGATAAAAGGTCATCTGAACGGCCTTGATTTCTTCAAATGTGATGAAACTCCTTTAACATAGATACTTTGAAATCTGTGATCTGTTACTCTCTATATAAACAACACTGAAGAGTTCAAGCAGTTCTGTGATTCTTTTGACAGTGGCACTGTGTAAAGAAATTGCCTCCAGAAAGAAGGTCAGGTGTCAGAGGTACCTACTGTATGCTTACCTCTGAGCTCCCTTCTGGCAGATTGATGATTTCACTCCTTACAATTACATACCTGTAACAAGCATGAGAGTCCCCAGACCCCTGCTCTGGGACCATGCCTGAACAAGGATCCAAGTAGATCAAACCATGTCTTGGAAGTTACAGCAATAAAATCTCTCAATCAATCTGTTTAATCTGATTTCCAGCTTCATGATGCTCATACAGCTTTTTTAACGTGCCGTTTTGCCCAGATTTCAGATCTTGTTTGTGCCTCCTGAGACCATCCCAAAGCCCTGGCATCCAGTCCAAAGCCTCTGCAACAAAGAGGAAAACAGAGGAAACCTATGTCTGTGTGTGTGAAACAGTGTGAAGAGGTTGCACTCCTATTAAGGACCATATTGAGAGGACAATTTCTACTAGATAGCTATAATCTGGAAGCCTACTGTCCCAAAATGCTGCAGACATAACTGATACTCCAAAAATGCTATAAGGACTACAACGTCTGATTTTCTAAATATCCTGAGGTCAGCAGGAATGCTCACATACTTGCAGTTTGTTTAGTGAACATGTCTGTCTACTGGCAATGGCAACTGATCATGGATGATAGTTCATAAATCACTGAATGGGATGCACCAGGGATGCACAGTGCAGAGGAACGTCACACTTCCTTGTATGAACAAGGAGAGCTATTCCATACTGCTTGTTCTGTGTCCGCTACCTTCTATCACTCTTGCTTGTTTAGCTGTTTAACAGCCACACAGCTTTTGCAAAAAGCCAGGTTGGGGACACCCAAAGCTTTCCAGCAGAATATACATTTGCCAAATGGAAAGTGGGACCACGCAAATATAAACAGCTCGTACTCCGTGTACTACCACAGTGAGTCATGTTCTGTGTGACACCCAAGGGTATGAGAAAATAGGAGGGACCCAGGACACTCTTGGTTTGCACTCATTCTACCAGTAGACAGAGCAGCAGTTCCAGTAACATGGATTATGAAAACCAATATTGTAATAGTTGGCTGCTTGGACATTAAGGGAACAATAAATTAAAACAAACCATCCTGTGCTTTTCATCTTTTTCCTTTGACAATGTACAAGGAAAAAGAGCTGTTTCTTCCCACAGCCCTTCCTCTGTGTCAACTGCTTTGCTCACAGCCTAGCAGAAGTTCCTGAGAGCTTCCTGATACTAAATATGAAAACTGCTGCTCACTGTCTACTCAGACTATTCCTTGGACTGACCAGAAAACACAGTCAAAAAACTCAGTCATGCTGCTACCAGTTCATGGGCATCTGGCTCTGAGAGCAGCTCCTAGGACATTGCTCAAGATATTTTCTGAAGCACCCCCTGCCTCCTTCTCCTATTTACTCATTTCTTATCTGCTCACTGGGTAGTGATTGATTAGGGTAGGTCAGTGGGATAGGAGTTCAAACTCCTCAAAGCATAGTGAACTTGTCAGATTTGCCAATGTTCTTAATTTTGTCATGCAGGCATTTCATGCACTTAGTACTCCCTTCCCTAGATATCTTACAACATGGACCTTGTCTTTGCCAACTTCTTGCAGTGATTTCATATGAATGCAAATTCCAGGCGCATGTCCAACAAATCATTTGTTTTGTGATACTCCCCTCAACAAAATCTTGTTGTTTCCCAGAAATTTTGTCCAGAAACTGGGGCAGGCTTCATGGAGAAATCTTGTTAACATCTGTGGTTTGAATTTAAGGTAGCCAAAAAACAGCAGGCTGTGGGAGGGCATGACTGAGAAGTGAGCAGGTACAAATCCCTGATGTAAACAGTCTCTGGGAGAATGAAAACCCAAGATTTTGGCAGCATATAAAGCCATCTCCCAGGTAACATACTTTAGACAAGCCTTAGAGGAGAGATTCAATGTATATGCAACTTCACAATTCATCTGTTGACGCTGGAGGAAAGGATGGGGGAAGTGGGCAACAACATATGCAGAGCAACAGATGAGACACCTGCAAAGCAGACTATTCTCTGCAGTCTTCCATGCTGGCCCAAGCCAGGCACAACAGTGTCTGAGCCACAAGAGCTCACTGGTAACAGCGCTAGAAACAGCTCCTAGGCTTCCAAGCCTCGGTGTTCTCTCTCCACCTCGTATCTTGTGCTTCGGTTAGCCAGATATCACCTACAGCAGAAGATGAAGTTAACTGCACCTCAAATTAACACTGCAACAAGCCATGCACAGGTCCACAGCAGGCACACACCAAGCAACCTTCCTGTAAATCCTCAAATGACTGGAGAAGGGCACACGCTGTTTACTTGTAAAATGCAACCACCTAGCCAACAGTGGTCAGTCTTCTTAGCACAAGGATGTCTTACTGATTTCAGTGAAGCTAACTAGAAAACAGAAGCTTTATTTTATTAAAACTTTGGACATTTCAACTTTTTCCTCTCCTTGAACTACAACCTAAACAAAATCTCTTTAATATTTTCAGGAAATAGGACCATGTCAGCATGCCTGTGGGTGACCTGCAGCATGAAACCCCCAGCACAGGACTCCTCTCTTTTCTGTTTAACTGAGGAAGAGCAAAAGTTTGTTTGGGGCTTTTTTTTGTGCCACCCAGAGGGACCTATGCCTCATGAGATTCAGTGAGAAGTATAGGGTTCTGTACCTAGGTCGAGGCAACTCTAGTTGTCAATACCAGCTGTGGGTTCAAGGGATTGAAAACAGCCCTGCTGAGAAGGCCCTGTGGGTACTGGTAGTTGAAAGGCTGGACATGAACTGGCAATGTGCTCTCACAGCCCAGAAGACCAACTGTGTCCTGGGCTGCATCAGAAGAGGTGTGGCCAGCAGGTCAAGGGAGGTGATTCTACCCCTCTGCTCTGATAAGACTCCACCTGGAGTACTGTGTCCAGCTCTGTGGCCCTCAGCACAAGAAAGACATGGACCTGTTGGAACTACTGCAGAGAAGGGCCGCAAAAATGATCAGGGGTCTGGAACACCTGTCCTACAAGGAAAGACTGGGAGAGTTGGGGTTGGTCAGCCTGGAGAAGAGAAGGCTCTGAGGTGACCTCATTGCCACCTTTCAACATCTGAAGGGGGCCTGTAAGAAAGATGGGGACAGGCTTTTTAGCAGAGCCTGTTGTGATAGGACGAGGGGCAATTGTGTTTTAAACTGAAGGAGGGCAGATTGAGGTTAGACCTAAGGAAGAAATTCTTCTCTAAGAGGGTGGTGGGGCACTGGCACAGGTTGCCTAAGGGAGTGGTGGATGACCCCTCCCTGGAAGCATTCAAGGCCAGGTTGGAATGGGTCCTGAGCTACCTGGTCTGGTGGAGGATGTCCCTGCGCTTGGCAGAGGAGTTGGACTAGATGACCTATAAGGTCCCTTCCAACTCCAGCTATTCTGTGATTCTGTGATTCTGTGATTTTAAAATCCCAAAGTACTTACATATAAGGTATGAAAAGAAAATTTTATATTCAGTTCTCCCTTCTGCCTGATGTGGTTCCCATGACCTGATGAAATTTAGTCAAGCACAGACTGCCAGACACGCTCTTATGAGCCCTATCTCCTCTGCGAGAACATGTCAAAACTGAATTTTCTCCAAGAAATATTCTGATTTGCATATAACATTGTATCCTGGCAACATTTTATTTTACAAGCACTAATTTCTACTAATGTATCGACAGGAGTACAATCATCTTATCAAATAAGCTAGACTGTTCAAACACTACTGTGTAAATCATTTGCCACGATTAAACCACTAACTCATCATAGAAACAAACTCACAAGTATTCTAGGTATGAGATTATGGTGAACTGTTTTGGTTCACTAGGATCTTAATGCAGCTTTTGATTTGCCATTTCTGTTATTGTGGCACCTGTGGTACAACAATATATCACATTTTGCCATGCAAATGACTGGGAAGAGGTCAAGCTTCAACAAAGTGCTAGGGATAAAAGCATGTGGAAAGGAAACAACTTTTTAGATGGAAAAATATAGAAAAGGAAAAATCAAGAACATAACTTTGCCCTCTAGCTTTATACTGCAAAATATATGAGAATGAGGCACCTCAGCTCCAAAGAAAAAGCACCACACGTGTAGCAGTGAGAAGATGTAAGCAGTCTCCCCTGCTGGTCTCAGTATTACACATGACTGTATGCCTATGTGTCTGACAGGGTTTCAGTGTACAAGAGCAGAGTTTAAGAGGAATCAAGCTAAAAAAAGCTTTAAGAAAGTTGAGGGTTCTCCCTACCATGCAGCTTTCCATTTACACAAACAGGCACCACTTACTTTGATAGGATTTTGACTTGCCTGGCATCTGAATCGAAAAGATGTCATGGTGTTTGAGAAAATGTGCATCTTTAGGCTTCACTCAGAAGCGGCCCTGGGCAGCAGACATGTCTTGATTCACTTCTTCAATCAGGTACTCTGTCTGCAGCCAGCTTTATGAGCTCTTTGAATGAACAGCAGAGCTGTTAGAGGTTTTCTGCAAATCAGATGGTCATCTACTGGTTCTCTGACGTAATCCCAAATCCTACCTGTTGTTACCCTCAGCTTTATTACTACTACAACTGTCTGCTTGAAGCAAAGCCCTTCTACTCAGACAACCCTATTCTCACTTAAAAATTAGTTAATAATGTTTTGATATATATCTTGGTACACCCTCAGTTCTTTTAATTCTACTACTCCTTATAAACCATCTTTGCTGTTTCTGAACTAGAGTCAGAATTTGATCGTACATTACCAGATAGTTACAATGGCATGTAGGAAGTGACAACTGAACATTTATTGCACTAACTACAATGTCTAAACACTTTGGAAATGTAAAGGCCCAAAGACTGAGAAAACAGAAAAAAAAATCTGAAAAATAAAGCTTAAAGATTCAAGGTTTTGGGAACAGGAGAATTTATATACTATTATAAGTAATAAAAAGACACTTTTGGTCAAACATGAAGCCTAAGCTGTAGTACATAAACTTATTAATTAATGTCAGAGCTCTGAACCTTGCTAACTATTCTAAACCTCCCTGGGGGGACATTAGGCTGAATTCTTTTATAACAAAAATTTAAAAATATAAAGAAAAGCAAAAGCAATTGTCACTGAAATTTATCCAACTGTAAAGCAAGGAAAAAAAGCCTTTTTGATTTACTGCTTATCAAGGTTGTATCCAGACTTGTCTTTTTTCAAGGAAATAAGCTCTGAGAGACAGGGAGTGGAAAATCAATTCACTTTACCTGCAGTCAACTATGCTGTGTGAATTTATAGTTACACTACTGTATCCCTTCTACTGAACATTGGAACTAGATGATGTTTAAGGTCCCTTTCAACCCAAACCATTCTACGATTCTATGAAATTGTGTTAATAGGCAATCTTTTCACCTGAACTGATGGAGAGGGGCCTGGAGGTTTGTGCAGAAAAGGGCTGTTATGCTGCCTTTCGGACAGTTTGGCAGTCACTGTGGGAAGGTCTTCTTTGACCAAAAAAGCCCACTGGGCAGGGCAAATACCATTTCCCAGCTGGTAAATCTGTGTATGAGCTTTATTGCCTGAAGCCAGAAGACAGGATGACCCAAACCTTCTTCACGTTTACTTGTGCCAGCTGAGGTAAAGACCCCAGGTTCAACCCGACATTGAAGTCACTACAAGTGACAGCAGGGACACTGTCAATGCACTTGTCCTGGTGATACACCTCTACACAACCAATGAATGGAGTGAGCACCTGCCATTTATTGATGGCTACCCAGGCTAGGTTAACATTTTTTACCCGGCTTTACAATTTTTCCATTTACCTTGTTTTATTCCCATTTGCAAGCTCTTGTTAGCTGCTGCAGCATGGAAGGAAGACTTATAAAAAATGTTTTCTTTGTGCTGTACTGAAAACAGTGCATACTTGTTTAAGTAATATATAAAAAAGAAAAAGAAAACTGCTATCTAGAATGTCAAACGTGTCAGAAAACTGGGAATTTCAGAGCCATTAGGTCAGGACACATTAATGACACCCTACATTGTATTTCCCTCTGGTAAAGAGGACATTTTTGGTTGCTGCTATTTTCTGACAGCTCTGTGTGTTAATGACCCCTCTATCAGGTGCTATGGAGGGAGCCTTTCCCTGCTTTATTCTCTGGTCTGCATAACAGCATATGCTGCAAGTGCGCTGTCTGCACATTCATCTTTCTAACTGAGGGCTCAACCAGCTGCTGTTATATTGTAATTATTATTAACACACTTGCAGGAAAGTATGACCTTGCATGTCCCTGGTCAGGCTCATAGAAAACAGGCAGTTTAAAGTACAACACCTTTGTTAGAGCTTCTGGTTTTCACTGCTCCAATATGTCAAATTTGTCAAGAAATACAGCTAAATGATCTGTTCATTTGACAAGCCTTTGGCATACAGAATTTATTACTTTTACTTTATGTCAGCTACTTCAGTTTTGCTTTCCTTTTTTAGATGAACCTGAGTTTTACCTACAGAGAAAAGAAACCTGCCCCATGCACTCTCACTGTGCTCGGTAGTGAGGAAAGAAACAGCAATTTCTCTCCTGCTTTCCTAATCAGTCTTTCTGTTTTCTTCACCTGCTGGAAATGCAGCAAAGGCAATATTAATTTCAGAAGCTTCCTGCTTTTCATATGTTTAAATCTCTTTGGCTCAAGTAGCCTCTTTTTTTATAACTGAGGGACAGGATTCTTTCCTGCCTCCCTGTTTCACTCCCCACCATCTAATGTCTGTCTTTCTCAGTTCAGAAATGAAAAGTTTCCTGTCTTCAGAGGGGATTTGAATTGTTTTACTTGTGTTCCTTCTTTGGTTATTATTTAAATTGTCCCTCTTCCCAGCATTTAATGTTACAGCACAAATTTTTAGAGTTTTAGAGTAAGTTTTCTCTTCTAGGGAATGTGTGGTGTATTGTTTCCTTGTGTGCTCTAAGGCTGCCATGCTAACTGCTGTCTCGAGTGTTTGGAAATAAATCTTTATCAGGTTAGAAAAGGCTTAAAAACATAGTCAGATAAGAGAAGAACAGACTTCTGGAAGTAACTTTTTCTCATAAGACTTGTGCAAAATTCCAGCAGCAATAGAGTAGGAGTAAGTATGTTGGCATACTTCCGTCTTAGTCCTTTTCATAGAATCATAGAATGGTTTGGGTTGGAAGGGACATTAAAGATCATCCAGTTCCAAACCCCCTGCCATGGGCAGGGACACCTACCACCAGATCAGGTTGCTCAAAGCCCCATCCAGCCTGGCCTTGAACACTTCGAGGGAGGGGGCACCCACAACTCCTCTGGGAAACCTGGTCCAGTGTCTCACCACCTTCACAGTAAGGAAATTCTTTCTAATATCAAAGTTAAATCTATCCTCTTTCAGCTTGAAATTGTTCCCCCTCATCCTATCACTACATGCTCTTGTAGAAAGTCCCTCTCCAGCTTTCCTGTAGGCCACCTTCAGGTACTGAAAGGCAGCTATGAGGGCTCCCTGAAGCCTTCTCTTTTCCAGGCTGAATAATCCCAATTCCTTCAGCCTGTCCTCATAGGAGAGGTGTCTAGAGTTGATGCCTATGCTCCTTGGACCACTGACACCTATGCTGGTTCTCTTCAATTTTTCTATAATTCATCCTCTGACCAGGTATTTCTAACTTCCTTAGAAAAAATAGTGGATCAGGCCTAACTTTTTTTCCCATCATATTATAGACAGACAAAAACTATGATTCATTTGATAGCAGCCATCACTTCGATACTAAATTTTCAATCTAATTACACAGTATCAGTGGTCATTAAAAAGAAGAGCTGCTTGGCAAATGCTTGAAATACATTTACCTATATTTTATTTGAAATCTATAATACAGTGCTTTTTGTTACATGACATTTTATTTGCCATAGTATTGAAATTCCAATTATCTACAAAACTTTCATTTCCTATGATATGCTGTTTGAAAAGTAGTAATTTTTAAAATAAATAACAAAAATACCTTAGTAATAAAACCCATACACTTCTCAGCATTACAGTGAGGCATTCAAATATTCTAGTAGCTAGAGGAACTAAGTTGAAACAAAGACACTACAGGGAAAAAAATAGATTCATGCCTCACTGCAACAGCTGCTGTGTTTTTGAAAACTTGATGACTTGAAGGTGAACAATCTCAAAGACAAGGCAAGTTTCATTTCAGACCTACATATCCTAATAGATGCCCCAATAAGATGAAAGCATACTGTCTGCAGCACTTTAAAGTAGCTTCAGACTTATTTTCTGAACACTTGAAAAGCACTCAGTAGTGCTTAAGTACTGCAAGACAGGATATTCTTTTGTGATCTCAGACACACATTTTTAAGGTTGTGGATTTTCTATCTCCTTTTAAAATTGCTCTAGAAAAGATGTATGCAATTTTAATTTGACACTAAATTACTGCAACTACTCAACCCTTATGTTAATGAACATCTGTCTTATATCCTTTTGGTTACATGAGTGAAAAAGCAGAACCAATTAACTCTTTGCAAAGCCATGCTAAGCAGTTTATTTTTTGATCAAACCTTGCTCTTGGTGTAAAAACCTGTCTGAAAAAAACCCTTGTGTTTTAACAAATTCCATGCACAAATCAGTAATACTGCTTTTGTCAGCCTTTTTTTGTAGTCCTAAAACAACAAAGAATTGAAATAAAAATAAAAATCCCTCCATAAAGTCAAGACAACATCTTTATTTAATGTGTCACATTTTCAGATAAATTACTTTGTTATTTACCCTCCTGAATGAGGTAAAAATGTTGGATTACAAGGGATGACACTTCTGAAAACTTTCGCAAGCAAGTTTCTATCCTTGCTTCCAGGACACCTCTGGCCACCAGTTGGCTAAGGTGGGTAGTACCTCCTCAGTGACAAAAAGACTGAAGAAATTACATGAAGACACTGGAAAAAGAAATAGGTTCATTTTGGAAATTGGTCTAGACAAATAGAAGACCTTTCACACTCCTCCTGGCTTCCTAGTTCTTTCTTCTTCATAGCTCTCCCTCCTGTACTTGCCCCATCCCCTGGAGAGCAAATACTGAGCCAGCAGGAAGTTGCTTATTGACTGGTTTTGACTTGAGTCACTCTCTTACCTGAATGCACCCATGTTTTCCCAAATCACTCATAATTTCAGTTTACTTTTATGCTGTTTCTTTGCCTCCAAAAGGTCCTGTAAATTTATAGATTTTAAAGGTACAGAATTGTTTTTTCTTATCAAGGAGTAATTAAAAAAAAACAAACCAAGCAAAAACTCCAGTCTTTCTAAGTACATTTCAAGTCTAGACCAGTTCAAGTCTAGCTAAAGGCTACGCAAAATGAACAGGACTTAATTGTCTGCTGCCCTTGCTTCTGTCCCCACACATGGGAAGGGACTGTGTCACTGACTGTAGAGATAACTTGTCATCCAAACAGAAAATACACTCCTGAAGTGATTATTTTATTTGAGCAAGCAATCATCGCAGTAGTTGTTGTCAAGTTTGCTGTATCTAATGTAAAAGAAATATCTCAGAAACTTGTCGTAACATGTGAAATGAAGAACAGCTTGCCGAAGAGACACAGTTCTATTGTGATCTCTTAATCCTTAGACTTCATTTTAAAGACATTTAAAAACACAGCAAAGTGCAAGGTGTCTGCTTTGACAGGGTGTTTGCTTTATGCCACTGAATTTTCTAAAAGCTTAAAAGCCATTGAAAGTTGATGGAGGAGTGAATATGAATTATTCACTAAAATGTGTAAATGCTTCAGAAACCTCATGTTAAGAAACTGCCCAGTATTTTAAAAATTAGAGAAAATGAAGATTTAAAGATAAAATATGTGGAAACTATTACATGATTCTTATCCTACTTCAGAAGAAGAAATCATGTTTCCTTCATGTATACCAGATATGAACATGATTTGCATGGAGACCTGCAAATTCTTATTATGCTAAGACTGAGCTTCAAAATACAAGTCAGTCTCTGTTGGTCCTATATGGAATCACATATGAAGTCTTAATAAGAAAACAAAGAAAGATTTAAGTGTAGTAAATAGGTTTTATAGTACGAGCAATTACTGTAGAACATAATAACTAAAAAATAAAAATAATCTCTGTAACAGCGTGACTAAAGGCAGCAGAAATTCAGGCTTAGAAGGAAAACCAGAGTATACGCTAGGTGGAGTAAAAACACCCTGGAAGGCTCTCTGAAACAAAGTACCTTCCTGTCCCTTCATTTGCGTTAGATTATTCTAAATTTTAAATCAGATTTATCTGAATGTATTTTGCCACAAGTTGGTCTTTATAGCCATTAGTTGTGCATTATCCTCTTCTCCCCACCTCACCCTATAACGATTTAATTACACTGTTTTTTGAGTCCAAGGATGCACTGTCTGAACACTTTACATTTTGTACAGACTGATATCTAGTCCTATTTGTTCCTTGTGCTCCTGCTCACTAGTCATCAGAAATTTTATTGCTAGCGAAGAGTTTTGGGGAAGTATTGTTGTCTCTGTTCAAAGATTCAGAAAAGAAAGCAGCAGAGAGATCTGTCAACTGCCTGATTTGTTTCAGTGTAAAAGCTGGAAGGAAAACTCACTTCTTACAGGCATCAAGTAATCTTCAAGGAATCTCATTATGATACATTCCTTTTACAATGCCAATATATAGGTCCTATTTGTCACCTCTGGTTAGGACTTGACTGTGTAATCCTTAACCATATTTTTAACTTTTCTTTGCAAATAAGTCTGGTAAAATCTACAAATGCAAGCATGAACTGTGAGATGAGCTCTATAAATTATAAACTGTTGTGTTGTTACGCAATAGCTGAAGCATGACTAAATTTACCTTTAGTTATACTTACTAAGTTTGGATGTATTTTACTGTGCCTGGAATTCTTTTTCTGCTGCATCAGCCCCTTTTTATCATCACTCCACAGACACAATCTGAAGTGTTCCTTCAAAGTAGAAGAACTATGCTTTGAAATTATTATGAAAGCTAGAGATAATTGAGATGAAAGGAGATTCTTTCTACTTTTGTTCCTCTTCTTTTCATAACTCCTTTTTTTCCTAGCATTTAAGCATCACAAGTTGTCTCAGAAATATGCTTTCACTGAGCAGCAAGTTCTCTAAGGCAGGCATTTTGCACAGAACGTAATAACTGTACACAACAATGATGCAAAGTTGATCACAATTAGTGGTTGAAAAATTGCTCATTTAGAACAAAAATCACCAGTTTATACAGCTTCTGAAAAATAGGATTATAAAACTATTTCTGCTATAAATTGTTTTTCTTCACTTCTTACACAAATTCACATTCCTAAGTGAAACACAAATTCATTTTCTATAGACTTCTGGATTAGCTGCATGAATTAAAAGAGGCTTTTCACTAATAAAATTAGCCTTGATCTTGTAGCCATTTTTAAAATACCTCTGCTAAATGCTCTTCAGTTCAAAAGATGTGCAATATAGCAATACTCCCAATCCTTTTGTGGGAAGACACAAAACTGTTGTTATTACATAATTCTGATTCATACTGTAAAAGAATCTCATATTTTATGGAATTATTTGATGTTTATCATGTACAGATTTGTAGCTGACTTTTGTACCACCTATGTTTAGATATTCCCCTCAACTATCGCAGCGCCACAAAACAGCATAAAGAACCTAATGATGCTAGTCTCTGCTCCTTGTTTTTCCATCTTTTTTGCCTTTTCATTGTGTGATTTGGACCAATTCACTGAAATATACAAATGTTCTTTCAGCTTACACAGCCCCATACATGCAAGCATACTCAGAAGTCAAAACAAAACCAACGTGGAGGGTGTTTAGAATGCTCAGATATGAAACAGATTTAAAATTTCAGGTAAAGTGTAAAATCCCAATTATTTGCGGATATGTGGATTATTTTGGAGATGAGGAAGAATCAGGTCTCCTTCACAAGGTGTAGTCTCTGACACTGTGTAGCTGACCAGATGTACACCAATGGTTCTGGTAGATGACCAGCTGGTAATTTTATGAGAAATAGGGTATTGCCCACTGTCAAAACCACAATAGTGTGCTGGAGGGATCAAACTGCTTGATCTGCTTTTTCTAATCTAATTCTAACATTTCACACAGCTCAGTCTTTAAACTCATTCATCACATCAGATTTAGCTTCAAAGTACATCTAAATAGCTCTCATATCTGATAAAAAATCTTATCCAACTTCCCTTTCCCTAGAGAAAACAAAACAAAACAAAAATCTATTGAATGTGATCCCTGGTTCTGTAGGATACAATCACCCTCTTTGAAAGCTGAAACACCATGTGCTCCAATATATAACACAACACAGCCTGGCTGTACATTTATTTTATGTGTAAACCATAATTTTATTGGAAAAGCTCATCTGGCAAAATAATAAGAGCAATAAGCATATTCATTGTCTAGAATACAATATTGAAAATATAAATAAAAATCAGCGAGAGATACCTTTACTTTATGATAAAGCTGGGTTAAAATATGGTCAGTCCAACATCAGTCTTTGATGAGAAAATAGTTTCATGTTCAGTTAAAGTGGTGATATTAATTTATATAAAAAAATCTAATATCCTAAATTCTGAGAAATAACAAGCTATGGAACTGGCAAATAATTTCCTTTCTATGCTAAGATATATTCCAAACTGTATGTAACAATTGCACCTATGCCGGTTTTGGCTGGGATAGGTGCTCTGGTTACATGGTGCTTAGTTATTGGCTAGAGTTAAACCACGACAGTACCATACATCACAAAGTGTCTCTCTTTCCCTTGTGGATACATACAGTATTGAAATTCATGGAGGTGTTTCAGATGCAGAAACGTTAGCAATGCAAAGTTTGATACCACAAGAGTCTGAAGTTTCTATGCCGTGGCATGGAGGAAATCCAATTGGTTAGAATCATGTTTTCTTCAAAAAATACTAGCAGGACCTATAACGTCTTTCAAACTTTAACTCCAATTAATTTGTTTTATGATTTAAAATAATCTTACTAATTATAAAGTGTTATAATAACACCAGGTAGGTTTAATGTTAAAAGCATTGCAATTGAAACATCTGGATTGTCCTCCAAAATCTGAATTTGTGACTATACAAACTCCTTTCTAGCAGTCCTTCCCTAGCACATAGCCAGAATTAAATGTTGGCAGTAATGCATTTTCTGTTTCATCAAAACTGGGGCTTGCAAATCCCAGGCATTCACCGTTATTCCTTGAAAATCTTTAGCACAGATCTGATCCCCTCCTGCATCACAGTGTGATGCTCCAGGGTGACCAACCAGGCACTTTTGGTCAACCAAGAGCTAGCCCTTGGAGGCCAGTCTTGGCTCTAGAGAGTTTTAACTTACCGGTGATGATTTCTTGGGGTAATATTGCTTTTATTGGTTTTATTATGAGCATTTGTAAGGTTCCTTAGATAAGACTAACCAATAATATTCTATGGCCCATTATTATTGCTTGCTGAATAGGTAAAATAATAGTTTCTCCATCATTGCAATCTGAACATTTCAGTAGTACCCACGAGTCTGGACTTCTGGCAAGTTTCAAAGATAACATAAGTTCACATACAAGGCTTTTTCTAATGCCTTTTCTCTCCTGAAAAAGAAAAAAACCCCAAAATTTACTTTAATATTACAAAAGACCTTTTTTGAGAAGTGTCATGGCATTTGCCACCTCTACACAAGTAAACTGTCAGTAAAGAGCTGACACTTAATTCCTTATTGATGATGCCCTCAAACCTTTCACATTCTCATCGGATGAGCATTGCTTTATCCTCACTGCAGGACAGCCAACTGCCCAGGCAATGTGAGCACTGAGAGATTTATCAGCTTTAGTTTTGTGGGAACATTTTATTCTTAACNTGTCCAGGAGCTCCTTGTTTATCCATTCAGGCCTCCTGGCATTTTTACCTGACTTCTTTTTTGTTGGGATGCAGCACTCCTAAGCTTGGAGGAGGTGACCCTTGAATATTAACCAGCTTTCTTGAGCTCCTTTTCCCTTCAGAGCTTTATCCCATGCTACTCTACCAAGGAGTCCCTGAAGAGGGCAAAGTCCACTCTCTCGAAGTCCAAGGTAGCAAGTTTGCTGTGTAACCTTCTTGCTGCCCTAAGGGTCTTGAGCTCCACCATCTCATGGTCACTGCAGCCAAGGCATTCCTTGAGTTTCACATTCACCACCAGCCCCTCCTTGTTGGTGAAAACAAGGTCCAGCACAACATTTCCCCTCATTCGCTCCTCTACCACTTGGAGAAGGAAGTTATCATCAACGCATTCCAGGAAGCTCCCGGATTGCTTATTTTTGGTAACTGCTTGTTTTTGATAATTGCTTATTTATGGCAATAGGTAAGGTTTTTACCTGATAATGAGCAGAGGTCAGGAGTTCAAAAACCACAGTAGAACTTACTTTCCCCACAAAACCATACCAGCAAAGCAACAAACAAACAAATAAACCAAACCTAGGAGAGGATTTAAAGCTATATTATGGGTTGTTGTGAATCACTGTTTCCTAGGACAGGGATTTCTTTTTGATAACTCCTTTGTTGAATCACAGTTCCATACCTCATATTTTTTCCTATTTTTTTCTTCTTAATTCTCATTATTTCTTTCACCTTAATAATATAGTACACTTCTTTAAAAGAGTTAAGTTTGCAGCTGGGAGATAATGATCTGTGAAAAAAATTGCAGACAAAAGTATAGAAAAATAGAAAGACAGATTTAAAGGTGACACACTTTATTATAGTACTAGCTATCTTAATTTAAATTCAAGTTCTGTGATATTTGGCTTCTTTTCCTGGGCTGCCAGAAATTAAAATATTTTATAAGAATCTCAATGCACTTTTTATTAAAAGTTCAGACATTTTTAGCCCTCATAACTGTGAAAAAAATGTCAAGAGGGCAAAGAATGTACAAATTTAAGGATAAAAACAAAAACATTATTTTCCTGCCAACATATTTTTAACAGAGAAAGCACAGAAGTATATTTTATATTTGCAAAAATATTGACAAAAAAAGCCCACCCTTCAAACAACTATTGTTCTCATATTGCCATTTTATAAAATAATCTGAAAAAAAATCCAAAAATAGCTCCTATTTTCTAAACAAGTGATAATTAATCCCATTGCATATATTAAGTTAAAAATTAAGACATGTTTCCGAACTGTAAAGCTTTGGCTGCAGAGAGAGCATCAAGACTTACATCCAGCCATGCCTACTGCCTGTGGCAAAATGTAATCTCTACCTAGAGACACTTTGCTTTACACTCATTCCTCACCTAACACCCGCAGCAAAATCTCAATGGTTAAATTCCTGCCCCTAGACACAGAATGGCACTCATGTGTCCATACTGTCAACATTTTGCAGATGAACACCAGTCTGAGCTGAGCATTAGCCCCAGATTCTATAAAACCACAGCACATTTAAGGGCTGGGCTTCCACATTTATTTCAGTGTAGTTCAGAGCAGCTTTTATAGAAAAGGCAAAAAAACCCAAAGGAAATATAAAGCCTCACATACCTTTGCCCTGGAGCTACCAACTCCCATGCCTAGATTTTGAATTAAGGTCTCTAGATGGCTAGTTTCATGTGCCTATTCTGATCGCCTACTGGGTCCCACATCCCAAGCAAGCCTGTTACAGGCACATGGGCCAAAAGACACCCTTTCCCAAGCCATAGCTGTGGATTCACTTTAATCCAGCCTGAATGTATGCCCATGCTGGCATATCCCAACCGTTTTCAGATGAATCACTTCCTTTACCCTGCCTGACACATGGCCTCACAAATGCCTGTGCCAGTAGGAATGATGGGTGGTGGTGAAGCTGCATCCTTTCTCCTAGAGTTAGTATGGATTTATACTGTATTGAAGCATCTCAGTAACCACAGCCTCTGGCTACACAACAGTTGGGTGCTTCTAAAAGAATGATGCAAGAAGATTTCAGTTAGCAGAAACATCTCAGCTACTGAAAAAGAGAAAACAGAATATGGGACTAAAACCAGAAAAGGTGAGCCTTTCCACTCAACCATTTCTAACCTATCTAGTCACAGAGGGTGACTTAACTGAGTACATTTCTACACACACACACACGTGCATATGTCATTCATGTCCACACTCTCCCTAAAATGAGTGTCTAAATGAGTGTCTGTATTAATTCAAATAACTTGAGGGATTTATCTGGACATAACAGTAGCAGATGACACAGGGAATGTGTCTCTTGCTATGTGCTAGTACATGAGAAGGTATCTGCATCATCGTATTCACAAGGAGCACATATACATACACACAGAGCACAAGTACATATATATACAAGAATACTTACCTATTAGTGCACTGTTCATATGCAAAATCAAATCCAGTTAATCATGTTGCTCTACAGAGGGAAAGTTAAACTTTCTTTTTCTAGTTTTAGGCAGTATGTTAATGTTCATTGAAAGATATTACATCTCTGCTTCAATTTGTAGCAGCTTATTCTCACCTCTGTCAAATGTTGCTATTTCTACTTTCTTCTTGGCATTTAAATTCTGCCTGCTTCTGTGATCTGATCTTCTCTTCAGATAATTTTGATATTCATGCAGTGTATGGAACAAAGAGGTGATTTCCCTCTGACAGGTCCCCTCCCTCCCCTTAACGGCGAAAAAATTTTGATTTCCAGACCCTTGGACGAACTGGTATAATGTCCCCTGAGATGGTACATCACCATGTCTGAAACGGCTGCAGCCAGTATCAAACTTGATCCTTATGTGCAAGAATTCTTTTGCAGAACAGCTCACAGAAGTATTAATTGGTTTCTACATATCCTTGTAAAGAAAAGTGTATTCACAGAGCTGTCAGAGGTGAATTGGTTTTAAAGTCCTCGATATAATTACTTTGCTGACATTTGTATCACAGTAGCACTGAAAGGGCTCAGAAGGGCCAGAAACAGATGAGTCACAAACAAACCTGATGGGTAACTCCTTAAATACTGGCACAGTTTTATTTCTCACAATATCCATTCACCTAGGTGTTTCCAATATTGCTTCTACAAAGGTATTGACTAAATATCATACCTCCTTCTCAGCTGTTTTTAGTAAAACATAAACTGAAGATTCTCTAGATTTGTATAGAGGTCTTTACTTCTTCAGGTGTATCAGTGGTACACAATTTAGAAAACCAACTGAAATTTTACATTGCATAATGTGTGACTGCCTTCATAGTGATGAGGTTCCTACAATCTTTGTTCACTTCCAATGGTGTAAAATTAGGAAGAGGGGAAGAGGGGACCTTGGGGTTCCTTAAGCATCTGAACTCCTGCAGCAACATGCTTACCTCTAGGACCATGTTCCCACTGGGGACTTCAAGGTGTAGCTAGCTGCATAAACTTAGAGCAATGAAGCTTATGCATACACACACATATTAACAACAGATTATCAACAGGGTAATATGCTGCTGTAATCCGACTGGTATTTATTTCCTAGGTGAACAAACTCTAACTAGTAATCTGATGATCCATTTTTTACACCTGCTCTTCATTAAATGCTGTTGGCTCTTCATGAAATTCCACCCTGTGGAAGGCAGCATCATTAGAGAACTCATATTAACCACATACTGAAATCTATGCTCCCTTTTTTCCAGTTGCACATCTTTTAGAAACTATACCGTTTTCTCTTAGTAGATGGCCATGTGGTTTTACAGTTATTTTCTACTTCTGAGTCCTTAGACCGAGTGTTAGAAAGACAAAAGACCATAGCTGGCCCAATGTGATCTCTTTAGACAGGAAATCACAGGCAAAGGAGTTCTACCTTTTGCAGGACATGCACATCATGGAGCTTGTCAAAACCTTTGGAAATGAGCTTTATACAAACAGGTGAGAAAAGTTAGAAAACTCTCCCTACAAACAGTCCCCACCATTCCAACTACAGGCCACTACGTGCACTTTCATTTGATTAAAATTGTCATGCTGTCTCAAAGTCTAAACCAAGGGACAGCAAGAAAATTACCAAAAAATACAAGGACCAACCCATTAATCTTAGTATTTCCATCACAAGGTCAGCCTAATAACTTGTCAGGTTAGATTTATTCTGTATGCATTCAATAAATATTCAGTATTAACAATAAACATCCCAAATTCTGTCCAAGAATGCACATTCCTGTACAACTAAATTTAGGTTTCAATTTAAAATTATGTTCTCTAGTTACAACATAACATTATGCAATCTTCTATAAGATAAAACACCCGGGGTGTTATTCCATGATACACAGAGAAACATATTTAGCCATCAGTTTCTCCATTTTTTGACTTAAGCTTCATTCTAAAGGTTTCTCCATTTTATTATATAAACTTAATTTTAACATCAGCTATGGACTACCACTGATACAGGAGATCACTCTTCCCCTCTTCAAAGGGTTCAACCTAACTGCTACTGTGGCCACACATTCAAGCTTATAGACTGATAGGTGCCAGACTGTTTCCTAGGGTAGTCCTCAGGCTGTTTCAGGTTGTGTTCATAGCTGTACAGGGTTACAAGGTCAAATTCTAATTTCTATAGGCTGCAATTTTAATAATGTTAACATCTATAGTTTTATACCTGCAATAACAACCTTCATAAGATGCATTTCAGAATAGGACTTTGTCCTGTCACTTCAGGTGATATTTCCCACTACCTTCAATGTTGAAATGTAAGCTACATGAGCCATGGAGCATTGTGCATTTTGTTTACAGGGTGATGTCTTCAGAGCGTGTGAAATCACATCATTGCACATAGATCTGCCTTCATGTTAACATGTCTGGGCTTCCAGCTGCCAACTGGTGACAGCTGAATACTCACAACAGACATTTTTTAAGAACACAGAAAAACAAATAAAGGAGGCTGTTCACTTGTTAGATTTTTCTAACACTTGAAATTGTCACTAACATGTTACTCAAGATATGGAGAAGGTTGAGGTTCTCAGTGACTTATTTGTCCCAGTATTCTCTGGCCAAGTGCTCAAGCCACACTGCCCAAGTCACAGAAGACAAAGGACTGGGACAATGAAGAACCACCCACCGTAGGGATGGATCTGGTTTGAGACCACGTAAGAAACCTGACGGTGCACAAGTCCATGGGACCTGAGGAGATGCATCCATGGGTCCTGAAAGAACAGGCAGATGAAGTTGCTAAGCCACTATCCATCATATCTGAGAAGATGTGGCAGTCCAGCGAAGTTCCTACTGACTGGAAAAGGGGAAACAAACCCCCCATTTTTAAAAAAGGAAAAAAAAAGAAGAGCCGGAGAACTGCAGGCCAGTCAGACTCACCTCTGTGCCTGGTAATATCATGGAGCAGACCCTCCTAGAAACTATGCACATGGAAAATAAGCAGTCAACTAAGCTTCACTGGGGGCAAATTGTGCCTGACAAATTTGGTGGGCTTCTGTGAAGGAGTTACAGCATTGGTTGATAAGGGAAGAGCAATTGATATCATCTACCTGGACCTGTGCAAAGCATTAGATGCCATCCCACACGACATCCTTGTCTCTAAATTAGAGACGCATGGACTTGGTGGATGGAGCACTTGGTGGATAAGGAATTGGCTGGATGGTTGTACTCAAAGAGTTGTGGTCAACTGCTCAATATCCAAGTGGAGATCAGTGACAAGTGACGTTCCTCAGGGGTCTGTACTGGGACCAATTCTCTTTAACATCTTTGTCGGTGACATGGACGGTGTGTTTGAGTGCAGCCTCACCAGTTTGCTGATGATACCAAGCTGTGCAGAGGGACCTTGACAGGCTTCAGACCAGGGCCCACGCAAACCACATGAAGTTCAACAAGGCCAAGTTCAAGGTCATGCACATGGGTCAGGGCAATCCCATGCACAAATACAGGCTAGGAGGAGAATGGATTAAGAGCAGCCCTAAGGAGGACTTGGGGGTGTTAGTTGATGAGAAGCTCAACATGAGCCGCAATGTGCACTTGCAGTCCAGAAAGCCAATGGTATCCTGGGCTGCATCAAAAGAAATATGACCAGCAGGTCAAGGGAGGTGATTCTCCCCATTCTACTCCACTCTCGTGAGACTCCACCCGTAGAACTGTGTCCAGTTCTGGAGTCCTCAACACAAGAAGTACATGGAGTTGCTGAAGCAAGTCCAGAGGAGGGCCGTGGAGGTGACTGGAGGGCTGGAACACCTCTCCTATGAAGACAGGTTGAGAGACTTGGGGTTGTTCAGCCTGGAGCAGAGAAGACTCCAGTAAGACCTCATAGCATCCTTCCAATACCTGAAGGGGCCTACAAGTAAGCTGAAGAGGGACTTTTTCCGGGACAGGTACTGTTAGGCCAAGGGGTAACAGTTTGAAGCTGAAAGAGGGTAGATTTAGACTGGATATTAGGAAGAAATTCTTTACTGTGAGGGTTGTGAGACACTCTCAGATGTTGCCCAGGGAAGTTATGGCTGCCCCCTCCTTGGCAGTGTTCAAGACCAGGTTGGATGGGGCTTGGAGCAACCTGATCTGGTGGGAGGTGCCCCTGCCTATTGCCAGAGAGTTGGAACTAGATGATCTTTAATCTAAATCACTCTACAAATTTCAAAGGTTTTCTATGTTGCGTTGCTAGTATCTGGTGCAGGTAGCTCTGACAAGACTTGTACAGTGTTACTTTGTGGTTTACAACTGAATACATGATACCTGCCACAAGTCTTGAAGGTAACAATGTAAACCTCTTTTTGGAAATATTAAAAAAAGTCTTAATTGACTTGACTGTTCTGACTAGAACAGGGGAGGTTTCCCATGAAATTACAAAAAGAGGGCTTTACCTCAATCCAACTGAGGCAAAACCACTGCTAAAGACTTTTGCATGAGCAGTACCATGTACCCCTACCGCCCTTATGTTAAGCCTCCACAAATTCAGATCTGCAAAGAAGGTATGAGTCAGTCACCTCATAACAGTTAAGAATAAAATGTTCCCACAAAACTAAAGCTGATAAATCTCTCAGTGCTCACATTGCCTGGGCAGTTGGCTGTCCTGCAGTGAGGATAAAGCAATGCTCATCCGATGAGAATGTGAAAGGTTTGAGGGCATCATCAATAAGGAATTAAGTGTCAGCTCTTTACTGACAGTTTACTTGTGTAGAGGTGGCAAATGCCATGACACTTCTCAAAAAAGGTCTTTTGTAATATTAAAGTAAATTTTGGGGTTTTTTTCTTTTTCAGGAGAGAAAAGGCATTAGAAAAAGCCTTGTATGTGAACTTATGTTATCTTTGAAACTTGCCAGAAGTCCAGACTCGTGGGTACTACTGAAATGTTCAGATTGCAATGATGGAGAAACTATTATTTTACCTATTCAGCAAGCAATAATAATGGGCCATAGAATATTATTGGTTAGTCTTATCTAAGGAACCTTACAAATGCTCATAATAAAACCAATAAAAGCAATATTACCCCAAGAAATCATCACCGGTAAGTTAAAACTCTCTAGAGCCAAGACTGGCCTCCAAGGGCTAGCTCTTGGTTGACCAAAAGTGCCTGGTTGGTCACCCTGGAGCATCACACTGTGATGCAGGAGGGGATCAGATCTGTGCTAAAGATTTTCAAGGAATAACGGTGAATGCCTGGGATTTGCAAGCCCCAGTTTTGATGAAACAGAAAATGCATTACTGCCAACATTTAATTCTGGCTATGTGCTAGGGAAGGACTGCTAGAAAGGAGTTTGTATAGTCACAAATTCAGATTTTGGAGGACAATCCAGATGTTTCAATTGCAATGCTTTTAACACTAAACCTACCTTTTTAAAGGGTGGGTAGCAATAGGAGGAGGGGGAACGGTTTCAAGCTGAAAGAGGGTAGACTTAGATTAGATATTAAGAGGAAATTCTTTACTGTGAGGGTGGTGAGATACTGGTTGCCCAGAGGAATTGTGGCTGCCCCTCCCTGGAAACGTGCAGGGCCAGGTTGGACGAGGCTTTGAGCAACCTTATCTGGTGGGTGATGTTCCTGCCCATGGTAGGGGTGTTGGAACTAGATGGTCTATAAGGTCCCTTCCAATCCAAATCATTCTATGATTCTATGTATATCTACTATTACATATATACAGGTAAGCTAGCCCTGTTTCCTACTCAGCTTTGACAGCCTCTCTCTCTCTCCGTAGGCTTTAAGGAACTCCACCAGAGTAGAGACCTCACCTGCATGTACCACTTTGTCATGACCCTTTCACCCCTTACAGGATCTGCTGGAAATGCGCTCAGTTTCTTCAGAGAGGTTGAAAAGGAAAAAAAAGCCCAGTCCAAATTACATTACATAGATGCCAGTTTGGTACATTGAAAAATCCTTTATAACAACTTTAATGTTATATTTGTGATTAACAACCAGATTCTACTGAAGCACACAGAAAAATAACTCATCCAAAACACTGTGCAAGAGCCTCTTCAACTGTTGAGTAAAAATATAAAGAAATAATTAATACTTCAGGTAAAATATAAGTTTGCAGTAACCAAACACATTTATCATCTTTATAGGATACAGCCAATTGCTGTCTCCATAGAATCACAGCAGTACCAAGAAGGTGGTGAAGAGTCCTGTCTAGCATGCAACAACAAAAAAACAACCTGACAATCCTCTTCAAATTCACTGTGATCATAAATTACATTCCTGACTGGCAAATTTGTATGTGGGGTGGATTACCTCTATGATGTTAGACAAAGCTGTGTTTGTCCTTCTCCCTAAATGTTTCCTCACATTTTGCTTCTATGGGAAATGCCACTATTAGTGGCAACATGTAAAGAGTATTTCTGTTGGTCAGGTAGCAACACCAATGCCTTATGATGTCCTGACCCATGAGGAGGCTGACTGAGCATAGACTATGGCTGTTCTGTGTCTTTGTGGCCCACAGTGGAGGAACAACAGTGAGGGAAACCCTACAACATATCACACTGCTCTGTAGGGTCTTTTCTTATAGGTCCTTTGGTGATTGCTTAAGGCAGGTCAACAGTAATTCTTTCTCACTTCCCCATTTCATTTCTGTTGACAGTGCAGCAGTAACAGCCAAACAAATCTACATATCAAAAGTGTCCTAATTTGGTATCTTCTGCCAAGAAGCAAGAATGCTATGCTCTATTGTAAAGCTTGATTTGTTCTGTCAATGACATACCACAGTTGCTAGTTAAGTCCAAAAGAGTCATCAACCTCTTGTACTTGTAACCCAACATTTAACTTCTGAGACAAGCACCATTTTAGGTGTTTGTTGTTGTAATCTGCTGGGTATCTGTAAACAGCCATTCAGCCTCAGCTCTGGAAGGTGCAGCCCATCAGCTCCAGAAGCAGTTCAGTTCACACTTGCAACAAGTGCTCTCAGAATACCAGGGCCAGGGTTTTAATTGCAAAACTGTAGCTGGGGCTCTTGAGGTTTTGTTTGAGGAGCTGTTATAAGGGATGATTTGGAAGATGATATTCAGTCTGGGTTTTGAACTCCCAAAGGGAGTATGTACAGATTTTTCTTAGCCAAGACAGACATAAAAGTTTTTACAGTTCATGCTCACAGGGGAAGAAATGTGGTTATGAACCATACTGTACTGTACACCTGCACACAAACTGCTTTGTCTTAACAAACACTGTTTCCTGCATGACCAGGAAATTAACAGAACAATAACTGGGAATAGTTTGACCTCTCTCCTTTTCAGAAGAGGACCCATAACCTTTCATTACCAAGTTATTTTTTCCTGGCTCAGTGCCTCTTGCAAATACTGCTCATTTTCTCCAAGTAAAGAGTCATTAGAAGTAAGTTTCATACATCCTCCTGTTCCTCCCAATTTGCATTCTACCTGCTATGTATACACTGCAGGTTCATATGAACTGCCAGTTGCAGGCCATGCAGTTTCTGGATTAAATTGATAGAATAGCTTAGAACTGAATTTATAGAAGAATTCAGGACATTTGGCTCCCATTATTTTACTCTAAAAAAATCCCCACCCTGGATCTTTAAGCATTTATGAATTGAAATCTTCTTAATTACGACTAAGACATTAGACCTGTGGTCACGTTAGAAAATTTCCTCTGACATTATTTTTATTTTATTTATTTCCTATCATCAGCAAAGTTTATAAGCCACACACTTTTTAGGCAAAATGCTTTTTAATTACCACCAATTTCTCCGAAGAAGGCAGCTGCAAGTGCATTCACTTAGCCTTCCCATTTCTCTGTTGCAGTTTGTCCTTCATTCACTGCTCCAACACTGTCCCAGTAGGTGCCTTCACTCTCCCTTGGTATCAACTACATGAAAACTGGATAATTTTTCAAAATGTAGAAACAAAAAGACAAATGCAGTTTGAACCAATGGACTGAATTTGTTTTGTTTGTACCTCATAAGTAAGAAATTCCCATGTGAAGACATACATGATCCAAACAGACGAAAGAGCTAGTAAATCCTGATTTCTGCTTCAATTTCCCTAGCTCATCTTCAACATCTCTTTCTTATTTCTGCTTTTCAGTTTCTGCAATACCAGGGGGAATACTCAATTAATACCTCATGAGAGTCAAGATTTGTAGTGTTTTGAAGGTAATAAGTACTGTTAGGCACTGTGCCACCTCAGTTATTCTACTATAAAACTTGACCTTCACTTTTCTTTCCAATTTCCACTCCCAAAGGAGAAATACTTTCACTATTTTGGATGAAGGCACAATGGATTTACAAAATGTAGTGATCTAAGCAACATCATGCAAAGCTATTACAATTTTTTTCTGTTCCCTGCCATATATACACTTATTCTCTAGACAGTGTTTTTGGAATATCCAATAAAACTTGTAATTTCTGGAATGTACATTTTGTTTTACAGTTGTGGCACTTGGTGGGAAAAGCAGGGCTGATGATCTACTAGCTCTGCGGCTGATTATTTCAACCAGTAAAACCCCAACATCTGTTTCTGTAATAAAAAGTCAGTAAGAGCAGTGTCAATAATTTTCACCTTCATTTCCACAGGACTTTAAAATGTTGATCATCTGCAGTTCTGGTTTCAGTTCTGAAATAAGTTGCAGTAGCTGAATTCTTGCTATGGAATGAGATCAGTAGCTACAACTGCTCAAAGACCAATAAAGCGTGCAACAAATGAAGAATCCCTCGGCTTTCTGGCCCTCTCGAGTGGTTAGACTGTATTAGATGGTGTTGGTGAAACCACTGGTTATAAATCAGCAGAAAAATAAATGCTTTCAATTTAACAAGACAACATGTTGATGATCTGGTAATACTATTCACGGCATGCCTCACATGGAAATTCCAATCTTCAGCTGGAATGCTTGTGAAAAAGAGAAATTGGACCCTAATCTGCCATATTTTTTAAAAAAATCAGTTATGGATTTCTTCCATTATCCAAAATATTTTTGCAAATGCAAAAAAATCCACAAGTATCTATTGGCCTAGGTAGGTGCTTAATTCAATGGCACTTTTGTTTTACTCCTACAAGAAGCCATCTGCAACATCCCCCACATTACAGGGTTTAATTTGGCCTCAAGAAGACAGGAGATGGTTTTGCCTTGAGCAGTACTGATATACAGGCAAAGGAGTCAGTGAACGCCTCATGCTAGGAGAGCACTAGAATGCTGTTTGCTGGCTGACCTTCAAAATGCTCCAGTTACAACTTTCTTACCCCTTTTCCTTTGAACTGTTTCCTCCAGTTCCTTCCTCCTGGCTAGTTTTGAGCTAGCCAAGAGCATCCTCCAGTCATCTTAAACTAGAACATCACTCTACAGAACATGGAAATGTTGACACACTTATAAAGTACTAGGCTCAATAAAGCAGTTGGTTTTACATTGCTTAGATACCTTGGGATGTAGATATTTAACCCATCACTGTCCCAGCTCACACACTGTGATTGTAATCTGCCATGTTTGGGTAGTTTAAAGTTGCATAAAGTAGACTTATAACTGCAGCATCAAGGCACCTGCCTAAATCTGCTGGAAGTAGGAAGCTCTTAGTCTCACCGCAGCTGGTTTGGTAAAGCCCTTCAACTACTGAGATGCTGTTTGACCATGACATCTCATGTCATACATTATTCCCTTGGGTTATTTTTAATTCAGGGCCCAGGTGTGTTTCCTGGCTGCACAAGAAGCTATGTGATACAATTGTGTAGGGGTGGAAAAAATCATTTGAAATGTGTCAAAGAAAAGAAAATCTCCTATCTGGGATTTCCAAGGTACAAGCATAACAAATACATTTTTGAGTCTCAGTGCTGAACATCAGAGTGGCACTTTCTCCTCCATTTCTTCACATCACTGCGTAAACTACCCACCACACCATCTGTTCATTGGGAAGCACACCAGAATTAAGAGACTTTTCTATTAAACTGTGTGAAGAACCAAGTAGCAATAATCTTCCATTGCTGTCCAGCCAGCCTAGGATTGAGAAGGGAATTCAGTGTTAAATAATTTGGTTTTTTGCTTATCCAGTCCTTCTTGGTTTGTACTCAGAATGGAAAATCTCTTAAAACCACTAGTGAGGCTCACATACACATACTCTATCACAAAAAGTGCAGAATAAATGGCAGTTTACTATGTTAGACAATGTCTTGATTTAAGTGGCCAGGGAGAGCTACAACCCAAAGAACAGTAGTCCACAGTCAGTCTCCATTCCCCATTAGACTTCTGCACTTGCCATATTGGACTGTTGCAGGGTGAGCGAGTCTTGCTGATGACTCCTTGGCTCTCCAGCTTACGAATCAGGTTGTGTATGGGGAGCAGGGAGTCTCTGTTGCTACGATACTGCCAGCGATGCACTGGAATAGAAGCAGTTGGTACCTGCTGTTCCTCCACCCTCATCTGGCCCACCATGGAAGGGTCATCTGAAAGGCCAGGCAAAGTAGACAGCTGTTTGATACACTCAGTCCCCACAGCTGCCACACCAAAAGCCCACTTATACCCTTTTTGGTCCATAAAGTACCCCTTCCACAGAAAGTC
>VZRW01007873.1:332364-433266 GCA_013398125.1 Aegotheles bennettii | reverse complement strand
TATATAAATGTAGAAATGTATTTATACAGGTGCACTTTTAGCCAGAGGTGCGAATACCTGTACAGTACTATGGTCTGCCACATATAACTGTGCAAGATAACTGAGTCCAAGAAGCCATACAGCCACAGAATCACAGAATCACAGAATTCTAGGGGTTGGAAGGGACCTCGAAAGCTCATCCAGTCCAACCCCCCTGCCAGAGCAGGGTCACCTAGAGTCCATCACACAGGAACGCATCCAGGCGGGGTTTGAATGTCTCCAGTGAAGGAGACTCCACAGCCTCTCTGGGCAGCCTGGTCCAGTGCTCTGGCACTCTCACAGTGAAAAAGTTTTTCCTGATATTCACATGGAACCTCCTATGCTCCAGTTTGCATCCATTGCCCCTTGTCCTATCATTGGTCATTACTGTAAAAAGCTTGGCTCCATCGTCCTGCCCCTCACCCTTTACATATTTGTAACCATGGATTGCCTCTTTGGCACAGTGAGCTAGTGCAATGCTCTGAGCTTACATGGTCTGTCTGCTGCCAAGACCAGAGGTAACCTCAGCCTCTACATGACATTGAATTGTGCTGTGGTGCTGTGAAGATGTACCCCTCCCTGTCATATGTCCACTGACTGTAGCCATTTCCATGAGCAGGGACCTGAACTGCTCCATTTATCTCCAAGCTAAAGAAATCCAGGGAATGATAAGGTATGGTTTGCAACTGAATTCCTGTTGGTATTCCTATGGATGACTTGAGCAAAACAAGCTTTGACTAGGCTTTCAATCTACCACAAATTGTCAGAAATACCTATCACACTGTGATCACCACATTTTAACTGTTTTCAGTTCAGTGGCAAGTTGTTTTTCTAAAACGGAAATCTTAAGTAGGAGAAGAATGTCTGAAACAGACTTCAGCTGGAAGCAGCAAGGCTAACATGAGGTGAAATGCAATTAACAACTGTAATTACTGCCCCCCACCCCAAGTGCCATTGGCATCCCACAAGGTTAATAATCCACACCTTATCTGCTAGAGGTTTTAAACTGGACATACTTGAAACACAGTGGAGAAAGTCTATGCCCCTTTTGAGAGTGCATCATCATCTTACTCTGTGATGGAATACCTCCAGGCATGGATGACCCCAACTTAACTCAAGGAGTATTAGGCTGCTATAATTGGAATTCTAGATTAATCTCAGGCCCACCGCTTTAGCACAGCTAAATCTGAGCAGTCTTATTTATGAGAAAACAGAAGTCTACATGAGAAAAATAGATTTTATGCTAAAAGTAGAAGACCTTATTAAATGACTTAAGTTTTCCAGAATGAGGTTCTTTAGATTTAGATCAGCTGTAAATTATTCCCCAAAATATATGCTTTTATATATGAGCTTCAGCAAAAGAAGTAATACAAATTTTAAACCATAAAATCCCCACTGTTAAACCATGGTATTTTCTGGCCACAAAAAGTTAGATAAGGAAAAAATTGGGTCATATATCTATAAAAGTCAGCTTGGGGGGTAGCATGGAAGAAGGTTCAAGTTTGCTAGCTGTTTAGCTAAACAGCACTTCTATATAAAGGGTACTAATAAGAGAACAGAAATAATTTCTATCAAGAAGTTTTGTATACTTCACCACTCACTGGGATAATAGACCCTTTACTGGAAAGCAACAAGCAGACAAAAATACAGTAGCAAAGGAAATGAAATTTTGATCTACAAACTAGAGAAGTTGCTGTAGTACTGAAGGAAACTGAATGTAAGCAAAAACTCAAATGACCAAATTATTTCTGAATTTGAGCGTTATGCAATGCAAACACATCCATTAACTTCTATGGTTTGGAGATGAAAGATTATAATCTGTTTAATATTGCACAGTACCTAAATGTTCTACCTAACGTCATGGAAGGATAATGACTCCTTATTTGTACAACCATAGCTGCCATTTCAGCAGTGTGATACTCCCAGTCAGCCATCCATTGACCATTCTTCAGACATCTGTACTTAAATAAAAGCACTTTTCAGGATCAAAGCCTATATTTCTGCTGAAAACCTGGGGAGGAGAAAAAGCTGTAGAAAGGGTATAGGACAAAAAGGGTTGATCATTTGCAATGCAAACCATTAACAACTTGTAAAAGTCTAATCCTGGATTGGCTGTAAGGAATAGCCACAATTTTTGCTATAAATAAGGATAGAAGAGATTGAGAGTGCAAACAGCTGTACCCTTTATTACATTCTCTCCGTTGTAGGTGGATTAAGCCTTTCAAAAATCAAAGCCCTTTGGACTCCTCCTTGAGGCACTTCTTATCTTGTGGTACCTTGTATTTGTGTACAGTTACACCCTATTTCCTCTCTCTCAGCAGGGGTCCCCAGATAAAACACACAATTTTAGTCACTAGCCTCATGACAGAACCTGAGCAGAAGAGGAATCTTTTACTGTATGTTCTTTAACAAGAGTCAACTTGGTCTGATAAGCGAATTAAATACAAGTTTCCTTGCTGTTGGTCAGTGCTGTAGTCCTGCTTTTTATTTTACAGCTTCCAGGAGCTAAATTTATTTCCTCTGTAAGGTCAGGGAAGGGGTTAGCTATCAGTAGTACTTCTGTATTGATTAGCTTCTATAGAAGTTGATGAGTGACTCAGGAGCATTCCTACGGCACAGAAAAATTCTGAGCTATAAATACCAGTGTAAAACTATAGGATGTTAGAGATGCAGAAACAAGACACTCCCACTCACTTCTCCTTTTCATTTATAATCACATAGTAGAGTTAAAGAGCACAGTCCTGTGAGGTGCTGAGTGCCTCACGAAAAACAGCGACCTCCCTCCAGCCCAACATAAGCCAGAGAGGGATCAATATCTTATGGGATCAGGTCAATTTTTGAGAAGGACTCCCATACTCTTACCAGGCTATGCTACACCTCTCTCCACAAGGACATCGTTAAGTTTAATATCATATGCTTCAAATGTGGCATACGAGTGAGAAAGCTTGAACACTCAAGTGCCCATGAACTTTTGAAATTAAACAGGAAGATACAGACACTGCCATCAGTTTAGCCAAAACTGGTTCAGTAGGCTAAGAACATACAGCAAACTGGGTAGTTGGTACGTTGCCTTTCCCCCAGAGAGCATCTCTGAGCACTAGAGCTGCTGTTTAATCCCAGTGTCTGAGGGAGAGTGGGGACACATCTCATGCTGTCATCTTGTCTGCAGGTGAGTGCTGGCTGGAGCAGTGGGGATGAGAAGAAGGAAGTGAGGACAAGGGAGGTGAAAGGAAATAATCAGACAAGCCTCTTGGGTATGCACAGTCTGATAAACCCCTGAATTTTCTTCTTCAGCCATCATACCCTACTGTTAAAGCAATGATCAGTCATTGTGTCAAACACCAGAGAAAGTGCACCAGGAATGGGACTTAGGCGGGTTGCAACCTTTACGTGACATGATCAGGTAAGAACTGTCCATCAGCAACTCATCCAGTGCTAGTCATCCTTACTCTTGTACCTCTTACACTTGGACAATAACAGCTCGCTTGCATCTCTTCACATGATCTTGTGCAAGCACTGTTCACAGGATCCCACTTAGGCAGAGGGAACTGGAGAGCTGCTCACATCTACTGATCCCTCTCTCCTCCTTCCTGTTTTCTCCCCATGAAAAGCACACCACTGCTACTTGCTTCCAAACAGCAAGTCTTGGGGAGTTGTACTCATGGAGACTGAGGCACAGGAGAGAGACCACTGCACTGACTTATAGATAGGGCGTTAGAAGTCAGATTTTTTTGTCAGATTTTGTACATTCTGGTAAAAAACTCATGAGAGAATGCTGCTTTAAAATAACTCCATCTTTAAATGAATACTTGTTTTCAGGCTCCCTTTAGTTTATTAACAATAACCAAAATACCTGTAAAAGACAGCAAAAATATGTGGGGGAAAACTGATCTGATTTAGACTCCAATCTCACAGCATCCCTCACTCCTAGCAGGGGACTGGACTAGTATATAATAGCTGGTATTACACCTGACCAAAAAAATGAAGCTGAGTTTTATGGAGCACAAAAGGGCTAAAATTTATAACCTGCTGCATAGTTTGACAGCAGTTAAACTCAGATGACATGTGTGCTGAGATAGTAGAAATTCTACAGAAATCACTTGTTCCTGAAGCCAACAGTAATGGAAAACTTTTATTTTTGCAAATAAAAAATAAAAATGTGGAGCTGAACAAATGAAACTAATATAGCAAAGCTATTTTGAAGAACACTGAAACAATGGGTACAGAGACTAATTTGTATATAGGAAGCCCAGTGAAACAATTGCAAATGAGCTACCAGTAGCAAACTGAACTGATGCTAAAAGATAAAGGTAAAATTACAGTACCTATTGAGATCTACATTAGGGATGCCAAGAAGCTTTGTGGAGTCTGTACAATACTCTGGGAATTCAGAAAAGGGTACAAACAGGCAGCAGTCGGACTATGTACTTGCACTGAAAAGGACAGTCCTGTAATAAAGAAGATGGCTGGTTCAAGGACAGACTGTTGCTAAACTACAAGAACATGGGGCGCAGAAAATGCACACTGCAGGTAAAGCAAAGCTGTCTCCGTAGGGAAACATGAGGAAAAAAATCAGATTCATTAATTCTGCTTTGAAAATAGTATTTAACGTTTCATCGGTTTTAGAAGTCATGCTATCGTCTAGATTTCTTTACAAGTGAGAAAGATGTAGTCTTTTGACAGAGTTTGAAAATAGCAGTTGTTCTTTTGTTTTGTTTTGTTTTTTTTAAAAAAGAAAACCAAACAACCCACCAAACAGCTTTACAGCAGGGTGATTAGGAGCTATTTTATACAAAAATAGCAGAATAGTAAAATAAAAAAGATGACATTCTCTTTCTCTTGGGTATTATGAAAGCAGTGGTAACTTGGCTGTAGGCAGCAGATACTAAATCCCTGTGTTGTGAAACAAGGAGGTCGCACAACTTTCCACTCTCATAGCTTCAACTGAATGCTACCTGTTTGAAGTGGAAGATAAAAAAGACAACTACTAGTCTTTTTTTTGTGCAAATGCCAAATTTTTGATGCATTTGACTATAAAGCTTATCTACAGATTTTTTATCTAAAAGTTGTGTCATTTTTGCCAATTAACTTTTTGTCTTTTCCTCTTGATATTTTTAATCCATTCTGGCTCACTCCAGCCCCACTCCCTTTTTCCTTCCTCAGCAGTTTCTAGATGCCTTTTGTTCTGAAAAATGCTGTCTCCCTCTCCTGTGTGACTCGGCTTGTCCTTCTGGACTCTGCCCTGTCTCTCTTGTCTTCCACCCCGTTTCTTACCTGCACTCCACTGCTATCAGGTGCTGTGTCCTTCCAATGCTGAGTGCATACAGAGATCTGCCACTGCTCAGTTCAGTTGCAGAGGAGAGCAGGACCACAGAAAGCACCATTGCAGGCATTCCATGTTCCAACCTAGCCAGGTGACTTAAGAACATAGTTTCCTTCCCCCTATCCTGCCATCTCCCTCTATTAACCTCATTGCCAGCTTCCCACATGCACATGGCTACTCTTCATCTCCAGCCAGCTTCAGAATCCATTTATGTCTCTTAAGGTAGATGCAACCTACCACCCAGATCAAGCAGACCTGGGTGAGGTGCTTTCAGAGGCACTACCTAGTCTTTACCTAAATAGGAGAGAGACATCTGGACAAGATACAAAATTGTAGAAAGAGGAGGTTATCCTCTGGGAAGAGCTGGAATGGCCTAACCTGCTCAGAAAACTTAACCCATGAAGGCTTTAATTATTATTTTTTTTCATTTTTCTTTTTAAGTTCTAATCTGTGAGGTCCCAAGCATCACCACCTTCTTCCTATGGCTGACCCTACACTTTTTTAGCTATTCGAATGAGCGTTTAACTTCTAAATTCTGCTTTCTTGCTCCTATGCATGTTACAAGGAGGACCGAGCTAGCCTTTCCTCCTCCTGTATCTTCATCAGAATGGTAGCTTGCTTTTAAGGATTGCTTTCCTCTCCTTCATAAACCAGACAGCTTTTGCCCTGATGGGGCAAGTTTCTAGTAGGACACAACCTCTCATCTCCCTGCCCGAGAGGGGAGGACTCACCAATTCTTGCTAATTGAAGCATGGGATGAGGAAAAGAGATGTCATTGCTACTTTCTATGGCGTTTTAACCATGGCAGACAAAGCAAAGTGTGTGGGAATATATGTACAATCAATTATTCTCTCATTGAAAACACTGATCAAGCACTGTCACAACTTTTGTAGTTCATAATCACATTCCCTGTGTGCCTGCTACTGTATTTCTACAAACAATGATCTCCTTGGGTTTGTGTGCGCATTTAAAACCGAAACAGAAGACAGTGACCATTTAAAAATACATCTATAGAAGCCTATTATGTCTGGATCCTTTTTGTATTACTGCTTCATTATTCCTGACATGGAGATTATGAGTGTCGCACAATGATACTTGTCCTGGTGATGAGATAAGCAACTGTGCTTTTCTTAGTTGTGCACAGTCTAGCCTAGGCTCTTTTTTTTGTCATTAAACTAACCACTTACAGACGTGATTTTGTGGGTGTCGTTATCCACACATGCTACAGCACACTGATATCTATAAATAACCAGCAGACCATGCATAATGAAATAACAAGTCTTGTACTTTCCACAGAAGCATTTGTAGTGCAGTGGTTTTGATTTTAGTGACTATGGGAAGTGCTCTGTGATACCGCCTTTCCATTTTCCATTTGGAGTTAAAGGCTTAACACAACGGGGGCCCACTCCTGAAACTGTCATTTTCATCAAGGTTTCTAGTTGCCAAAGATTTGCATCCTTCCTAAGTCAGGAATACTTTATTTTTGTAGTTACTGCAAATTCACTGATCTTCTTGAACTCAGGGTTGGCAAGAGTTTGGGCTGTGCCTTGTGTCATGGGCATCAGGGAACTGCAAGTGGAACCTGCAGGGGTTGGTTAAGGACAGAAAGGCAGTGTAAAGACTGTTAAATTGTTACTTTAAGTGGTCTTATTAGAAATGGGAAAGGGTCACCTAATACAGGGAAAATCTGAGAGGCCGATGAAATATCCTGACTCCAACTGGGAAAAATGAAAAGAAAAGAAACCCCTGAACATTTGCATGCTGATAATCTGGGCAGCAAGCGGGTAAAAAAAACCCTCAAACCTCTAAAATATGTAATTTTGAAATTTTTTTCAATACTTAATTTTCAAACATCTGTAGCTACCACTAGTTAAAATCTATCAAAAATAATTTAATTTAATAAATGATTGTTTCAAAAGTTGTGAAGAATCTTTGCGTTAATCCTCTGAATCAGCCCCCACCCCAAAAATATTTTGATGCCACAAGCTGTTTTGACGAAGGATTTCAGCTTACACAACTTGGATTTTTTCCAGTTAATAACATTGCGTATAGATTCTGACACAACTGTAAATCCCAGCTTCCTTTTCCTATCTGCCTATGCAGTACAGATTTGGAAGAACTTTGGATAGTAAAGCATCTTTTTTTTTTTTTCTTTTGCACCAGCTATAAAATTCACTGAGTTAAGCATTTTGGAAGTGGGAAAACTGAGCCAAGAGAGATGTCAGTAAACATTTAATTAAAAGAAAAAGCTGTCTTTCCTAATTAGGTACCACTGTTTTGATTGGAGATGTTCTTGGTGTCTGAAGTCTTTCCCAAACCAAGCAGACACTGAGCCACTTGCATCTCCTAGTGACTCCAATTAGCAAGGCAAGGGTTTGTTGCAGTTGCTAAAGGGCATGGTGATATTTCTGCCTAGTAATCCTTGTCCAAGTGCTTTGCTGGGCCAGTGCGAGAGGCAAACCCTGCTGAGAGACATCCTGAGGGGTTGGGGCTTGTGGCTGCCATGGCCAGCCTCTTCCCCCTTTTCCTGCAGCTCAGTAAAAGACCACATTTGTTCCCGTATGTTGTTTTTTTCTGAGCTCTGTTTCTGATGGAAAAGTAATCTCTCGATAAAATTTTAACTACCTTTCAACACGTTTTCTCCACAGCTTGCACTTCAGTTCCACAAGGGTTTCAGTTCACGTATGAAGAAGGGATGAAACACTATTTCCTCCTTCTGCTCTTTGAACATTTATTTCCATCTCTTTATACTTGTGCCTTAAGTTTGTTGATTTGATTTTTTTGTTTGTTTGTTTTACATTTTGCTTATTTCTTCCTCCTCCTGGAAAGATGGTATCTACTTATCTTATTCCTGCTTGTTCCTCTTTTTAGACTATACTTCTTCCACTGCATTTCTTGCTTATTTCCATTTATCTTTTAGAAGTAACAGAGTCTTCTGATTTCTGATCTATGCAATAATTTAAGTCTACCTTCCTTTCACAGCTCAGCTTTAAAAGTTGTTTTTTTTTAAGGGGTGAGTAGGGAACTAAAACAGCTCTATTACTCTTTTGCAAACTTTACAAATAAGAATAAAAATGGTGATAATAAGATAAAGAAAAAAAAAGTAAATTCATTGTGACTGTCAAAAATTGCAGCTCAATAGCTCTGAAGAGACTTTGCTTTGGAAATCCTGAGGAAAATACATTTTTAAAAGGCGAGTGAAGACAGAAATATTCACACAACCTTCCTGTAGTGAAAGGGGGTGAAATGAGGGTTTTAAGACTCTTGTCCAGTCACACCTACAAAAAATCAAACTTGTTTTGTAGATTTTTGAAGAGCTCTTTCTTAAACAACCTAAATGACAAACAAATCCAATTTTCTCAGTTTAAGAAATGCTGTGCAGCTGCTGGAAATTAATGAGGAAAAAAACCCAACAATTCCATTACCTACCGATTCTTACTTGATATCACTAGGCCAAAGTCCTCTACTGTGCATGCTAACACATACATTTCATGATGAAAATGGTCCAATAAAATTCCTTACCTTATTCAGGTCAAAGGCGTTAAATACCTGCTCAACATACTTGTTTGCCTCCGGGTCCAGATTGCATAAACCCAGTAATTTCTTAAACTCATAGAAAGTAAGTTGTCCAGACGGGCATTGGTTCATAAATCTCCGGAACCATTGAGTGTTATCTACGGTAGAAAGATCTTCAGATGATTCCCCTGCACCCATTGCACCGTTCACCCTTCCCCTCTGTCCACACTGCACTGTTTGCTTCTGCGTGCCCTGGCTCACCTCCAGCTAGAACTCAACCACAAACCGGAAGCTATAAAACTACCCTAAACCTCTTAAAGACCCCTGCAGATCTGGATTAGGTAAAAATAGAAACTCCACGGGATCATCCTGAGGTCCTGTTTGAATGCAAGCAGGCTTGTAAATAGGTGGGTCATTCTCACTGGGTGGAGCTATCTCGATAACTCAACAGGTTCCCAGGGCTCAACCTGCTTCTGCATGGGTTCTCTTGAAGACAAAACATGAAATTTATGCTCACGATGTGCAAGATAGTGTCAGGTTTGCAGCCTTAGTACTCTTGCTAAACTCACGATGCCTTGCAATAAATATGTGCTGGTAAAGATGACTTTGAATGCTTCCCAAACTGTGAAGTAGTGTTGCTGTGGTTTGTTTGGAAGGCTTTGCAGTCAGCCCCTTGGAAAACAGGGAGAATCGTAAATCCTGCAAAATACTAATGATGTGTATGGTGACTCGGGTGTGTGCCAGTAAGTGTTCATCCAGCTGAAGGAAGATACTATATAAACAGTGCATTATAACATTAGCATTGAAAACAAATGTCTCTCACAGGAAACATCAGGTTATTTAAATACAAAAACTGGTGAAATTCACACACCGAAACCTGAAGAGAGGATTTAGTGAGCTACTGAAATTCAGGTAAGGGACTTTTTAACTGAAGGCAGGCTCTTAATGACTCTCCAATTAAAAGTACATACTTTGAATTTAATTTAATATCCTGTAAAGCAAAGATGTGATAAATACTTTTCATATAATCTTAAGGTAAAAAGAAACAGGAACATGTCCTTATTTATATAATTCTGAAACAGAGAGCATGGGGAGACACTAAAAAGCAATCATATGGCTTAATTTGCATAATCTGCTTAACACACACGTTCCGTTCACACTGTCTCAGTGAAGGATTTTCAGATAATACAGTGATAGAAATCTGGATATTTAAAGCATGGCACCTTCCATATCATAGAAACTGGAAGCTGGTAGAGCAATTTCAGGTTCAGGGAGAAGCTTGCAGCACACCAAAGTTTGTTGATTCCTTGGAATCTCACTTTCTGAATGCCAAATTCTTTTTCTCATCCAGTAATATCAATGATCTAGCAGTGATTTTTGTTCTCATGGCAGTAGACAAAATCTGGTCCTCTAACAGAAGAAAAATAGCACTTGCAGGAAAAAAAAATAGAAAGCTAACCTTGCAATCTTCAATTTGGAAATATAATTTCACTGCAGTGGGAAAGACAATATGAACAATAATGACTGTCTGCATCTTTAAATGTTTCCTCACTTCAGAACCTTGACTTTTGTGTAGTTTCTTTAACAAACTGATAAAAAAAATCTACTAAGATTTCTGTTAAGAAATAGCTAAACAGTTTCAGCTGACCAAATCTGGTAGGTTGTTATTCCAGTGAAGTATAAGGGAGGTCAGAGAGACTTGGTTAATCTAACTTGCAAATAGCTGAGTCATCTTGAAATAAGATCCTTTGGCTCTGCTAAGCATGAAAAGGAGTCTTGAGCTGGATTTCTGTATTAAGACTAGAATCCAGGAGACAAATGAATTTTGATTGTACTACACATGTCATGCTCTTGTTAGAGAAGTGTCAATATAGTCAGAATGATCAAGAACAGTATGAGGATACTGTTACTGAGAAAGCCCATGCCAAGCCGTAAAAATTCTGCATGTGTTAGTCTTGGCAAGCTGATATGCCAACAACTCATTCTTCTCATGAAAATTGATTCCCTAAGCCAGCCTGAAGCCCCATAGAATGACTTCACAGGAAACATATATTACAACAGATAAATATACACATGATATCAAACTTAACAGATGTGGTGTGAATCCCAAAGGGGAAGCTTATGAAAACCTGCCATGTGGCTTGAGAGGTCCTGGTCTTCGTTTCCCACAGGCTTTTCAGTGAGGCTCTCACAAGGCTTTATTCAAGGCAAGAGGAAAATAAAACAGAGCTACAGCTTATCTAGATACTATGTGTTGTATCTGAATCTTGTAGTTACATCGATGCTATTTTGTCAAAAATAGATTGGTTTTTTTTCTGTGATTAAAAAGGAAGAAGTAAAACATTCAGGCAAAACATTCTGCTTTGTTTGATTCGGTCTTCTAAGTGTTTAAACCTCTCCAGCCACTAAATTGTACAAATAGATTGGACAAGGAGAAAAACTTGCTAGCCTTCTATGTGGGAGTAGATGACACATTCTTCCTATTGTTTCCACCTGCAAAAGGACACAGACTATACAATCCCAGGTATGCAACTATTCTAAATGTGCCATTCCAGCCCTGCCTTCTAAATAACTTTTCCTGGGCCTACTGCTGCAACAGCTCAATTAAGAAAATACACAATAAAATTTATGTCTCTGATTACAGTAGCTAATGGAGGATTGTTATAGAATTGTTACAGATTGGTACAGTTCTTGCAGAACTGGAAATGAATATCAGATCTTTAGCAGGAGCTCATTATTAAATAATGAAGTTATAAGCCTAGCATAAGCAGTTTTATAGTGGTTTTTATGAAGCCCTAAAGGCCAAGTCGTTTAATTTCATTAAAATGGGGGGAAGACTTCCAAATGGATAAAACATTGAAACATCTTTTTCTGTCTAACATGGAACATTAATTAAACAAGCTCTTCTGGGAACAGCAAAACAAAAGCCTAGATTTGTACAAACTCTGTCTTTTGTCCCCTAAATATCTGCACCCTGGCACCGCAGCTCCACCCTGTATCCTCACCAGGCAAAAGGAAACAAATGCCTGATTGTGTTGCCAGCCAGCTGTTGCCTTAAACAATGGATAAAAGCTGAATTCTGCATGAGTGGGGCATTCATTCTGGGTGTGTCCCTGCTACCCAGCTGCCAATTTTTGTGAAAACTTTAGGAACTAATTAGCTGAAATCCCTGCTCTTTGAAATTTCATTGAAATATGCTGATTAAAATGTTATGGGCAAAGAGGAGGAGGGGATCGGAGATTGATGGATAGAACTATGTAATAATCAAACTTTGATGTGTGTATAACCTGACAAGTTAAAGGCACATGTCTTAATATCCATCAGATAAATTGAGCAAGCTACTCCCTGGGTGCAAAGCTATTTGTACTGGAAGGGAGACCCTGCAATTAGCAACTTGTAAAAAGCCAACTCAAAACACAAACCCCCCCCAAATTCCCCACCTTTTTGTTTTGGAGATCTTTTCCTGTTTAGACAGGTTTCAGGTTCACCCAAGGCTTGTCTTTATACAGAGTGACTAGCTACATCTGCAAAATGTTTTGTCCTTGCGGGAAGGTACTCTAAATAACCTGGATACAGAAAAGAATTCTTCACAACTGTAACATGTTTGATTGTAATGCTTGAAGTACATAACAAGCAAATGTCAGCATCTACATACACATTATCAATACTATAGGTAAAATAAAAAGGTGAACAAAACTGTTATGGTGATACTATGATTACACGTAGTATTACAAAGACTACAGATAGTAGAGCAATTTGGATGGAGGAAGAGGGTAAAGAGCAACCATGCCCGGAAAGTTTGTATCCAAATTATTCTGTGCTCTCTGCCTGTACTGGATGCACCATTTACTGATGACAATAGAATCACAGAATGGTTTGGGTTGGAAGAGACTTCAAAGATCATCCAGTCCCAACCCCTCAGCCATGGACAGGGACACCTCCCACTACACCAGGCTGCTCCAAGCCCCATCCAACTGGCCTTGGACACTGCCAGGGAGGGGGCAGCCACAACTTCTCTGGGCACCCTGTGCCAGTGTCTCACCACCCTCACAGCAAAGAATTTCTTCCTAATATCTAGTCTAAATCTACCATCTTGTTTCTTGCAGTTTTAAACCGTTCCCCCTCATCTTATCACTGCATGCCTTTGTAAAAAGTCCCTCTCTGGCTTTCCTGTAGGGGTCTCGGATGCCTGGCCACCACCAACAGGCCACTGGACACTTCTACACTGCTGACTCTCCGCTGGGATAAATGTGTGCTGATCGGCAGATGGCACTTGTTCAGCACTGCCAACAGAACCTTAGGGAGCAGGCGGCTCTCCTCACGGTGCTCTGATTTTTGCAAGGGGTGAGATATTTTCTAAGAATAATGTTAAACAAATACAATTAAAAAAACATAAGCGCACAGTATTTAAAAGTGATGTTAAACAAATGCAATTAAAAACCACTCAAAAATATTTTCTAAAAGTAATGTAAATTAAATGCAATTAAAAAAATCAAAACACAGTTTTTAAAAGTGATGTTTGGGACTGCGACCTGAAATGAGCTGTTTGTAATACTTCTGACTGAGTTGCCTTTATCTCATTGTTAATTTTTCATGTTGCAAATTGTGTGACTCATACAGTTGGACACCTCTATGTGTAGTTTCCTTGCAAAAATCAGAGCCCCATGAGCAGAGCCCTCTGCTCCCCGAGGTTCTGTTCACAGTGCTGAACGAGGGCCGTCTGCTGATAGGCATACAGTTGTCTCACCAGAGAGTTGGTGGTGTAGAAGTGTCTGGCTGCTAGTTGGCAGTGGCCAGTTGGTGGCAGCCAGTTGTCCCTTTCCCTTCCTGTAGGCCCCCCTTCATGTACTGGAAGGCTGCTATAAGGTCTCCTCAGAGCCTTTTCTTCTCCAGGCTGAACAACCCCAATTGTCTCAGCCTTTCTCCATAGGAGAAGTGCTCCAGCCCCCTGATCATCCTTGTGGCCCTCCTCTGGACTCATTCCAACAGCTCTATGTCCTTCTTATGTTGGGGACTCCAGAACTGGACACAGCACTCCAGGTGGGGTCTTATGAGAGCAGAATAGAGGGGGAGAATCACCTCCCTCAACCTGCTGGTTACACTTCTGAAGTATTGTCAAATATTTAGATCAATATCAGCAGCAGTGGCAAGTTCTCCTAGGCATTTCTCTCAGCACAAAAGTATTTGAAGGTTACTTTCTTATTCCCTCTCTACGCCTTCAGTTATCTCCTGGCAAACACTCAATTTGCCTCTGCCTGTGGTTGGTCCTGCACTGGTGTGCTGTGGCCTTGACAGAAGCCTGATTTTCAGGAAGTGTTTATTTCATGCGGCAGTTTTCTTAAAAGTAACTAAAACCAGCTGCAGGCTCAATTTTCTGCAACATTCTCAAGTCACTAGCTGCTTTGAAAGTATTTGTCTCAAATAAATGTTGTAAATATTTCCAAATATTATTCAAGAGCACTGAAATGTCAAGGGCTTTTTGCAGTACACATTAAAGCTAAACTGGAAAGCTCTTAGATGAGCTCAGACACTGTCCATGTGTGTTACTGAAGAAAGTTAATGCTGGTAAAGCTTTACTGGGGAACATAATGCATTGATTTATTAATTGAAAAGAACACAGTAAGTTGACAATTTCTGCCAGTCGGATTCCATGTTTATGGACTAGAAGGTTGCTCATCACCTGTAATCAGCACATTTAGTGAGTTAGGTGATGCTACTTAATCAAATCCCAGTATATTTAACATCTGGTAATGGGAGGGAGGAGAAAAGAGCATGCGATAAGCTTGATTTTACAGGAACAGCACCTGAAGATTATGTAAGAAAGAATTACACAACTGCCCCAAAACCAAGCTGAACAGGGGGTGAGGGTAGAAATACGCATAATAACAAAAGGGTGTAACAAAGGAACTGAAACTGGAAATTCTTAGTCTACTAGGGACCACACAAGAAATTAAATGCTAGATGTAAAAACGCACAAGGTACCTTATACTCTCAGCATTTCCTGAAACAAATAAAATTAAAATAATAATAAAGAACAGAAAGGCCATTTCTGGAAATTGAAACTGTCGGGTGTAGTTCTGGCTACAATTTGGACCAGTTTAACCTGCCACTAAAGTAATTCATGTAATGTAATAACACATTTTTCATTAGATCTCTGAATTCATTGAGATCAACGATGTGGGTAGAAAACACTTATGCTTTGTGCTTTTTTTGCCTTTTTTTTTTTTTTAATAGGTTTTTATACCATGATGAGCCCATCTGATCTATTAGCTGGAAGCAGACTTTGATTGTGTAGTATTGACAATTCAGCCTAAACCTTATTTCAGTCAAGGACAAACACTTGTGTAGGAATTACAGGTGACTCTCCATTTCTTTTGTAGCATTTGATAAAAAGTGTTATTTCAGCTGAAGGGGAAAATAAGGCAGAGTCTTCTGGATGGGTCTCATGGCTAGAAGGAAGCTGTATGAACACCAAGTTGGAAGAACATAAGACAGCAATGCAACTAACAGCTGTGGGATGCCTTTGGGATGATCTAGGATGTTAAGCAGTGTAATTGGGATGATGGATGAAAACCAGACAGATGTGTCTTTGGAAAAGTGGGATTGACTGATACCAAACTAAGCCACAGAAGTGGGTTAGAATGAATCCAGTGGCAGAAGGTGACAAAAGAAATCATATTGTGTCTATGTGGCATATTCTTAAAGCATTAATACCTCTGGATCCAGACAAATATCTACTGCTTTAAAAAAAGATTCTTCAAGCAGAGTTCTATAATAAAACTTCCATTTATTAACACACACTGAAAATAATAACAAAAATCCAGATCTCAAAGATGAGAAACTATTCAACGTGTATTAGAATGACTGTATGCAATTTTCAAAATGGCAAAATGTACTGGGAAAAGAGCATTTGCAATTTTTTGCCTGCCACTCATGTTTATTTTCATGTAGTTTTCTACTGAATCACCTCTGTATCACTTCCATTACCACTGAATAGTCAGCATTGCCAGCCATCTGAGATGTGTCACTGAATGCATCAAATGATACAGCTATAAGAAAGCCAGGAAGTTAAGAGTGAATTCTTACCTTATCCATGTCAAATGTGTCAAATAATTGTTCAACGTAGCTGTTAGCTTCAGGAGTAAGTCCGTTCAGATCCAGGACGTGTTTAAATTCATGCACACAAAGTCGTCCAGATGGGCACTCTTTCATAAATTTTGTGTACCAATGGTGCATTTCCATAGCATTAATGTCATCTGCTGATCCAGCAGCACCCATGGTATCAAACATACCAGGTAACCTTTTCAGTATTTATTCCTCAAAATGTTCACTCTTGCTTCCCAACAATGATCATCCAATTATCAAGTCTGCTTGAGAGCTACTTTAAACCTCTTACAGATCACTACCAATATAGACTAAGTAAATATAGCACCCTAGCAAGATTACTGGCACCCAGTTTTAGTGCATCATGGTTTTATCAGCTAATCATGGTCTTGTGCACAGTCTGGTTTCAGAGCCTCAGCAAGGCATGAGGACTGATTATGCTGATTCTCATCTTGTGATGGCATCTGTGGTGTTAATTCTATGTAAACTGCACAAATACTGCAGGGACTTTGAGAGCAGTTTCTAAAACATTGTTTGAATAATTCACAAGATTTTAAGCAAACCTTCAGCCCTGTTTTAATACTTGGATACCTTTGGTGTGGCTGCCTTGTAGCAACTGACTTCATTTTTATTACTTCTATATATACCATGGTCCAAATCTTACCTTTTAGGCCAAAGCTGTAACACGATTTGACTTGGATAACCTGAAAAAAATGAAAGCATCTGTACACTAAGCACAAAAAACTTGTCATTGTCTTTAGACAGCAGTTCTACAAGCATCTGAGTCTTGTGTAAGTCAATGTTGTCCAAAAAACTGCTCCCCCACTGCCACGGCTCATTCAGTCCCATGCTTTCCCTTCCCTTAGGCCAGCACGAGTGCTTGTGGTTGCACTTGGGAACAACTGTGAGAACAGACCCAGGCTAAAGCTTGTAATAAAACCGAGTACTAGTTAGTATGGTTAGCATTAGACAACATCATTTAAATTCTGCATTGCCTGGTATCACAATACATTGAGTTGAACAAGAGAACAGATTAAGTGGGGATGGAAAAGGGTGACCAGCAGTTGAGGGCTTGCAAGACTGCTTCTTTTGCTGATTTAAATTGTTTGTGGAAACTTCTAGTCTAATTAATCATAGTGTCTGTGCTGTATAGCAGCACATAGAAGTTTACAATTTTGCAGTATTTAAGCCTTACAGCACATGCCATGGCACACAGTAGTTAAAGACTGAACTGGTAGACTGTAAAAATACAATTGTTACACTTGAGTGTGCCCTAAAGGTGTCTCACTAATGGCACTCTGGTGGTGTCTCACAAGAAGAAAGGTGAGCACTACCTGAGCAGCATTTCTACTTCAGCCTGCAGAGCAGAACACAGTCCAGCTGCCCCTGGAGTGCTGTACAGCTGCATGAGCTGAATTTTCCTCTGGGCCAAGGTTTAGGCTGGTTCAGTTGCAAAAGTGGCATCAGAAGCCAGGAGAGACATATTTGATCACAAAACTGCAAAGAAACTGGATGCTGCTGTAGGGCATGTCACAAAACCTGGTTTTCAGGTGGCAGAAGCAGTGACCAGTGGTACATGCATTGGGTGGGCACAGTGAGGGTGGTGTAACCAAACCTGGGCAAACTGCTCCTGCATCAGAAAGTTTAGGGAAGGCTCTGTGTCACAGCATACAGGCTCATGTAATCATCCAGTATTTTGAAATCTGTTTCATTCTTTAGGAGAATAAGAGGCTGGGATACACTAATAACGTTAAGATCAGAATTGCAAAATATTTCTCAGAAATAGGTACAAGTCTTCACTGCAAAAGGTGACAGGGCTGGAACAAGCTGGGCTGTGACTGGAACAGGCTTTCAGTACATATTTATAGCTACATTGTATAACCCAGAGTCTGACCCACCAGTCAGGACAATGCTCCTAAGGAGGCAAAAAAGTGGGAAGAAAGCACACCTGGACACCTGGAGGACTTAAATAGCAACATATATTATAACTATTATTAAAATGTGATTTTTATAATCTCTAATCTTTCCTTGCACTGCTTTCAACAGTCTCCCCAGCACAAGAAGAGCTGTCTGCTAACATGCTGTCAGTTATAGGATCAAGGCCTTCAATACTGAGAAGCAGCAAGGATTACCTCTGTAAAATACTGAATAAAACCGGAATAAATCTGAAACATGTGAATTGGTATGTGGAAATGCTCCAAAATATCAATAGAATGCAAAGAACACTGTGTTTGTAAGCACCAAGAACAGACAGCTAAAGAAAGGTAGCTTGAAGTAGCAGTCTTCAGCCTTTGATCTTTGTTCATTATTTTAAAATTCAAATTTTCAATAGCTAGTAATTGGAAATGTGGACACAGATTTTTCCAGGTGTATACCTACCAAGTTTCTTGTTCAACAAAAAGAGGAAGTGTTTTTGCCTTCAAATGTTACTCAGATGTTACTCAGACTTCCTTTTTTTTTTTTCAGAAATAACAGCAGTGTTCAAAGGAAAAAATCACAGGTTTCAACCATAGGTTTCAGAAGCCGTAGACTATTAGGTTCTCTGTAAATACAGGAGTCTACAATCATTTTTGTACATTTTCACTTTCAAACATGCTTCTGAAAAAAGTGACAGCAGAAATGGGAGTATCAAAAACTAAGCCATCTCAATTCTTAAAAATACGCATACTTCTTTCATATGGCATGAAAGAATCTCCTTTGTTGTGTTTGTCCTTGCAGAAAACAAGGTTAAAACGCCAGAGAAATCCACATTTTATGTAAGCAACTCTTCAAGATAATAATCAAGCTGTTCTAAATTATCTATTTGAGGAATGTGAAGAAAACTTGAATTTTACACTGCAACAGTTGACAAAATAAGCATACAAAAAAGCTTATCAGCAAAGGTCATAATTAAAAAAGAAATTAGAGAGAACACCCAGAAGACTTGAAGGAGCAGTGCAAGAGCCCAGAATAAAATGGAAGTAAAAGAAGTGTGAAGCCTGGAAAGAAGAATCTGAATTTATGCATCAGAGTGAAAATCGGAATTTAAATCCAGATTTAAATCCAGCATCAATAATTGCATACAGAAGCCTATTGCCTGAGTAGTGCCTGTTTCAAACATATACCATGTGCTTAGTTTCCTCTGTACGTGATCAGAAAAAAGAGCCAGGTCACCTGGAGCCTCTCAGCACTCAGTCCAGATGGCACCTGGACTTAGACCTTCATAAGTAATGGAAGTGACTCGAGTCACTCTCTCAGTGTTACAGATTAGCACCATCAGTCTCTACAATCCACAGGAATTAGATGCATGCACTTTAAGGATGTAGGGTGACAGCACCATTTAGAATTTTTATCTGAGCCCTTTGCTACAGTGAGAGGCAAAGATCTTAACTGTGGCCATAAAAACTACAGGTCACCAAACTGAAAAGTCTTATTTTCCTTTAATCTCAACACAGCCTTTCTGGAATTCTTGGAAATATTCCTGTAAATGATTGGTTTATTGTTGTATTATGTCCTATATCTGTTTTCTTAAGTGACAATACAATACATATGCAGAAATCTGTCTGCCACCAAAGTCATGATGCATACAAGGACAAAGCAGAGGTCTACTGATATCAGCTAATAAAAGACCAAAAATCAGAAAGAGCTGTGATAGTCTACACTGAGGAGATGACTAGATGGCAATTAACCTGTAATTCTTCCTCTCCTATTCTTTTTTTATTATTATTATTACTATTAATTAATTTGCAGGGGTTCTCATAAACTTTATTAGATGCCTCTTAAAATTAGTTTTGTAAGTTGTTTCTAAATTGTTGGTAAGGTTAGTTAAGTAGTATACTAATGCCACCAAAGCCCTTTATAAAGTATTAAGGTGACATCATTGTCTTTCTGGGACTCTTACGCAACAGAGACACTATTTTATCTTAAAAACAGATGAACAAAAGGCAACCACCTCCTTCCCCCTACCCTGTGTGGAAAAAAGAGACAGGGTAAATAAAAGTTATTCTTTCTTCAGAAGGATACTAAATATCGTAAAATTCACCAAAATGAATTATTGCATTAATGAAACAATTTAACAATTAATATTTGTAAAGTGATTATACAAACTTAAATCGAAAAACATACATAACATGCTTAGCAGCACTAGCCTTGAAAAGAAATCTTACATTTAATAAGTCATAATTTGATTTGACAGCAGTAATTGCATCTAATCTGTCAGTCCTTGCTGTGGTAGAGTCTGGGATTATCCAAGTGGAGACATTAGTACTACGTGAATGGGCACAGGAATTCACAGTACACGTTCCCCCTGAGCACCTGGGTGCAGAGGGACTTGGTGGGAAACAGGAGCAGATTCAGTTCCAGTGCACCAGGGCATGTCTCCCAGGCTACAAATAATCCATAAATGGACACCTAAACTATCTATATGCATGTATGCTAATAGATGGACATGCTGCTAACTCTGGAAGCCCAGGTCAGGCCACATTTTTCTTCTTTTGTTCAATAACTGGAAATATTTGAAATTAAATGTATTTTATCCTGTGAAGGCACGTTAGTAATTCTGCCATCCTTCCTCTCAGCTTACTAAGTTTTTCTTGAAGAGCTGACTTTGCAACTCACAGCTTTGCTGCAGTTTGCTAGCATACTCTGCTTTGTAGATGTGGCAAGCGAGGGACAGAATTCCCCCCACCCCTCCACCAATCCCTTTTTTTTAATTTTTAAATTGAATTAAATAGTCTTTCAAAACTAAAGAAACTGTTTTGGTTTATATCCTGGGTAAAGGCATCCCTGGACTCCCTTTAAAATATATTTATACTGAGAACTCCTATAAATATTCATCTCCATGTAGAGAAAAATACCAGCTAATAACCCATCATGGTTGATAACCCTTAACACAGGACATGCAAAAAGGGGCCTGAAGGGTACATCTGTACCTCATGTCTGGTCACCAGCAACTGATGCATGAATGGATTCAGGGGATTGCAGTAATTTACTTTATAGCATACCCAAAAGGTTTTATCTGAACTTTTCACAGAATCACAGAATCACAGAATTCTAGGGGTTGGAAGGGACCTCGAAGGATCATCTAGTCCAACCCCCCTGCCAGAGCAGGGTCACCTAGAGTCCATCACACAGGAACGCATCCAGGCGGGGTTTGAATGTCTCCAGCCAAGGAGACTCCACAGCCTCTCTGGGCAGCCTGGTCCAGTGCTCTGGCACTCTCACAGTNTATTTGTAACCATGGATGAGGTCACCCCTCAGTCTCCTTTTCTCCAAGCTAAAGAGACCCAGCTCCCTCAGCCTCTCCTCATAACGGAGATGTTCCACTCCCTTCATCGTCTCTGTGGCTCTGTGCTGGACTCTCTCAAGCAGTTCCCTGTCCTTCTTGAACTGTGGGGCCCAGAACTGGACACAATACTCCAGGTGTGGCCTCACCAAGGCAGAATAGAGGGGGAGCAGAACCTCTCTCGACCTACTGACCACCCCCCTTCTAATGCACCCCAGGATGCCATTGGCCTTCTTGGCCACAAGGGCACATTGCTGGCTCATGGTCATCCTCCTGTCCACCAGGACCCCCTGGTCCCTTTCTCCTACACTGCTCTCCAGCAGGTCAGCCCCCAGCCTGTACTGGTGCATGGGGTTGCACTTTTGCCAGCTTGTTGACAGCCACAATGCCAGTTTTTTACATTATTGAGGTTACACTGAAGAACTTGGAAGTTTTGATTTCTTCCTCCTGTTCTTCTGTCAAAAGGACCCTTAATAGTTGCGAGCAAGATCTGTTAATAGGATAGGACAAAGAAAACAAAAAGGTATCTTTTTATCTTACTATCAGCATTTGGTATTACATTCTGTGAGGCAATACAGAAAAATAAAACCAGCATGGAATTTAATTTAAAAGAAAGACGTAGGAAAACCTTTCAACCTCTTATACTTTAAATGCCTCAAGAGGAATTTCATCACCACTGTGCTATGCAGCACTGACTGCCCTGCAAAGTTGTCTCACGCCACCACAGCAATCTTAAAGATAGTTTCTGATTGCTGTAATTCTTGACAAATTTTAAGATATCAGTAAAAATATCAGTAGGCACAACATTTATTCCAAGTGTTTTTTTCACTGAGGATTGACAAAGAGTATTCCTCTGTATTTCAGTCTGAAAAACTGATGAAAATATGTTCGAGAATTTACCCTTTACTAAGAAGTTGCAGTCTATGAGTAGGAAGGCACAACTTCAACACTTCCACAGAAGAGGAATGTATGTGCTTAATCAGCACATGCAATTAAAATAGAGGCACAGGAAATCTGGTAAAGTTTAGAAAGTAAAGATCACTTTTTCCAGGCAATTTTGCTGATGTATTACAGATTTCTTTTTTTTGCATTTTTAAAGTATTTTCATCATCATGTAATAGGTCAGCATATCAGCATTCACTGTTAAGAGCAAACCATTGAACTCTAAGCTCTGAAAAATTGAATTCAGACTTGGCAGTCAAAATGTATAAAGAAAAGAAGGAGGAAGAAGTTATTTGGGTTCCAAAGCTGTTTGAAGGTTTATTTTAATGAAAAGAAAAAGGCTTTCTAGCTTAAGAAGTGGGGGTGAAACTTAGTAGTTTCCTCTCAGCCATTATACTTAAGTGGAAATAGAGACCTCAACTGATCTTGCAATTTCATGAGCTGACATTTTAAGAAAGTCTGTAACTTCCATTTTCCTAGAGAATAAGAATATCCACTGAACTGGTAGAAAGTCCCAGGAAGATATGGGATGTCAGGAAAAAAATCTCATTCCTTAAAAATCACAGGTTCAGCATTCAACAGTGAGCATAAAGATTTTACCAAATTCTTTTCCATAGCAGATACAAAAGGGGAAAAATATTCTAAGTACTCCATTTGCTTACTAAACCAGGCCTCATTCTTGAAAAGCACATCACAGTGAAATACATGAACTATTCTTGACAGCAAGTGCTGTTCGCATGAGCCTAGAAAACTGATCTTTAATAGACTAATACTGTTCTTAAAAATCACCACATTGATATGATTTGTCTAAGACACGAGATACACCTCCTAGAGCAATTCCTCTAAATCTGAATATTTACTCAAAGTTAACCACCCTGATTTTGCACTATGTTTGAGAACAAATTTTCCAGCCTGTTATCAAAGAAATTAATGTATTCACAACTGCCAAAAATTTCACAAAAAACATTTAAGTGAAGTAAATTTTTTTCTGTATTAATCTTTTAATAGTCTTGACTGCCACAATATTTTGCAACAATAACTGAAAGCTAAAGCTGAGCTCCAGTTTTCTGAATTACACTTCACGTTTTTGTCTACTTCACACAATTTAGTAAGACTCTCTGGAGTATTAAACATATTTCTGTTAATAAATTCAAGAATATAAATCAAAGAGTGCTCTTTTCCTTGGAAAGTAGCATCCATAAAGAATGATTACACCTATCTAGTGGCACATCATCTTAGAATAGAAATTAATTTTAGATAATATTTTTTACCTGGATGTAGCATGACTGACTTCTTTAATTGTTCAGGAGGAATCTCTGGTTGTTCTTATTTAGAAGGAAAAATTATTAGTATTTACATTCAGGAGATATTATGTGCTCGTATAAAGGAGTCAAGAGAAGTTCATAAAGGAACAACAACTGAACAAAAGCAATAGAGAAAGGAGAGAACACCAATTAAGTTCAGGAGGGTATGGAAGCCCTAGATGAGCAAACTACCTCTTTACTTGGTGAATAATGACATTTTCACAGCTGAGTGATCCTATATCTTAAAGATGACATTGGAATATTTAAAAATAGTCAGTCTGCAGTACTGGAGAAAAAAAAAGGCCATGACAATTAACAAATCTGCCCTCTGATACTAATATAAGTTTCAAATCCTTTGATCTAAAATGTAGCTCAGCAGAAGATCCATAACAGGCTGAATAATTCCTGGAAAAGTTTGAAAAACTGGAGTTTGTTGCTGTGAAAAACCTCAGAGAATGTGAACACGCACTTTGGACAGCCAACTGCTGAAATCTTCCAGTCACACAAGCCTGGTGCTCCCAAACCAGGACACTCCAGTAAACTTTCCTGATGCTGCGAGACAGCATAGGACAAAATATAAAAAGATCCCTGAAAATAAATCTGTGTATTTCTTGGGTCATTGATGGAAAAGCAAGTCAAGCTTTGCATTCAAGAGGTGTCTGGATGTGATGCTGGGTGATATGGTTTAGTGGTGATGTAGGTGGGCAGTTGGACTGAATGATCTTGAAGGTCTCTTCCAACCTTGATGATTCTGTGATTCTATGAATATATCTGATCTTTGCCTCTCACCAGGTGTCTGGAAGCTGTTCCCTTCCTAAATTGGATTAGCAGTATGGAGAAGCCAGAGGAAAGCAGCTTATTAAAACGTAACAGCACCTTCTCTGAACGGTACTGTGGTCTTGTCTTCTGAATTCATCGCACAATATGTCCACAGAGACAAAACTCAGTGAACTGGTAAAAATAGTCAAGCTGAGTAGCTGTACTTACCAGGGGTGGCTCCTAAAGCGTACCAACTTCTGTTGTAAAGGATTGTGGTGGGCTGACTGTGGCTGGCTGCCAGATGCCCATCCAGCTGCTCCCTCATTCTGCCTCCTCAGCAGGATGGGGGAGAAAATAAGATGAAAAAGCCAGCAGATTGAGATAAAGACAGGGAGATCACTTACCAATTACTGTCATGAACAAAACAGACTTGACTTGGAGAAAAGTAATTTCATTTATTCCCAATTAAAATAAGAGTACTGTGCTCAGAGAAAAAAAACCAACCAAACAAAACCAACACCTTTCCCTCAGCCCTCCTTTTTTCTAGGCTCAGCTTCACTCTCTCATTCCCGACTCCTCTACCTCCTCCCCCCAAGCAGCTCAGGGGATGGGAAATGGGGGCTGTGGTAAATCCACAAGAGCTCCTCTCTGCCTCTCCTTCCTCACCACTCTTTTCTCCTTCTCCAGGGTGGCTCCTTCCCATGGGCTGCAGTCCTTCAGGAAAAACACACTCCAGCATGGATTCTTCCTGGGTCACAGCTCCTTCAGGACATGTCCACCTCCTCCAGCATGGTCCTCTCCATGGGCTGCAGTGTGGATACCTGTTCCAGCGTGGTCTCCTCCAGGGTCTGCAGAGGAATCTCTGCTTGGTGCCTGGAGAACCTCCTTCCCCCCTCCTTCTCCGACTTGGGTGCCTGCAGGGCTGTTTCTCACGCTCTTCCTCATCCCTCACTGACTGTGCAGTATTTTGTCCTTTCTGACACAGGTTTTCCCTGAGGCACTGCCATGGTGGCTGCAGGGCTCAGCCATGCCCTGCTGTGGGTTGGTGGGAGCGGGCTGGAACTGGCTGGAACTGTCTGGAACCAGCTGTGCCTCTCAGGGGAAGCCCTGGCCGCTCCTCACAGAGGCAGCCCCCTCCACATTGCTTCAACTAAAATTTCAGTGCACCTAAGGATGGGGACAAAAGCAGGCACTGCCTACACTGAAAAAACAGGAGAGGTCAATCTGAAGCTGTTTAGGCCCTTACAAAACTCCTTGGGAAAATGGCATCCACGGATGCCTTGATAGCAAATGTCAGCACATGGCTGCGTGTCAGGTGGGGTCACGGCAGTTTCTGATGAAATAGGAACTCTGCCTGCATCACTGTGTCAGAAGTACTCAGGAGAGCAGAACTTTTCCCCTGTTCAGAGTAAGGAAGCATCATGAAAATGGCTTATGGAGAAAGGTTAAAATCATACAGGCCAAGTGCACTTGCAAGCCTTCAGTGCACACCATCCCATCAGAAAAGCTAGCAGCAAATTTACTTGGTGGACAGTTTCCAATTCAGCACACTTTTAAGTAGCAGAAATCATCTCAATTTTATTAATATTAATTCAGTTTTTTCAGCCAGCTGTATAAGATGATACTAAACCATCTGGCAGCCATCATGTGTAATTTGCTGTGTTAAAAATTAAAGAACTGTACTGCAGGCAAACTATTTGTGCTACCCAGTGTGTCTTCACTGTGTGTCTGTCCTATCTGATGCCATCCATGTGTCTTCCACACAGTGCCAGCAGAAGAATAGAAAGCTTTTTTTATTTCAATTTTACATCAGTGATGGAAAAGTCCACGTGTTATAAAACACTTCCTTGCATTTCAGATAAGCAGCACAGAAAGAGATTTGCCCCAAAGCTGCGGCGAAGCCATGCTGGGGTCAGAAATAGCGCGCACAGATCTGACACCTGACTTAGGTGTCACTTGGCATCTCAGGGATGAGGTTCCCTCCCACTCCACTCACTCTGTCTTTGGGAAAGGTGCACAACAGCTGCCTTCTGCTGTGTGGATGTGACAGCTTCCACTGAACCACGCACAATGTATTTACTTGTGCCACTAGCTGTGTGTGCAGAGGTTGTGAGTTTGGTAAGGAGGTTAAGGGTAGCGACAGAGAAAGGGGATGAAGGAGGATATTTTTTCAGATAGAATATTATGTTGCCTAGTCTGCATTGTCTAATAACCTTGCTTGAATTATTGAATGCCTTAAGATGAATGCAAATCAATCGTGGATGCAATTTCAAGAAATGAAGTGCAACCTAAATCACTGACAGAGGCTTAATACATCTAGAAACTGTACTGCAAACTTGTGTGAGAGCTTGCCTTGCACGTTCAATTATTGTGTCACTGCTCTTACAAACTTAATTTTACCTGCAAAAGTCTGACTGTAAGGGCTGACACTGCTGGCATTTCAGATACCTGTTCTTCTGGCATTAAGGCAGCCGTTCTTTCACACGTAACAGTGTTGAAAGGCCGGGTTTAATGTGTTTCTCCCTATTGGCAGAAAAGTCACCTTAGGGAATCACTGGTACTTCTGGCAATTTTATTGGACATCTGCTCAGTTTCAGGCACAAAATAATGATAAGGCTGCTATATCATGCTTATAACACACTTTTGAAGAGACTCCTTAATGCATGAACTAAAATCTGACAGTTCAACTGCAGCATGCTCGTGCTGTTTTACAAACTGCATCTACTGAATCAAAGAATAACAAAACAGAACACAGCAGTTTTTCCTGTGTCGAAGTTATTAAAAGTTTTTTGAGGGATTTCAATATTTCTTCTATTTTAGGAATTGTTCTTCTCCTCTCAGAAAATGTTTTAAAGCAGTCTTATATTAACAATCTTAGTGGCATAGGTGGCCACAACAACTATATACACTCAAACGGAAATGTCATCATTTGGCTAACCAGCTATCTTCTCCATATCTCTACTTCTTCACTTCACAAGTGGGTAGTTCTTAAATAAGAAGCCCAGTTAAGTTTTGTCTATTTAATCTTAATTCCTGCCGATATTTTCTTCTTTAGTTTAAGAAGAATCTACTAACTTATGCTTTATCTGGTGGTATCTTTATCCTAGAGCTTCTTAGTTTTAATGATTCATGTAACAGGAGTGTTATGTCCCTAATTCTGTCATTTGCTTAGTGCATCACTCCTTTTTGTTTCAGGAGATAAAGGGTCTGAAAAGATCGAAAACTCTTTTTGCTTCTGTCTTCAGAACCTGACATAACACTTTATTTTTTACTACAGAGCAGACAGTCTCAGAAGCCAAATCTGCAAGTGAATTAGTTTTGTATTTTACTCCCTGTGTGAAACACACAGTGCATGATGAGCCAAATTAAAAATGCAGAAAAGAGTGAAAAAACTTGCAAAGAGAGTTTGGATAGCACTGCTGCCACAGTGTGTCTACTTTAAATTCTAAGTGCAATGTTTCAAAGCTATATTCTCAAACTTCCATTTCTCCTCCAAATCTGGTAGAAACACAACATTTGCCAAAAACTTAAGTATTTGTTTTACGCAATTTCCTGACCACCAAGTTCAATACTAAACTGAAGATTTCCTGCCTCATCCAAGGACAAACTGCTTCCAGCTTCACTCTTAATTCCATTCACCATCCAGAAGAAGGAGCAGTCTTTCACTCCCTGAAAATCAGTCCTGAACACCCACAGGGACACATGGCTATTACTGGCTTGAGAGAGACACAGGAGGTAGCAAGAGATGCAAATCCTCAATTCACCCTGCTAAATCCACGATTACACGATGGTTGTGTGACAGAAAGACAGCCAAATACCTGCCACATTCATCCTGCTGAAGTGCTGAAACCAGGATTAGGGATATATAACGTTATAAAATGGGAATTCAACTTGAAAAGGGAAGAATCTCTCCGTTCCTTTCCTTATTAAAATCACTGCTCATGCAGCTGAATAACATTGCTTCAACATGAACAAACAACACAGAGAAGCCAAGTCCTCAAAACTGATCTCTCACCCAAGCATAGTCTTCTGAGAACACACTCTAGGTGATCTATGTGAACCTGAGAATTTCTGCTTAGAGTAAAACTGCAGGGCACGTGTCCCACACTGGTTAAAACTTGATCAGATGTTTATTATAACCTGGATGTTTTGTACAGTGCCCAAACTTTGTTTATATTTCTGCATAAGACTCTGAAGCACAGACTGAAATTGGATTCAAACCTGGCTGCATGCGAGATGAGCACAGCAGGATTGCTCAGGTATTTGCCATAGTAAAGCTTACCGTAAATGACAAGAGGAGGTAAGAGGGGTTTTTTTGGTGAGACACTGGCCCAGGGTGCCCAGAGAAGCTGCAGATGTCCCCTCCCTGACAGTGCTCAAGGCCAGGTTGGATGGGGCTTGGAGCAACCTGGTCTAGAGGGAGGTGTCCCTGCCCATGGCAGTGGTGGTGGAACTGGATGATCTTTAAGGTCCCTTCCAACCCAAATCATTCTATGATTCTATGAAATCAGAGGTTGGCATTTCCAGTGTCCTCCTCCACATGCACAGGAAAGAAAGATTCCACGAATGCTGTCACTGAGCCAGCTTCCATCGAATGGTGCAGGCTTCTTCGGTACACTAAATAAGCAGAGAACAGAATAAGCTTAAAGAAAGTCGAGGTACCCTTCCCATGACCTTCTTAACAGTTAACATGCTAAAGCTGCCACAGTAAGTGTCAGATTAAAACTTGAAATCAAGAGAGACTACACAGTCCTTATTTTCGAGTCAAAGTTGCGGAAGCAGGTGAAACCTTCACTGGGCCAAGGGCACTGGCCCCAGGCTCTGAAAAGGGGAACCCCAGTTGTTCTCCAACGCTGCAGCATGATCCTAAAGTTCACTTGGTCCTGAACACAGGGGCATTCAGCCCTCAGGGCATTCAGCCAGGGAGCAGAAAAAGTGCTTTTGGAGTTGTAATAGCAAAGTGAAAGCCAAGTTCTGACAGAAGGGCTTGCAAATGGGGACAGGTAGGTCTGAGCCCTTCCAAATTATGGCAGTACCAATGTCTTGCAGGAAGAGGAGTTGCATGGCCTGAAAAAGGGCTGGAAGAGGTGAAGAAGTGAAGTAAAAGCAGCTCAGGTATTCATAGTCTGCTTTTGTTTTGGAAATAAGAGTATAGCTTGTTTGAAAAGTGTGGTCTCCTTGACAGCCCAGCTGTGAAGGATAGAGAGTGATACACACAGTGTAAGCCAGGAAAAAAATGATTAAATCAACTGTTTTGCTAGATGGAGTTCAATAATATCAGACAGGGATGAACAGAAGGCATCCTTCAACCTATTCTTCAATGGAACAGGAGACAGGTACATTTGTACTAGGAAGACAAGTGAATTAGATTTGTAAATTTTACTAAAGACCACTGGTCGGTGGAGTGAAACCTTGGAACTTAATTAGCTCAAACATGCAAAGTCAAACAAGTAACAGGTGAATAGATACTTTTGCAAAGAAGTAAGGAAGATGGAAACAGACTAAAACTTTTAAGAAACAGCTGTGTTATGTATTTTGGATTTTTTAAAATGGTGGATATTTTGCACTAGCATGGATGAGCCCATATTCTCCAGGTTGCCCTCTCCAGAAAAAAGAAATTAATTTAAGAAATCAGCTAAAAATAAAGCTTTATTCACTGGGCTTCCTTTCACCGAGTTTTAAGAGAAGCGTGTGAGAAAATCCAGAGCAATATTTCTCAGGTTTGATACATACTGTAAAGTGAAGAAATTGATACTGCAGACATCAGCAGTCCAAGATACCACATAAAGATAAATAATTGAGGTAGGGAAGAAAAAAAAATTGTCTAGGTACTGCCTTATTTTGATATAGCATTATTTTATTGTCTGCATTAGTGTTACAGAAGTGCTTTTTCCATTTGTCTTACCTCTGTGTGGCAACACTATACATGTCTTTAAACTCATTCATCCAACAAAGCCAAGACAATTTGCTAAATGCTATATTGCATTTAACCCTCCTGATGGGACTAGGGCCAGGCATCCAACAACCCCAGCCTAGGGAGTCTTATTATAGCAAATTCACCCAAGCAAGATGTTGCTCCAAGCCTTGCAAGACTACATGTTGTGTTTGGCACACTGGAGTTGAGCAGCTACAGTGGTACATATATTTTCTCACAGCTGCATAAAGTAGTAATTATATTGGTCTAACTACATGCTAAAAATGTACAACTGAAGCTAAACTAGTGTGATTAAGGGATCTGAAACCTTGGACAAGTCCTTGCCTTTAATATACTGGGTGAACAGCAGGGTCTTAGAAGAACTTTCTGGTTTTAGGCAGGGGAATAAGGGAATAAGTGTTTAATTTTAAAGTCTTTTTTTCTGAAAATTATTGAGGCTGTGTTTTCATCAAGACAGTCAGGTTTATTGTTTTAACCCTATATTTATCAAATAAAGTACCAGGAAATGAAGAAGAACAAGAATTCTATAGATATAATTTATATCAAAAGTAATTTATTTACAGAAAAATGTTGCATGTAAAATCATTATTAGTTTCTTGGAGTTAATGGGAATTATGATTGAAATCTTTAAAAGACTAAAAGAATCATTTCAATGGGTATGGAAGGCAAAAATTCATACATAAGAGTCAATTAAGATCATGCTCAAATCTAGAAAAATGTTACTAGAAAAGAGACCAGTTTCTGTTACTTTTGGTAAAAGGAGAGGCTGCTGATCAAGTGCTGCACTAAAAAATTGATCTTAATTGGTTTATTAGCAGAGTTATATGACATAACTGACTCTGGGATGAGGAGATGGGAAACTGTCTCAGGAGGATACTCCTGGTCACGTAATCCTCAGATAATACAAATACTCTAACATTTATATTTTGTCAATTAAATATCATACTGAAGATGCTCCACATTTACCAGTGTACATGTTGACTGAAAAAAACAGACTGAGACCTCCAGTCCAAAACATTTTTGGAAATAAGGACATTTTTAGCAGTTGGTCTGGTGTATGAGATCAATGAAATAGATTTAATGGTTACACAGCCACCACAAAAAAACCCCCAAAACAAACAAACAAAAAAACAAACAAAAAACCCCAAACCCCAAGCCAAAACAAACATAAATACAAGGCATTTGACATATAGAACATTCTATGTTATGCATTGCATTATGTTTTGTATCATTACCTGCAGCTATCTAAATAGATTCTCACCTGTCTGGTTTAGAAGTGAGCTACTTCCCTTTCCTTCCCCATCAAATAAACACATTTGTACCTCATAATATTTTTGCTATTCTCAAATAAGTCTACAGACCTGGCCAAGAATTTCAGCTGAATTCTTTGAAAATGGTAACTTTAAAGAACTCTTACACATGCCTGCCTTTAGTAAGGAAGTACATGCTTATCATTTAAAAAATATTAGCTATCATTTCTTGAAAAGGGCTTACATAGAAGAGTCATATTTCTCTGTATTGAGTACAAGCAGAGCAAAAGGTTCTTCAGGATGCCTTTTCTTTAAGGTAAATAATCTGTAACAGGCAGATGGCATTCAGATTGGTTAGCTGCTGTTCCATATGACATACAAGCAAAATAAGGTTTTAGTCCTGTTACATAAACAGTTTTGTTAAAAACACTCAAAAGCAGTAAAATCTCATGAATGCAAATTAAAGCTCAGAGTAGAATTTTTTTCCATGTCATCAATAAAGCCTATTCCTAACTTTCCTCATGCTGAAATAAGTCTTCAGTCTCATCTTGAAACACAGTTTATAAAATGTCACTTACACTAAAGTCAAACATTAATAATTAAGTATTAATCTACCGAACTTTTGATAAAAACATGGATATAGCTGACAAGATTCAGATGCTATTGGTTCATCAGATGTAATTGCATCCTACTTTACCTTTGCTTTTGTTTTTGTCAAAAATAAGTCCACTGATGTTAATGGGTTCAAAATGGCAGAGCTGAGCTATAAATATTTCCTTGCTAGTTGTTTCCTGTTTCAGTCCATTTTCAGACACCAACTCATCTTTATTATGAAACAGATTATGGAACTGTCTTTATCTTGAATCATAATTTTTTCTCACTTTTGCTCCTCCCATTCTCTCCCCCATCTCCTGGGGGATGGAGGTGCATGGCTCTTGGACTGACTAAGTTATCTTAAATATGTCTATATTCTGACAGTTACTAAATAACACCATAAGCAGATACGCAGACCTTTAAGAGAAGTGGTTGAGCTGATGCTCATGGAAGAACCCCATTACAAGCTGCTGTGAAATGCTGAATGAAAAAGCCCAAACCTCCCACCCAGCAGGTCAGCCTCTTCATTCATTCTGCCATTCTACATGCAAAGTCCAAAAGGAAGAAGCAGAAGCAAGACTGGTTTTGCAGGGAAAGCACTCAGCTGGGTGCAGGCTGTCTATTGGAGACAGAAACTGAGACCCCTGTTTGACCAGAGGTATAGATTTGTACTAGCCTACAATTTCCCATCACATATATATAGCGTGTAACTGTTTTGACTGCCCTGTTTTATTGCCTACTGAAAAATGAGTGGGCAATTTCACACTTGTTGTTGGATATTAGGTTTATTATACCAAATTTTATCTTAGAGAGTACCTTGAGAACTCGTTTTGGAAGAACAGGGATTTGTAACAGCAAGTAACAGGCAGTTATTATAGAGATAATAGGAGTTATCATCTGAGAATAGCAGAGGCTTTTACACGGAGTCATTGGCATTGATTATCTTCCATCCATGTACACTGTCATTTATCATTACAGATGTCTTGGAACTTGGTTTTATAAAGTGTCCATGTACAGTATTGTAACTTTCTTTGCGGTAAAAGCAAGCTGATTATCACCTATGATCAAATCAGTCTAGCCACAAAAGTTAATCACAAGTATAGATATCTGGTATAGAAGTCATGGAAAATCAAGAATTACTAGCTCACAAAAGGAGACAGGGGAGCTTCTGGTTTAAAGGAAAAAAAAACAAACCAAAAAACCAAACCCAAACAACCCAAAAACTAACACTCCAAAACCCCCAGAATTAAAGAAGATATAAGGAATGAAAGTACAGTGCTTCTGAAGTGCAGCGTGCTGTTAATGGATCAGAAGGGGACAGCAGGAGGAACAGTGTTAAGTGCTCTTGTTCATCTCCTGTGGTGACAGTGAGTTCTCAAGTCAGTTTAGACAAGCCTTAGCGATGCCATTTCCCTGAAGTGTGTTGACACAGCTAATGAAAACAAGGCAGATGATTAAAGAGGTGAAGGAAAGATGTAACTTACTCCAGTTCTTAGCATCACAACCCTACAAATACAAAGCAATACTGAAACTATTATTGTCACCATTCAGGCATGATGAAAAATGTTAAAAATAATGAACTCCCTATCTGAATATATAAAAATAAGGTAGAGCATGTATAATGTATGGTTATCAGACATTTCAGTTAGCCCTGAAACAGGGATAATAAGTGTTCTGCAAACTATCCATCAGACCTATCCTACATTATTCCATCTGACAGATTAAAAGGCTGATCTTCAGTCTATGTAAAACTGCCAGATATCCAGCAACTTAAGAAGACCCAGGACAGTTTTTACAAAGAAAGAGCCTGAGCCTAGTATTAATGAAAATTACTACCTTCTTTTATTCTGCCAAAATGCCAGAGTTTGCATGGCTTGAAAGTTAAAAATGAGAGAAATATTGTGCAGCTAGCTAAGCAAAGGAAGTGGGGTTAAGATGAGCAGAAGCAGGCTGAAAACTGCCAGCTTTAGGGTAACAGAAGCTGTTAAGAGAACAGGAGACAATTACATTTTATGTTAATTTTCTAGTACAGAAAGTCACAGTATAAGACATATGTATATATGTTTTAAACTAAATGATACAGTGGCATAAGGGCTGAAAGAAACTCACAAAGAGACAGACAAGATAAGGATCGCAGTGGGTGGCATACCTGAAGAGTATTATGTGGTAATTCTGAAAAGTTAATGTTTCAAGCAGAGCCATTTGCAGGGAGATAATAGCTATTCATCATTTATAGGACAACCAGAATTGTATCTCAGCAGCAATTAAAGACAGATTAAGATCAAATGATACAAAGTGGGTAGAACTTGTATCGTGGTGAATTCTTGGTCAATAAAAGACAAATTTCAGTATAACACAAAAAACTGTCCTCACGAGATACAACTGGCTTATCAGCATTAAGTACCGTGTATGTACTAAACTTTTGTTTGCACATCAGCAGCACAGAGAGGAAACAGCTCGTAGGCAATTTCATTTGCAACATGACTTGGTAAGACCTGTAAACTCAGTCCAGAGGATACTAACTTATATTTCAGTTCTATCACACATGCTGCCTCTTAAAAATGACATTATTTGCATATAGACAGGTATTTATTTGCAGGAAAAATATGGAACACAGAAAATAAATGAAAGCAACACAACTGTGTTTCGTCTTGACCAAAAGGACTGCAACCTAGACAGCTTCTTGTGATATCACCCCAAAATGGATGAGTTCCAAGGTCTGATAATAAATGACACACACCTCTAATGCCTCGCTCAGTGCCAGACTTCGTATCCCTTATGAGAAAGAGTTGTGCTCTATAAGCACTTAAATCTTTACTGACATTTATATTAATGGAAGGAAATTATTTTTCTTTCAGTCAGCTCAGGAATATTCTGCTTTTAAATTGACTGCTAATTCCTAATGCAAGCCTGCTATCCATCCAAGCCTGCTATTATAAAAACTGCTCCTTAATTTGAAAGTCCCTCTCTTTCTCCACCAAAGGTGACATAAATTGGTGCAGAATTCTCGTGTTCAATTAAAAATAGTATTAGGAATTTTTTTAATACTCTTTTTACTTCTAAAAGGCCCATTCTGTGCAGCACTGGAGCGCTACAACAAATTAATGAAAATGACTTACTAATACCTTCTAAGCTCTGCCTGATTTATCTTCCGCTTATGCTTTACCCCCTTGATTCTGGGGAGTTCATATCACACTGTTGTCAGGAAATTACTTTTCTTGTATTTTTTTTTATAATTTTGCAAACTAGCCTATGGCTATAGAATTTCCATTACTGAAAGTTAATACATAATAGATATCTTCTCCTCTGTACTGTATCAGTGGATCTTTTCCCTTTCCTTTTCCCTTTCCCTTTCCTTTTCCCTTTCCCTTTCCATTTCTCTTTTCCCTTTTCCCTTTTCTTTTTTTTTTTTCTTTCAGAGAGAGTGGGAGAGACAAAGACAAACCTACTACTTAGAGGGTTTGATATTATTCTAGGTTGATTATATTTGTGTAACTAACTGTAAGGAAGTATTAATCGAACTTATCTAGCAGGTTTGTAGGTTGGTTTTCACTGCATTATACCATTATGTTTGAACAAGTCAGCACTTTAAGACAGATGGTGCACAAGTAATTAAGGCAAATGATATCCCAAGCCAGAGATTTGGAGAGCTCGGTCACCGTGTTAAGAGTATTACTGGCTTTAAGACGTTGAAAACCCATCCGTGCTAGGGCTCGTGCATGCTACTTTTCCTGCCACAGCATGGGCTTTTATCAGGGTTTACAAGAAACTTGTTGAATTCATGTTTATACACAGCTGCTTTCAGTCCTCAATGATAGTACAATATTGTAAGACACCAGTTTTAAAAATGTTTTTTAAGCAGCAGGAGGTTTAGGATCACCCATGTGTTCAATTTTGATACGATTTGTTTTCATACAAAAGCTTTGATGCTTTAAAGAAACTCTTCACAGATAATTTCTGGATCACTTTCTTTCACATCAATTGTAACAACATCTATCGTTCACAAAACAGATGCTTTCCTTCAGATTGGGAAGGGGTACCTGCAAAATTACATAAGGAACAGCTAGGCTGGAGGTATTTTTAGCTTAACAACATGTATGTTGAACACCCCCACAGTCTTAAATCATTCCCTGGGATGTCTCCTTCTGAGTAACTCTGCAGAATATGTTTCTTTTTTAAAAGGTGTTGAGTTTGTTACGGTTTGTTCCAGATGTGACTTACATCTCTATGCCTGAGGTGCATGTAAGAGATGTTGCATGGACCTTTCTGCACTGTGCACTGCACCAGTGCCTGTATGTAGCTGAGCAAGACCACAGAGACAGAGAACTGCCTCATGCCTGCACAAAGATTCATATGTCTAGAAGGATATCGTTAAATTGTCCTACAAACTATTGCTATCATAGAACAAGTTACAAGAATCTAAGATACATTGTTAAATCACCTTTCTGGGGAACATACCTCCATGTTAATACAACCCAGTTCACAGTTCTGCTTTTAGGGACAAATTTACAAGAAAGTGGTCTCTATCTTCAAAGCATCCTGTTTGCAGTTTTTGTAGAAAAAACGTGGGTGAAACTGGATGCTTCTACCTTTCTCTGATGGATTGTCATAGAAAAACACAAGTTTTCAATTAACAGCTTATTGACTGGCAACCCCTTATCTTGACCACTTAGCTTAATGACAGGTCAATCTTTTGAAGACTGAGACCTGACACACCTCTTTTTTTCAGGAAATCAGAAAACAAATAAAATGCTAATCAGTTCACATGTGGCTACACAATTCCTCACTACTGCTTGCTGCAGATATGACCAGGAATTATCTTATCAGGTGAAACCAATATTTCCTGTAATCTTCAGCAGAAGTCAACAACAGGGAAAAGCAAATAAACCGGGATGCAAACAATCAACACACTCGTACTCAACAAACTTGCAGTGAAAGGAGGAAGAACCGGCTGCAAGAGGATGAATTTTTTCCTGATCTTTTTGAGTGACCGATGTACATCCTGAAGCACGAAGACTGACAGCACCAATAAGTTTTTATCCCAGCCGGTTTAACTACAAGCATTACTCATGCCGTGCCTCATAGTTTAGACTCATATTAACATACAGCTTTATTTACTGCTCTCTGACATTCTATTTCCTCCAGCACAACACAGAAATGTTGAGCAAGTTGAATTATAGGAGCTATAACACCACAATATTATTTTCCCAATTGTATATACATTAACATTCCGATCTCTTTCTTTTGGGAATGAAATCTGCAGTGCTAAAGTCCTGGTCTCTATCCAAGACAAAGCCATTTATTCAGTTGACTTTTCCTCCCTCCCCTTTAATCTTTAAAGTTATATGTGGGGGTGGAATTTTCAGCCATCTGAAATAAAAGTGGTTCTGTCTTTTTGACGCTTGAGGGAATGTGAGAACAATCTAATTCAAGAAAAGTTACTTTTTTGTTCTGAATAAGAAATTGTAACAAAGTACTGTGAGCTAACTCTCTGAAAAATGGCTTGGAAGTTATTCTAATGAAAAAACATAAATATAAACAAGCCCTCACAGGAGCAATGTAGTTAGTCCTCTTGTCAAAGGCATGATGTTAAATATCACAGTGTAAGAGGCTATTGCCAAATTCAGGAAGCATTAATCCTGAGTTGATCTAATCACTGTAATAAAATTATCAACACAGAAGATGAGCTTCATCATCATTTGTGAGCTAAAAATGAGTGAAAATATTTGTGGTTCAGCATATGAACCTCCTTTTCCAAAGAGCTTGCTGACTGTATACCAAACATGTGCTCCACAACCTGGTATTTCAAACAAACAATGTCAAGGGCAGTAAAAAATTCATTGTCTTGCTCTGAACTGCTACACTGGTTTCAGAATGAAGCTGTTAAAAGCTTCAATGTAAAATTTAATCAGCACATTCGCAATTCTAAAAACACCATGCAGGGTGAAGGGCTCAGGAGAGCAACTTTTTAATAGACAAACCAACTTCTATACGTTTGAGGGAAAAATTTTAAAGGTTCCTTGGATTGACACTATGTTAAAATCACCAGCAAGAGCCAACCATACATTTGTGTTTTGGTGTGCAGTGAATGTGGGTAAACAAATGGAGTGTTACATGAAAATAGGTGTGTAACAACAGCAGGAGGAGTACATATTTATTGCTGGCAGACTTGGGAGATCTTTCTGGGGAAGCTAGTACCCATTGTAATGCTAAACAATGCTATCATTTATGCATTAAAACCTAATCAAACCAGCTGAACATTAAATGTGTTAATTCTTCCTGTACGATCAAACGCCACTTAGGGTGTACACAAGTTTCTGTAACCGCCTTGCACTTTAGGCCCCTCTTTGCTTGATCTCAACTTTTTAAGTCTTCCCTGGGCGGTATTTAACAGAATAGGTTTTTTTTACCATTTCTCCTCTTCCATGTGCCTCTGGCTGTCAATGACAAAGGGAAATCTTGTCTTTCAGTGACACTCTCGCCTGTGCACACAAATGCAGATCTGCTGGGGAAAATCTTTGATTCATGACTTACTGAAAAACTGCCTCAGGACCTGAAATAAGGTGTCTCTTGTTGTCAGAAAGGAAAACACAAAATCATTTACTATACACACTCTGACAGCATTTTAAGGTCAGGGTTTTTTGGGGAAAAGACCCTTCTAAAAATACTGAGAACAATCCCTTAAGAAACCTACTCTGTGTCTAAAGCAAGCAAGATTCAGTACTTGGTGTCTCCTCGCTATATAAAACACCTCTTTCTGAGGTTTGTTTTGCCTTAATCTTTTGGTATTTGGTCCACAGATCTTTAGTGAAGAGATTGGTTGCCACCATGGTGGCACAGCAACTAGTCACTAGAGAGCCCACAGCCAGCTGCATAAAAACACAACTCAGGACACAGGAGAAAGCCTGCTGGGTGGACACTTGTGTGATTCTCATCCACACACACATATAATCTCAGCTAGATATATGTGTTAGGCATTACACAGAGGTAACAGGGCTTACAGAAATGAGAAATATTTTACTTCAAATTAGGTCTGGTGACTCACTTTTTGTAGCATTTGCACAATCTTTAATGTTTCTGAAAGAACATTTGATGTTTGGTTACAAAATAAACACTCTGCAAACAGAGGTGATGTAAGGAGGGCAATGAGGGGTTTCAATACTGCACCTCAGGAACATGAGGATGCTCCCTATGCTTCAAAAAGGAAAGAGATTATGGTGACATTTAGATCATCAAGTTTTTTTGGGGGATGGAATTCTCTGTCGTGAAGTGCAGGACCTTTTAAAGTCTGCTTTTTGGCACATGACCTTTCTTTCCTACAGTTTTCTAGGCACAGAAATGACAGAACCAATCCCTCAAGGAAAGTTAGTTTTGGTGCACTCTTTTGTAACCAGTCACTTGGCTCCTTAGAGAGAGGAAGAGGCCAGCTATGCTGAAACTTGGGCTTCTCCTGCTTTAGTTTAAGTCCATTTAAGAATGGTCTGTGTTTGATTTTACAGTGTAATTCATGAATAAGTGTAAAGTTTGACCCGTTCTATTTCCTTGCTAATGCTAAATGGGTTTCCAATCACATACTGTCTCCATAAGACAAAATGTGACTTTTTCTGGGGGCAGGCTTCTAATTCGTATGATGTAAAACCAAAAGCTGACTGTGTGCATGGAGTATTTTCATTCTTATTCTAGAACTGTTTCGTAGGTGTTTGTTAAAAAGCATGAAACCAAACAATGAAACACATTTGTTCCTGGGGCTCTGCTGCCTCCAGAATGAAGAGCTGTTTGTGGTCCTAATGAAAAAGCCCTCTAGGAAAAAGGTGCATGAAATTTAGGCACTTAATTATATATGCCTGCCATGAAATGGTAAAGGCTCCCTGTTCAAAAGGTTAGCAACTGACATTTTAAGTTAATGCTCAGATTCAGTATGCCCCCTGATGTAGTGGCACAAAGAAACAACTACAGAAATAAGCTGCAAGCCCCATTTCAAAATGAATTCTAACTACCATTACAAGCCTGTGGAGATAAAAAGTCACTTCAACTACGGACACCTGCTCTTTCTGAGATGATGCATCCTGGGCATGTTCAGGTGACATCACATCAGCCCCCCCACTCCAGGCAACCACACAGACTGCACACATATGATTTCTACCATTTGCTGGCAATTCAGGGTAGCATTAATGGGCATTACTGAACACCTGAACTCTGTATTTTCTGTTTGTAGGAAACTCAAGAAATTAAAATATGAAATGACCCTTCATTTTTGCTTCTCAAAGGTCTTGAGATTGGGTGTTAACTACACTCTCCTGAAGACTGAGATAAGGAGCTTGCAGATTTATTTTTGAAAAAAATAATTATCAGAAGTGGGAATAATAATACGTTTTAATATGAGCAGTTTTCATAATAAATTATTATAGACAACACTGGGTCAACATCTAAATTATAGCTCACTTTGTGATTCTTTAAGAGCTATTCTGTATACATTTTCAACACATATAAAACATGCTACGTCAGAAATTGTTAACATAATATTCTTTGCACAAGTAATGTGCAAAAATGTGTGGGATTTGTAAGAGTGGTCACTCAGCATAAAATTATGTTTGGACCTTCTTGGTGGAATAAATGGCTGTACCCATTTCATCGGTACGAGGCCAAAAAACTACAGATAATTTGGTGACCTGGTTCAGCCCAAGAGGCCCCTCTCGCCACCTATTCTGTTCCCAGTAGGGCTGTAAGAAAATGCTGAGGGAGAACAGGAATAGGGCAAGCCACATATAATACTTCTGCAACAGCTTCCAGCTACTTTCAGCTGAATTTTTTTACATGAAATTTTTGTACATTTTCTACAAATAGCTGAAGTATGTTTATGCATGAAAACAAATACAAATTTTCAAAAATATGAAAGCATTTATACTTCCTTCCTGGAAAAAGTGTTAGTATCACTTAAACAATGTGTAACAATGACTATTCTTTCATTTTTATTTTTACATTTTTATACAAAGAAGTATAAAGGTTTGTACTGCATTTTGAAAAGTATATAGCATGTATTCCTTTTCTGCATTGTGCTGTCACTACATTTTAGGCATTCATTAATTATTCTTTGATAGATGACTTAAGTTCAAGAAGCAGCCAAAAAAACCTAAACCCCTCTTCACCTGAAAATCTTCAAAAGATTCTTTAGTTTGAGTGAAAATGGACTCTAGTATTAGCAATGATGCTTTACTTGAAAAGACTGCAGTATAAAGAGGTAATATAAAACTGCCACAGTAAAATGTGTACATTTTTCAAAATTCTGTAGGATCCATGCACAGCTGAAGTGTTATTCCATATTCATTTGGACAGTGGAAAGAACATTTATCTTACCTTCAAGAGTCTTTTGAAGGTGTTACCATGAAGATAAAGGCAAATTCAGAGAATGTAGTTATATTTAGATTTTTCAAAAGCATTCGGCAAGGGATTTCAATCAAAGAAACAGAAGGTACAATAGAATAAGGGATAAAAAAACTGTCTGAAGAACAAAAGGAAAAGCTGCATAGCTGAAAGATTTTCAGTTTGGCAGAGACGACTCCAATGTCTTCACTGTTTCTACCCTCTTGAAGGGCAGTTCTAGGAGCCAGTTAGAGATTACATGCAGATGAAAAACCAATACTTTAGATAAAAGATAGACATTATAAGAAACAAATAGCCAGTAAGGCACACAAATGTATCAAATTAAATTTCAAAGTAAAATTTCTGTATTTCTATGACAGTTGGTAAATGGTGAGTCATGAAATCTTTATTTGCCCCATTTAAGAACCACAAGTGAATTAATACGTTCTATATGTTCTAAACTCTTAACTTTACTAAATCATTGTCTCATATTCCTTTTGAGAGAACTAACAATTTAGCATAAGTGAAGCAGGATTAAGTAAGGACTGCAAGCATTGGGCTAAACAGAGCACAGAGATTATGCTTACATGCAATTAAATACCAAGATAAAGAAGATATACAGAAGATAAACAAGCATAACCAATGTTGGAATAGACAAGCTTCAGTAAACAAAGAGAACTAGATGAAGACAAAAGTAATCCAGTTGGTTGATTTGCTGAGGAGCAACATTCCCAGGAGAAATTTTAAGAAAATCATATTAAGAACAGAAGAGGTGTGCATTTGGTAAACTAAAAGAGAAATGCTGAATCACAAAGAATTTAACTTGTAACTTAATTGAGTGGTAATTTCTGACTAATTTTTCAACTATGTAGGGTGATGTAATTTGTTCTAGAAAAGAAAGAAATATGAAAAGAAAATGTAATATTAAGGAACTTGTTTGCAAATCTCTAGAGAAGAAAGGAACATGGATCAAAAATACTAGATAAGCTGAAGGGAAAAAAGAGAAGAGTACTACCAATCTTGCAAAGAACCTCACAAGAGGTAGGGATGATGTGCTTTCCTGTAGTTGAAGTGATTTCAGTTTTGCTATTTCAAACAGTTTTAAAAAATCCACACAACTACTGACCATTCTTGTATGATCATACTTCTGGATGGCAGCTTTTGTAGACTTGAGATGTGTCAAAGCCTCTGATTCTTGTATAAACTGAGTTCAGAAATCCTTAATAAACCAAACAGATATTGCCCAGAGTGCAGTGATGCTCCCTATGCTTCAACTATCTTCCCCTAAATGTAGTGATTTGAATGGAAAAATCCAATGAAGCAACAGATAAACAGATGTCACTGCAGAGACACAAAATTCATTGGCTGTGAAACTGAGGACAGGCAAAAGGGAGAATGTGAAAAATCAGCATCAGCCAAAGATGCAGTTAACAGAGAGACAGAGAGGAGACTGTGCTATCGAAGAAAAACCTGATCTTCTGAAGTGATACACAGTGAAGTGAACAGAGTTGGGGAAGAAAATGAGTATGAGATCATACCCAGGCAGAACATCTGCAAGCGATGAGGGAGCCATGGCAGGATGGTAAACTGTTTAATTCTCATTTCATCAATGAGCTGAAAAGAAGAAAAATATTTCAGAAATCCTGTGCAAAATCTGTTGTCTTCAACTATCATGTGTCCAAAGAGATAAAGCACAAACGAGCCCCAGCAATGGAACAGGGCTCTTGAAAAGAGAGTGCTTACTGCTCTGGAATCTCTAGGGTGGAAAGGGTCCCACTTTCAGAAGGAAACTCCAACAGATGGCCTTGTGTCCCAGAGCATGCTGGGATGCCAGAGACCCACACTTATGGAGGCATAGCCTTGTACAGCTGAAGAGCAGGTGGTCCCACTGCACGAATCCAAACACTGCACCATGCTCCAGCTGCTGGGAATGGGGCAGAAGTGTACATGGGCTGTGATGCTGCACAGCCTGTGAGTGAACAGCACAATGGACACATGAGAGATGATTTTATGAGAATTACAGAAATCAGCTTAATATACACTTATGATGATATAAAGAAAAATAAAACATGAAACAATTTCCTGTCCTTTTACTACTACGCAACAAAGGGTAGAAATTACAACATGTGAGGCACTATGTCTTAATTTCTGATCAACTCTATCAAGCCCCTTCTTGGAAAATAGTAGAATAATTTGATACAGAGCATGATGTGACAGAAAGATGGAACAAGGTAGTCTAAAAATGAACATGGTAAGTAATTTTTAGAACCATGCTACTACTACAAATGTAGTTGATAAGGAAAATTTCAATTCTTAAGACAGCAATTAGACATTAATTATATTTAGTGAAAGTTTTTCTTTTTTCCCTCAAGACGAGACAGAATTGGAAATCAGGATGAAAAGAATATTACTTATCACAAAGCAGTAACTTGACCAAACAGTAATTTTCTGTTCCTTAAATATGGCAGAAACAAGCAGATGTTCTTGTTCACACTGTTAGAAGTTTGTTTTTGAGAACAAACACTTTATTGTCTGAAAAAGCACCATACCATACACTTTGTGATGCAAATTCCTGTGAACAGCAGATGTTTATTTACCCTCTGCCCCTTGACCTAATGCAACAATTCTTCATGTGAGATTTCTCTTTGGAAACCAAATGCTGGGCTTAGGCTCAAGATTCTGAAAGACTGATGTTTGCACTCATTCTGACCACTGTTTCCATGGATGAAGTAATTCCTTAAGAGCATTTAGCAAACAACTTGCCTGTAAACTACTGATATATCTTATTCCTAACAATCTATAATTCCTAAACTTACTACTACTTCAAAGCAAACGTGGGTTTATATATTCCATGTATAGGAGGAGGAAGGTCAACATCTTTGAAACTGATAAAGAGTTTCATTCCCAGCCAACTCGGTGTTTAGCAAAAATGTGTAATTATTTGAGGTGTTAGTAGCTTTGCATTTTGGTAAGAGGTTACAGCAGCTGATTCCAGAATCCTAATGCTTATCTGAAAAATCCTGAGTCAAGACAAACCTTAAAAAACACTTGTACTTTAGATGTAACATGATTGTTTTAATGCTCCTACAGTCAGAATATTTTGTTTCAAAGATAGACCAATTTAGAAATTGTTGTTGTTTGGGTTTCATGATGTTTTTATAAAATGTGTTCAAATAAACAATTTTTAATTAGGCAATGGTAACCCCAGAGCTGTCATGGGATAAGTACCATGTGGCTCACAATCCCTTTAACCATGCTGGTTTTTTATCTATTCTTTCCAAGAGGTAAGGAGTGAGGGGAGCCCAGAAAGCAAACAAAAAACCCCAGTGTTTAGTTCTCAAATCCAGACTGAGTTCAGCAGAACCTTTCAAAGACATACACAAATGACACAAAAGATGGATAATCTTCAAGTAACATCTCACCTGGGACTGAAGATTTTCCAGTTGCTTTTGATGTCTCTCAGCAGACTCTCTAAGGTGATTCTTTTTGTCATTTGACAAATGTAGTAGTTTCTTCAAAGTGCTCAGAGGAATAGAGGGTAAGCACCCTGGTCTATCACACCTACAGTATAAGACAAATCAATACATAAGAAAGAAGCAGCAGGTGAGGAATATTATGTGCTATCATTATCTTGCATTCCCTGGCAAGGAGTTACCTTTAATGATTTAAAGTACAGCACTGTTCACATATGGGGTGGTTCTTCAGAGTGACTATAAGAAAGGCTTTGTTTTGTACAATAGATCCTTCTCTGAATGCATTCTTTATCATTCCTGTTAACACCAAATGACAAAATAGGCATTTTTAATTTTAGCTGTTAGCTCTAGGAAGCATACACTGCTCAGAGAAAGGCACTAGGTGTACACTAGCATTGCTTACTAGATCTACAAAAAAGGTTAATTTTTAGTTGCATTGAAGGAAGGTAAAAGCCATTTTCTGTAAAAACTATATTAAAATTATACAGCTGAAACAGAGCCTTAATGTGAAGAGTCTGGCTGGGACAGCAGCTTCTCCTTCTCACTTAATTCCTTTTACTAGAGCAACCAGAAAGTTTAATTTGAAATTTCTTTTACAAAGTTAATTTTCAAGAGCAGAAGTGCACCTGGCATGCAGGTCCCCAATATGGTTTTGTATCCTCTGCCCAAAGAAAAGGGTCTCCAACTCTCTCCATGGACATGAAATCGGGATGTATGTCTCCACTGCTTCTTGTGCAGAACAGTTTCTTGTTAAGATTCCATTGCATATCCGTTTCCTCTCACCAGGATGAGGCCCTGGGATCTGAAAGTATAAACATCTCAGAAAGATTCAAAGCTGAGTTCACTATTGGGCTGGGTCCAATAGGAGCATGCCATCAATGTTTGCTGTACGTTTACAGAGATGGAACAAAACCACGCACTATTATTATTATTAGATCATGAAAGTGAATTCATCCTAGGGAACTAAATGTCAGCTGTGGCTTGCAAAAAGATGCTAAATATTTTATTCTCTATAGCTACTTATGTATTTATATAACAATATATTTCCATAATAACCGAGCAAATCACAAACACAAGAAGTCATTCAATATTAGCTTTCTAGATGTACTTTTGTTGGATGTGATTTATTACTGTAGCAACACTGAAGGTAGCTAATGGAGGAACAACTACATCAAAAGGACTTGACTGATCATAGAATCATAGAATCATTATGGTTGGAAGGGACCTCCAGGGTCATCAAGTCCAACCTTTATCCCATCATATTCCTAACCATTAGACCATGAATTGAAAGGTTTTTTTCCTCCCAGGTCCTAGGGATTTTTGTGCAAGTCCTTAGATCCTCTACTTTCAAGACTAGATGAATATGTTTGAACTCTCCATGTAAGGCATACACGTAGGGGCAATCCAGAGACAGCAAACTGAGTTATGGTAAATATGGGACCTGATGTCTAGCCCTGTGCCACATTTTTTCATTTCTTCTGGATACTATGCTTAACTGCAATCTTCATGCCAAATCATTTATTGGAGCTTGTATTAATTCATGGTATTAAGAGAAATTTATGCAAATAGTTGTCATTAAAAACAAAAGCAAACCTTCAAAGTAGTCCACACAGAGGAACCTGCTTTTCACATTCCCTGAACTACCTCCAGATCCCAGAATGGGTAATCCTCAGGGTAGATGAAGTGCCATGACTTGAAGTGTGAGAGATGGTGGCCCATCCACTGTGGGAATGACTGAAACCTGCTGTCATCCTTCTCATGAAAAACTCAGGACTGGGACCGTAAATCCTACAAGGAGAGAAAATACAGTAGCATGGAAATGACAAGACGTATAAAAACCTAGCTGAACTAGTTCCAAAATGTTTTCAAGAGTAATGTCCCTAACTGGAGCCACATTACTAAGGAAGACAACATGTATAATTTCATAGCTGGTATAGTGTAGCCCAGTAAATACTGTATTGCCAAGGCTAGCAGCAATGCTGTGTTTGCAAGGCCTCTGGAGAGCAGCTTGTCAAGCTTATTTTGTCTCAGCTTCTCCTGAATAATAGTAATTTTCCTAATGCCTAATTTGAGGTTTTTTGCCAATCTTTGTATGGTATAACCACATATTCTCTGTAGAAGATACGGTATGGGAGGAGAGGCCTTGAAAAGTAGGGACACAGAACAGGTTCTAGAGAAGTGGAGGCATGGGATGGTAAGAGATGGGGCACAGGCTGACGTTGGAGGTCACAGCACCATAAACAACTCACCAACAGTCAGTTGAAGAAATGCAGACTCAGTGTTGAGCAAAGCCACATTTAGAGGTAAAAAAAGAATGAAGAACAAGCATCCAACTTGCGTGAAAGGCACCATATGTAGGAAATTTGGTTGTACCACGAACCAATCAGTACAGAGCGAGCAAGGTGTAAGGCATGTTAGCAAACACAGAAATATCACTTCGAGTGGCTCCAAAAGGTCAAGAGGGAGAAATCAACAATATCAGGTTCCTCATGGCTAAGGATTTGAACTACATGATCCCCCTTTCTTTCTGAAACCTTTGATGCTAGGGGCTCAAGGGGCATTGAAATGCTGAGCAAAATATCAGGTACAGTAGTAGCAGAGAGTAGGAAGTATGTATGTGACAACTCTATGTTATTGTCCTTTTTCTGTAAATTACTTTGTTTTCTTTTGTGCTGTAATGACTTCATCTGGGGTAATAAATATTATTTATTCGGACTGTTACCATTTCAACTGGACTTAAAATAAATTCTTGGCTTTACAAATAACATGTCTTTCTTGAGCGTTATTCTGCTTGTAGAGGCCATTTCATACCAGGATTTTACATAATTAACATGTGTTATTCAAAACGATCACCATTTCCTTCCCTCACCCATCCAAATTTAAAAACAAAACATATAGATTCAACCATGTGCTTTTTCTTTCCTGGTGCAGTTTCTGTAAGTTCACTGATCAGCTAGCAGTAGTTTGAATATTTACACTCTTTTGATTCCTACTTGGTCAATACTGAGTTAATTTGTTCTTGTGTAGAGACAGATGTACAACTAAAGCAGTAATAAAGCGGGCACAATATTTTCTAAATGTTGCTTCCTATGTGACAAAAGTCAATATTTTTCTAATTATCAGTCCAATATCTTAAAGATACTTAAGAAATAACTAACCAGTAAAACTGCTGTCAAAATGTCATATTGTGGGCAAGGCAAATACTTGATTGCTATGTATTCAATTCATATTGCTGGCTTTCGTTTCCACCCCACTGAATTCCAACACCTTCAGTAAGCAGTCACAGACATACACAAAGAACTGTGCTATTTTTGTGGAAGAAGCAGTTCTAGATGGCTTCATCTCTGGCTACCTTTCTATTCTGCTGGTTTTGTTCCAGAAGGTGATCAATTACATTTGAAGTGCCCCAGGGTAGTCACACAGATATCAAATTTTAGGACTTTTTATTAATTTATTCAAGACATCATGCCTTTCCAAAGCTGGAAATGAGTACCTTGCACGCTGCTTTGAAGTTGAGCAGCATGAGGTTCTGATGATCTAAGGCAAATTGTGGTGAGTCATGTTCGTTTAGCGTTTATCAGTATTTTTTCTGTGTCATAGTGGAGACCTGTCTGGCAATAATCCAGGTTGAGTATTAAATACTGTTGCTCATGTAAGTGAAATATTCAGTTGTGCTGTAACAATTTTGCAATCTTCAGTGTATGAAAATATAAATATCTAATGGGTAAAGAAAACAATATAATATTTTTGACTCTACACTGAAGCAGAGGAACATATCTGAGAGAAATTTATAATTTCATACACCATCTGTGTCTTTTTCCTTTTTAAATCTAAAGGCAATTTAAATGTCATTTTCTTCACTCTTACTGCTATTACAGTAGTCCCCTTCATGAAAACAGACAACTTAATCAAGGATATACTGTATTGAAGAGACACTTAGGGTGGAAAAAACCCTCTTATGGGAGCTTTTCTGTGAAGACACCTCTTATTAAACTTTTGATTTGGAACATCTGTCTCCTCAGTTCTTCAGAATGACTTGTGCTGTACTTGTTTAACTGTATTATGATAAACGGAGACATGGGATTTGTTTCCTATTAGAAAGTCAGAAGATCAAGCTGACCATCTGTAAAGTAACTGTTTCCATGGGATAGATGGAAGCTGTGAGAAAAAAATACTGAAAATTAAACCTAAATTTAACTGTTAAGACCTCTCTTCACTGTGTATTGCTGATATGCAGAGTACAAACCCAAACCTAACCCCTACTACCTTCAGACTCAGTCTTTCCTAGCTGTAAAGCATAAAGGGTCCAGCCTTGCCTGCACCTGGCACAGAAGGAAGAAAATGTGAGCCAACTTTAATGGGAGCACATTATAATAATACTTGTAAAAAGAGTTTAGGGAGTTAATTACAAATGATGGTTAACCTACAGACTTATATTTAAAATTTCACCCCTGTTCTTCTTTTCTTGAAGTAATGGCACCTGGATACTACAATGCTCCCATCTGCTGCAGTCTCTCTCGTGTGTCTTTGAAAGCGACCAAACAAAAACTGACAAAAATTAAATTGGCAAACCAGCCCTTACAAAATGTTGACACATTCTTTACGCAGAGATATGGATTTGATGGGTGGTCTGTTTGGTGGGTAAGGAATTGGTTGGATGATCGCATCCAGACGGTGGTGTTCAATGGCTCTATGTCTCGATGGGCACCAGTAACAAGTGGTGTCCCCCAGGGCTCTGTACTGGGGGCAGTACTGTTCAACCTTTTTATTAATGACATAGACAGTGGGCTCAAGCGCACCCTCATCAAGTTTGCAGAGGACACCGAGCTGAGTGGTGCTGTTAACACACCTGAAGGTTGGGATGCCATCCAGAGGGACCTAGACAAGCTTGAGAAGTGGGCCCAGAGGAATCTGATGAGGTCAGCAAGAAGTGCAAGGTCCTGCACTTAGGTTGGGGCAACCCTTGGTATCAATACTGGCTGGGGGATTGAGGGATTGAAAGCAGTCCTGCTGAGCGGGACTTGAGGGTACTGGCAGACGAAAACCTGGACATGAACCGGCAATGTGCCCTTGCAGCTCAGCAGGCCAACCGTATCCTGGTCTGCATCAAAAGAACTGTGACCAGCAGGTTGAGATGATTCTATCTCTCTACTCTGCTCTGGTAAGATCCATCCTGGAGTATTCTGTCTGGCTCTGGAGTCCTCAGCATAGGAAGGACATGGACCTGTTGGAATGAGTCCAGAGAAGGGCCACAAAAATGATCAGAGGTCTGGAACACCTGTCCTATGAGGAGAGGCTGAGAGTTCAGCCTGGAGAAGAGAAGGCTTCGAGGAGACCTCATTGCTGTATTTCATTACCTAAAGGGGGCCTGTAAGAAAGATGGGGACAGGCTTTTAGCAGAGCCTGTTGTGATAGGATAAGGGGTAATGATTTTAAACTGAAGGAGGGGAGATTTAGGTTGGATATAAGGAAGTTTTTCACCAAGAGGGTGGCAAAACACTGGAACAGGTTGCCCAAAGAGATGGTGGATTTCCCTTCCTTGGAGACGTTCAAGGCCAGGTTAGATGGGGCCCTGAGTAACCTGGTCTATTGGGGGATATCCCTGCACATGGCAGGGGAGTTGGACTAGGTGACCTCTTAAGTCCCTTCCAACTCAAGTGATTCTGTGATTCACACAGAGCAGCAATGAGGACTTCTGCTGCTGGCCTCATTTATAATGAGTTACCTCTGAGGGTTTCCCAGATCATTTGCCACCTTCCAACTAAACACGTTTCAGAATTCAGCTGTAATTTTGGGCTCCAAAACAAAAAAAAACCCTACAGCCAGTTATCTTGTGCCTAAGCAACATGTTTGACCAGTTTTCAGAGTTTACAGTTGAAGAATGTCCATGAGGGAAGGAAATTTTATCTATGTCAAGAGGCACATGTGTACAGGAAGGTACCTGGAGCAGGAAGCTGTCAGGACACAGGCCTGAGTGATGTTATGCTGCCTGGAAAAAGGGTTTTCTTCTAGTGGCTGCGAAAGCATCAGGGCTGTCTCTTCAATTAGCTACCTGTCTGATGTAAGGGTTGCAGTGAGATGGTTACCACACTTCTGCTATGTGCTCTGAAAAGCTTTAAATGCACATCTTCATCATTAAACTCCACTAAGTAAGTTGCCAACTCCTGCATAACTATAATTTGGAGAAATGCTCTAAATGCCTAGTGTGTGAATGAAAATAGAGATATGTGGTTAGTAGAGTATTCTACAGAAATGCATTGTTATTTACCTATCAATGGCTTTTTGATATTTTACATGTTCAACAGAAGCAGCTGTCCCCAAATACTTTTCAAAATGAAATCCATTCCCACCTGCCAAAACCACCCAAAATACATCTGTAACAAAAGAAGAGACTTTAGCATCTATTTGTAAAATATGCTCCTTAAAAAGACTCCAGTGTCATGGGAGCTTTCAAACTACACTTTGACTGCAGTCAGTTTTTTCTGAAACTAAATATATTCCAATCTCCTACTATGAAAAACAGTGACAGAACAGGCAAGATTTCTGAATACAGATGCATTTCAGTTCCAAAAAACTTTACTGAAGCATTAAAACCACAGTTTTAAGGAGTGCTCACCAATGTAATAGGCATTGTATGTAATACATCTACAATGTAATAGCATGTAGAATCTTGAAATTATGTGAATAATTTTTGGACTTATATTATACAGATTCTAACTCCAAAAGTTTATAAACCTACCCACCGGCATTTAGGTTTGAAAAAATAAATTGTTGAGAATCTCAAGACCACAGGAAATCAGAAAAGCTGACTTGTCTTTTCTTTGTCCAAGCTTGGACAAAGCTCCAAAAATTATACAGAAGCAGAAGTATACAGATATATAAAATCAGAATAAAAGAAATCAGAATCCAAATAAATCCACAGAGAGTAAAAATAAAGAACACATTTCGAGCAAGTAAAAGAAAGACCTTTTTGTATTGTGTTCCAGTTTTTTTTCCCCAAAATTTTCTTAAAGCATCTTTTATCAAATTTGAACTTAAAAAACCCCCAAAAAAACAAACAGGAAAAAGAAAAAAGAAAGCAATGTTCACATACATCTATTTCCATGAGATTCTTGATTAATTTTTTAAGTTAGCTATAAAGTTTTATTCCTCAAGATTTTTTATTTTCTGTATATAAAAAAAAGGAAACAAAGTCAGAGTGCCATAAGCATGTGAAAATAAGCCTGTAGCATCTTCTGATTCAGACAACTGTTGGCATGGTTTGCATTTCAGTATAGTCTGGATTTTTCATTACAGTATCTTTGTCATAGCTTTGGTTCAACAGACCCAGCATTTGTAATAGAGAACTCAGTGAAAGGTTGCTTACCTTTGTTAGTGTGAACCCTGAACTAACTGAGCTTTTCTCCCAATCGCTTTTTCTGATGCCAAAGCTGGGTCATCCAGTTCCAACTCCCAGAATTGCTGCAGACAGTAACAGATGCTTACACAAAGCTCTAACCTAGAGGATGTCACAGAGATTATTGCAACATGGGGATGATGTAAGAACAGTCTTTTTTCTTGGTATTTTGCTATCAGGAACGTATAATAAATATGGTTTATATGACAAGGCTAATTATGAAAAAGCTAGAAATGGTCTTTCCTCTCCTTTTCATTCCAAGTCATGTATCAAAGTTCTTGGTGCTGTGCACTAGTGAATTTTTATAGCCCATCTCATCCCAGTCAGTGCTAGGTAACCACTGCTTACATCATTCAGGGAACCTGCAGTGGCTCCCACATTTCTTTTACTGCAAATGAAGTTAAGGACTGCAGGGGGAGGAAGGTAGGAGGAAAAAAACATCATGAAAACATGAAAATCATGGGGTAGAACTGCAAGAACTGTGGGACCTCAAATGAATCTAACAGGCAGCTGATAGACAAAAATCCTAAAGAAGGTACTTGTTTGTGCAAGGAGTTGAACTGGGATATTTTCAGAGACTCTCTTGGATGCTGAAGCTGTGCAAGAATTCAAAGGCAATTGGACAAATTCATGAAAGCAAGCTGCCTCAAAGAACACAAACACACTGACTGTGGTCAGGAGCAACCTGGGCCATTAAGTTGCAAGCGACTAGGAGAATGGCCTGGGGAACCTGTTCTATACTCCTGCCCTGTGCTTCTTCTCTTCCCTAGACACCCTCTCTTGGCCACTGGTATGTCCAGCCAGCATCTCTGTAGGAGTCAACAGTTCCCAGCATAAATGGAGATACATGCAAGCCACCCCAGACCAGAAGCATGTACAAAAGGAATGTGTTGCCTTGCTTGGCTGAATACATGGGAAATTAGAGCCCCTTGAACAGGAGAAGAGAGAGCACAGAAAATTGGTCAACATTGTAGTATATTGTAGGAACAGTAGATGAGCAAACATGAAATGGACTGCATGAAGAAGCCCCAAATCATGGTCTAAAGGTGCAAATACTGTAGTAACAGTGTTGTCTGAGGGCAATTAATAACAACAACATGGGTAAAGAATGCAGTATTTTTTTGAAGAGATGACAGGACACAGAGAAGTAAGTCACAAATATGTGAAAGAAGAAACAATGTGGAGCTGGTGAAAGCAGAGTTAAATCAGTTGTGCATAATGGCTTTACTGTCAAAACATACAGAGCTGAGTAAACTTCCAGAAAATATTTTTTAAGAAGAAAATTTTTAAGAAGGAAAGTTGCCTAAAATACGATCAAAAATCAAACCTATGGCTCCATTTATCAGGAGATTAACTGCTGGCTTTGGTTCATGCTTGGATGACTCCCTGCTTTCAAAAATGAGTGACGAAGAAAGCATGTACCAGACTTCAGCTTTTATGATTCATACACTGGAGCGTTCTAAGTATTTTATTGCTTCCACCCTTCCTCCCCAGCTGGTGTTGAGGCCAAGGCAATAACAATTGTCTTTTTTTCTTTTTTTTTTTCTTTTTTCTTTTCAACGTCAAACTATTAGATGAGGCTGGCCAAGAGCAGAAAGGTAGTTAGCCAGAGATATAGACTGGGGCTGTGTTTAGTGGGTGGAATTAGAAACACACAGGCTTAAGCCTATCAGTATATTTCCAGAGCGCTGTGTAATAATAGCAATTGAAAGCTTTTATAGCTACACAAATCTGTCAAACACCACTTCAGTGATATTTCAGGAGGGAATTGGGCAAAAAGCTTTTTAGAGAGAGTTAGGGGAGTTCTGTCACAGCTGATCTATTTGAGACTGCTTTTAAGCATTGGAACAGCACCTCTACGTCCAAGGTAGAAAAGGAAGCTCCATCAGGTAAACCTAAGCTGAAATACAAAAGACAGCAACTCTCCCGAGTCAGCCAAAAGCCCCTCCCCAGAAACACACATTTCAGAGTAGGATGAGGAAACTAGACTTGGCAAGAAGCAGAGCTGGGTGATGCAAGAGGCTCAAACTATGAACAAAAATCTCTGAAATAGAAGAAAATTCCTTTTTCAAAGTGACAAATACATGTTCATACTGAAAAAAATCACTGCCTTCAAAACAGAACCTAATTATTCCAGCCACCAGCATAGAACTGAGGTCTTAAAGACCCTAAACAAAACAGAGTAGCATGTTTTATTTATAAGAAAGCCATACTAGGATTGTTTATTACTTTCACTCCAGAGTTGTTATGCAAAAGCTCAGGTTTTATTCACACTGCATATATTTGCAATACACACTGGAATTAAGAAATTCTATGAAAACCAGATTACAGTTTTTAAAACATTGCTATAACTTGGACAGACCAAGGGTCTCACTTGATTTGCATGCAAATATGGGCATATTTTATTTAAAATCTACAACTTTTTGTATTTGTCTTTCCTTTTTTCTTTCCTTGCTAGTGGATTTCTTATGGCTTGAGTTCACAGCTACTAAAGTATTGTGGGGGTGGGGGGTTCCTTTCTCTCATTGCGGTCTTCACCTTTCTCTTATCTTGAGTGAGGGTACAAATAGGCTGCCCTTTAGAATGATTCAGATTCAACATCACTCTGCAGACAGTTGCTCATTTAGGTATGTACTTGCTTATCACAGTTCTTCTGCTTCTTAAACACTGCTTAAGTCAAAAATAAACTGGATGAGCAGCTGTGACCTTGCTTAGATCGCAGTTTACCCTTTGAATTGTTAACATCCACCTACACAAAATATTCCTCTTAAGAGTTGTCAGGGCATTTACTGATCTTTGTTCCCACATATGTTCCCAGACAAAGCTGCACAGCAAGTACATCAGTTATCCCATTACTATTTATGCTCATCATGCAAAAAATCTCCAGAAATTGCCACTGGTTCTGTTTTTGACCTGTGCTCTCTGCCTGTGCTCCCCTTCTACTTTACCAAATATATTTAGTAGATTAGAAATGACATCCCAAAAGAAAAAAAGCCATGAAAAACAAGAACCAAAGAAACTCTGCTCAGCTGGCCCAAGTGGTTAAGACTTGCTTATCGCTGTGTCTTTCCAACACTTGACCAGACTACATTGTGTGGATGCCACCAAGGGGTTTAATTCCCAGTAAATGTCTGCTTATTATGAGTTGCTCTCATTACTTCCAAGGCACACCCATCATACCTGCTGCACCAGCTCCAAACCCAAGGAAAAACAGCTGGAACCCAAAGCACTTGGAGCAATGAATAAGGCAAGAACCTGAAATCCTGTTGCAGACGAGAGAAAGGAAGAGGCTTTGGAGCCTGGAAGAGTAACAGACACATTACCTCTGCTCTCAGCTTGCCCAGTCAAATACTTCAACTTGAAGTAATAAAATCAAGAATAATGACTTTGTAGGCAGGAGGACTTGGAAAAACGCAAGACCAAGTTAGTTCTTTTTTAGCTTTCCCACAATAGATTCCATTCTAGCATAAAATTTTAGATATCCCAAATGATGGTAAATGTTTTGTTACCAACCAAAACCTGTTGTTTCCTGGAAAAGCACATCTAAGCTTTTAAGCCAGGTCTTATAAAAAAAAACAAGACAAGACAAGACAAAACAAAACAACACCACCCCCCCCCAAGACCCCAAGAATACTTACCAAGATTGTGGCTCCTTTTTGGTCGCAATTTTTTGCATATTCTGATCACATGGCTGTTATAAATGAAATCTCTACCCTGACTTCTGCTCTCCACCTTTATTCCAAATATTTGATAGCACTCCTTTGACTTAATTTTCTACACAGTGAAAAATGGGCAGACTGTTTCTTCTCTATTTTTTAAATACTTAACATACTTCCAGTTTAATGGACATTGCCAAGCTATGTTTGGAAATAATTTAATCATTGACATTGAATGGCTGTAAGTGTGAGACAGAATAATAGCAAAATTAGGAAAAAAAAAATATTACAAACCTATAGTCTTTTATAATGAATAAAATCAGGGACTTTCAAATACTGGCAGGTGATTTAGTGAATATGAGCCACAAAAGAATTTCCTGCAATCATAAAGATGAAAAGTCAAAGCACTTTCCTTAAACAGAAGATAAGCAGAGTTTTTAACAGCTAATGGAAGTAGCTTTAGATTTCAGGTGTTCTTCCAGAGAACACAAAGCCACAGCTGTGCTGAGAAAGAGATAAAAGCTCAGCATACCTACAGGATACTGCGGGATATTGGTGTTCTCAAGAGGCATTCCCAAGGATATCCCAGATCTACTCTGAAGTTGATCTGGCCAAGGAAGACAGTCCAGGTTCTCTATTTCCTTCCCACTTTCCAAAAGAATACACTAAGCAGATAAAAATATTCCTAAGAATGGGGATTATGTTTTAATAGAAAATAGCAAAAAAGCAAGTAAAGGCTGCACCCAGAAACCAGTGCAGGAACATACTAGCTGGAGTCTAACAGCAGAATATTGCTCTTGAAAAACACAGTTGCAAGGACCATTAGCAGCCTGGTGTGTTGCACACTTGCTGTCCTGAGCGACTCAGCTACATGCAGAGGGTCCAGGACATCTACTTTGGCATAGGTTTGATTTCACCTCCCAAGAACAGAGGAAATTTTTCTTCAAATTTTCTAACAAAGGAAACCTCTGTTTTAGATACTGCTTTTGCTTATTCATTACAACTATCCCACAGCATTTTTTTCTATCCCTTAAATGGAGAAACCATTCTTTTCATATTTTGCACCTTGCCTTTGTTTCTCTTCAAGCTTCTGACACATTCTTTCTGCATTTTCCTGAGCATATAGTAATACAGCTTGAGCAGGCAATCTTGTCAGAGGAAGGAGGAGGAAAATCAACTTCATCTTGCATCAAGTAAAACAGAGCAAGTTACATCCTCCTGTAAAAGAGAAAATGGTCTGGATCTCACGCTGCTTGCAAAGCTCTCCCTTATTATGAAAGCTGACCTAATGCTTCTACTTAATGCTTGTACACTGGAAACCGAATTTGAGTAAGTTTAAAAGGCTGGTAAGCCTTTGCTCCCACTGTTCAGTAGAAGGAATGGAGCTGAAGACAACAGCAGGATACCCTGATACTAACTTCTTGAAGGAATTTACCTTCCACAGAGCCAAAATAAAAAGCAAAAACAGTCCTGTGAGACAAGAAAAATGAATAAGAAAAGCAATGGCTTTGACAAATAAAATTAAAATAAACAGTGGAACACAGCTAGAAATGGCCAGCTGCTTCTAAATACTAAAAAGTGTGAACACTGTCAAAATAATAATTTAGAGGATCATTTATGTTCAACGGTTTGCAATGGTTCACCTGCCTGCATCTGCTGCCAATTCTGCTATTCCATGTTTTTATTAATTCAGCAAAGACCTCTCTGTTTTCAGAGGGAAGAAGTTTTGCTGTTATCAACCCCTGGAGAACTACTGAGAGAATTCGACTCTGTGTGTGTGCGAAGAGATAGAAGACTGTGGAATGAAGTAAAAGGGAATAAACATTTGTTGTCTCCCACGGTATAGCTGATTGAAACATAAGGAAATATAAAAAATGCAGTGCATGTAAACTTAGGGAAGTATAATTAGCCCAATTGCTTAAAACCTTATCTTGGAGGAGTGATAGGATTTGATCCCAAAGCTACTAAATACTTCCTCCTCGGTAACTAAATATGTAATTAACAGAAAACTGTTCTGTTGATCTTCTTTATCATTTAATGCTACCAGTGGGATAAATTTCAAAAACCTTTCTTTCAGTTTGTTCTTAGCATGGTTTGGAACAATTACATTAAAAATAAACTGGGTAGTTTTCCAAAAGCATGCCACTGTTGATTTTCCACAGGAATACCCTGGGTCCTATAAACGAGGTGTTGCTGTAGCATATTGGAAATGAAAGGCAACATTTCAGAATTTGTGTAAGAGACATTATGTATGCTACAGTGCCTCGCCAAGTTCATGCAAGAGAGGTTCTTCTCAATGCTTTAATTGGCACTTAGATTCTTTTAGAGCTTGTTCGCATAGACAGCCTGCACGAAGTAGTCACTTAAAGTGTAGCTTAGAGTATTATAAAACGCATCTTTACAGGAAATAAGAACATTCATTTGATAATTGCCATGACAACTTGGCCACGTTAGATTTAAAAATCATTAGTTTCGTATCTGGGAGATACTGAGTGCTTTTCCACCTCCAGGCATTCACAGCAACAAGGAGTGCTTGCTAAACTGCCTGTGGGTACCTTTCCAGTGAGAGCTGCCTGAGGCTGAACGTGGCTACAGCCACTGTGGACAGCACAGGGGCTGGGTGAGGCAGGGGCATCATCCCCTGGGAAAGCTCACCTTAGACCCTCAGTCATATGTGCACCCCTAACAAAAAATAGTCAGGGGTTCATTGGACTGAGGGCTATAGTCACCCACTCATGTTACAAGACTGCTCACAATAAGCCCATTTTGAGGGAGAAAATGCAGTTCAGCTGCAGACCTAGAGATGCAGGAAGAGTAGCAAATAATGCAGCCTGCAACAATCAGAAAACACTTGTTCAACAAACCCAAAATATTCCTTAGGAGCGTGATGACTGCTGAATCTTTTTGACAAAAGCAAAGTGGGAAGTGCAGAGGGATGGGATGGCAGGCTTGAAGACGTACAGATGAAAAGATGGCTGGCTCCCAGAGGCAGGATTTCATAGCTTCCAAGTGGCTGGGGAATAACTAAAATGTAATTTGGTTCACTGTAGAATAATTGCTTTACAATTATCTCTTCTAAGAAATTTGGAATTCAATTCTTTGTTATAATTTTGCAGTAATAACATGTTTGCAATTAATACACTTGTATTTGGAGAAGAGGGGTTGTTTAAAAAAAAAGAAGGGATGAGGAAAATGATAGGGAAAGAGAGAAGGAAATAAACATTCTTTCACAGAATGGAGAATTTCCTCCTTTTAAAGCAGTTTTTCACTGCTGTTATTAAAATTCAGGTCCATTGCCATAGAGAAATAAGTTGATCAAATTAGAAAGTTTGCATAATTTTTTTTTACCTGAAGGTATACAGAAGAACTGCATGTGTTAACAAAGTAATGTGTTTAGTAATTTTTCATTCTGCTTTTTATACTTTACCCTGAACCACTCCCTCCCCACTCCTCTTACCAGTCCCAAGAGCAATCGCTACAGTCTCACTTGCTAAGCAATATTCTTCTTTAAAATAAGGTCTCTCTAAATAGTGATCACTCATCACTAGTGACGCTATTTTTAAACGGTCTTAAGAATCTGCAAGTACAGAGAAGGTCTATGAACAAAGTGTAAAGTTACACAATAAAATACTACTGATTTTTATTGGCATATAAGCTTAGCTAGCATTTGTAAACCACAAGGTCATACTAAATAGCAATATGAGCAGGAACACAACACAGCAAAATGGTGCCCACAGGTTGATAGCACATACCAATCTTCAGGTATATTTTTGCCCGTTAGCTTCATTCGCTGGAGCCTTTTTTAATGATTGGGATACACGCTATGAAGGACAACAACAAATCATTATAACCTTTTCTTCGAAGGGTGGATTTTACACCCCCCCTCAAGACAGTTACAAGCAGATATAATGTTTCTGAATACATTAAGGTCCTTGTAATGGATTACTACAGTTTTGATTAATTTACCTTCTGACAAAGCAATAACACATGGCTCTACAATGCACAGCCTCTGCTAGATATGTTAAACAAGTTTTTCAAAAAATGATCTGCGACCCAAAGCCAATGTAGAATCCACAAGTTTCTTCTCATCTCTGCAGTACTATTTTCAAAAGGATGAGTGATTTGGTTTTGAATTGCGTAGGACTATAGCAACGGAATCATAATGTCTGCATCCAAGCTATCCAGCATGTGTACCTAACAAATACCATAAACAAATACACCCCAGCCACAGGCTGCTCTTTGATTCACAGAAGTAGATTTGCTAACTCAGCCTGACAGCTCAACTGATTAGACAAATCAAGCCTCTTGGACAACCCCCGTGTTGACAATGACATTTTCCAAATGGGACAGCTGTATTACAAGCTGAAAGTGACTGGACAATTTCAGATTGTTAGAGGTCATGGAAAAGTTTGTACGAGAGCTAAAAAGAAAAAGCAGGTATTTTATGAAGGAATGGCTCTTTTCTTGTCCTTGCTTGTACCAGTGGTTTCTAGCTGACACACACGTTAGCCAAGAGACACATCACTGTGTAAAGTAACCTGCTGAGCAGGACACAAGCAGCTGAGCTCTGCTGGGTGTATTAACTGTGAAGGTGTCAACACAGCCCAGCCAAGGAAGACACTAATGCTGCAAATGAGCCCTCCTTTCTACAACCCTCTGACATGACCTCTTAGATCCCTCTTTGGAGAAGCACAATGTGCACAAGGGACCCAGCAAGGTCTAAGGGCCAAGCCTGGAGACACTCACGGTGACAACAGCCTTGCTGTGCATCTAGGGACAGGAGAGTGCATGGACAGTTGCTGCAAAGTGACAGAAAAGGAGAAAGTCATGGTCATTAGAAACTAAAGAAAAAGGTAAGAAACTACTGGTTTATATTGTGCATTGTGAAAAGATGTAACCAGCCCCCATCAAAGCAGCTCTTGGAACTAAAAGGAGACAAGCCCAAATCTGCAATATTTCTGACGCCCCTTTGAAATATTTAGCTGCAACCAGAGAACCCAAAAGTACTCAAACTGCTCAAGGGAGAATACTAAGATGAAAGGAGATATCATTAAGATAATTTCACATACAGGAGATCAGTACAAGACAGCTCTTCCTCTAAAAAGGAACAGCAATTTTGTGATCTTTAAAATTAATTTGGATATTCATTGCTTTCACAGAAAGCTTTCCAAAGAAAATTGAAATGGGAAAGGGTTCTTAGAATTAAGAACGATTTGAGATGATGGGACAATGCTCAAATGATGTTGTAATATTTGAAGAGTGAATTAGTCTCATTACCAGACTCTTTTTTTTCTTTTTTCACTAGTAATGAATTTTTAAGAGCAATTTTGCAAAAAATATCAGAAATGTCCATTTATGTAATAGTGTCCTGTTATTTAAAAAGTTTTCATTGACACTGTAAAGTGTAAACTACTCATGAACATCAAAGCTAACAATTGCCAGTGGATTTGATATGATTCGAGAATTGAAAACAATTAATGACATGATTTAATGAATTTTTGGTTGCTCCAGAGAGTCTGTTTCAAACCAGAAACTAGCAAAATAAACATAATGTACTAAATTAGAGATTATTTTTTGCAAAGCTGAGAATTTTAAAATTGAGCCTAAACATGTTTTGTGTTCTTTTGAACAGTAGAAAACAACCATCTAAGAGCTGAATGCTGCATATTAGAAACAGAGACTGATTGCTTTTCCCAGCCAGCAGACTGAGCATAGAACTGGAGGTTCCTTTTTATGTGCAATTTCAAAATGATGCAAAATGCCAATTCGTATAAAGTGGATAAATATGTGCAGTGCTAGAAACCCAAAATTATACTTGTCAGGGCACCCACAATGGTACATCTTGGCCAAGAGAAAATTTAAGCAGATGTTGCAGCTCCACCTACTGAACCAAGACGAAAGGATCAGAAGGGGGTATGATTAGTCACTGTAATGAACTTGCAGTAACTGAGCATCTATGCAGACCCCAAAAGACATTTTTTGTTGTTGTTTTTGACACAACCATCTGATCAGCACTTGCACTCCTGCTCAAGATCAGGTAATGTCAAGATATGGTAAGTCAGAAAGTGGGAGACAACTGACTTGCAGCCTGTTTTTGGAACTTGCATGAATTGTAACGGGTTCATTTCTGCCTTTATGTAAAGCCATTGGCTAGCACAAAGGTCAAGTTTTGTATGCAGAGTCCTCACTTCAGATGGACAGTGCCACTCCAGTGGTTTTGATGAAGCAACAAATGCTGTCCCTGTTCAAAGCCCATGAAACGAACAAGCATTTTGCAGCTCCTTAGTGTCATTTTTTGGTTTATGGCAAAAACTAAAGAAAAGGTTGGTCAGTATACCGTTCACTTTAAACTGGAGGAATATCTGAAAGGTTAAAAAAGATATTAAATTGTGTAAAGAAATGTAATCATGTAGCTACAGTTTTATAAAATAGACTCTACTTTTTAATCTGATGGCAGTAAGCGTGAGTCAAATATGCTATTTCAATAAATATTGGTCTCATATATGTGCCTCGTGGGTTCAAAGAGTGGCTCAGAGCCAGTAGTTTTGGTTTTTGCAGAAACTTTTAAGACAACAGCAGATCAGCCAAGAATTTCCTACACATTTGGACCATGTTGACAGAGGAGAAATAACTACAAGATGCTGAAGTGAAACTTCTTAATCAATAACTACTGTTTGCACTTACTAAGGAAAGCAGAAAGGAATGTGGCAACACAGCAGAATAGGAAACGTGTGGGCAGCATAAGTCTTTCATGCCATGCAAAAGATTCTTACAATGAGCCGAGACAGTGCTCTCAGAGTCTGAAAGCCAGCAGATCTAAACATTGCACCTGAAGCAATGGAGCATTCAATAATATGACAGATATAATAGGTGAATGATGGGACACTTAGTCCAGATGATTGCCAGAGTCCAAACACCCACAGAGCACTAGCAACAGCGTAACATGAAACATGCAGAACCTGGAATGTCAAAACAAAATTATAATTAAAACAAAGAACCTGTATGGAGCACAGACCAAACAAGGAATGACACTGATAATAACTGGAACTTGAACATATGCCTAACGTCTGCATGCTGTAATTAGCCTAAGTGCTGGAGAGATGATAGCTGAAAAGAAAACATTTAAATCAGTGGGTAGGGAATGTGGAGTCAGACTCCTTGAAAGGTAGACTCAATTGTGTGCATCTTGGTCCTGCATATAGTGTGTTTTGATTGCCTCTTGCCTGTGTAAGGGAATTTTCTTGACAAACACAGTCTGAAGTGCAGGCTCGGATCCCAAGCCAGCAGGAAAGGCAGGCATGGGAGGAAGGTAGCTGATAGTAGCCAATCCGGAAATAGCCAAGAGTGGATGAAGATGGCAGTTTCCAACAACCCAGAGAGGCAAGACTTATAAATTGGGGATTCATAGCATAAAAATCAATCCTTTTAATCTTTGATTCTTACAGGCTCAGTGAATGAAGAAAAAGAGATATAAAAGCAAGGAAAGGAAACATCTGAATTCGAGTTGTCGAACAGTGATGAGACAGCATTCAGCATGGACTTTTCTGAGCTGACATGTTTTGTGGAGGAGCTGAAGGACATGGAGAGCAGACAGATTTTATCTGGATATAAGACAGATCTTAAATCTCGTGACATACACACTACTAAAAAAGTTATGAAAACAATTTATGAATTAGAGGCAACAGTATCAATAACCAGTCAAATTTATCTTTCTTTGCCTCACAGCCACCTCTCCCAACTAACTAAAAAGATATTGAAGTAGCACACATTGATGGAGGGAACAAAAAGGAGCAGGTAAACCTGGACTGAACCAAGCTCTGATCTCTTAGGTGAAAGAGGTAATAAATGGAGTTGATTAGACTTAATTTCATTCTAATATCACTTTTCAATTTGTAACAAATGTAAGAATGTGGCAGCACATTATAAGATCTGAAGAGATTCTGATTTCATAAGAAATACGAGGAAGAGCAAATATGATACATTAACAAAGAGAACCAGCAATTGGTACTTAAAATAGAACAAATCCCAGAAAAGTCCATTAAATATGACTGAGAACCAAGATAATGAGCTTAATATTTAAAAGTGATTGAACAAAGAGGGGACATGCAAATGAAATTAATATAACACTGGAAAGAGATGAGACTCCAAAAATGATGGAAAAGTGAATATTTTCACTAAGCTGCGTTTAGAGCAAAAGAATAGTCAATTTATTTTCAGAAGGAATGATATTTTTTGGTTCCTCAAAAGTGATTTTAGTATTTACCTAGCATCTGCAGCGTGGGTGGCACTGGATGATTTTTGTTACAGGAGACTCTAATCACAAAGCGGTGCATGCGGTGGTGACATTACAGCAGCACCATGTCCAACAGGCTCTCCAGCCTGAATGCTGAAGAATTACAAGTGACTTTCAGAGGTCATTTAGAAGATATCAGCTAACTTGCTTTTTGCTGGAGAAACTGAAAGGCCTAGGTTCCTGCAATCCTTTCTTATTCAGAGTGCTTTCCAATTCAAAACAGGAAACCTGCAGCGACTCATTTCTTGACACTACTTAATAGGCAGGCACCTTGAGACTTCAAGCAATGAAAAGCAGCTCCTCAGGGCAGAAGCTAAAGATTTTACTATGTTAATACCACAACTCTTCAACATTCACTTTCTTCAAGCCAGCATTCTTTAGCATATCTCCATTCCTCTTAACTTTGTGCTCAGCATTTTATGTTACCCGCACTTTGATATCTCTCCCCCTACCAAGTGCACCTTTCAAGTTTTATGTATGCTGCTTTCTACTGGGCTCAACAGCTGATTTTAGATTATCTACTTCAGCTTAAGTGTTTACAAAATTCACATAAATAGTTGGATAGGTAGTGCATTTGCCCAAACAACTGTAGTGGCTGAACAATGTTTTATTGCTCAGATTGGAAAACCTTGCCTAGCAGGAACAGTTACTTTATTATTGTTGAGTGGTTATCACAAACAAGTAGTTATCACAATTAGAAAAAGTAGGAGAATTGCTAGCAGTGCTGGAAAGAAAATAATTACCATGAACCCAGACATTTTACTATAGATATCTAAAGCAAGAGAATTCCTTAAAGGAGCCTTTAGTCAAGCTCTGCAGGATATTAAAAAAAAGGCACAGGGCAAGAATTACTCGTGACAGGATAAGGCAGTCACTGGGCAAGCCTGAGACAAAAAAGAAGGAAAGACATGCGTTTGTGACCCAGTCTCAGAAGTATGAACTGAAGTAGCTTATTCTGTGACTAAAATTTTGTTTTAAGGATAGGTAAGGCCATAATCCAAAACACACAGCAGACCCTTGGGCCTTTCCTGTTTATGTTGTTGGGCTCATCTGCTTGCTGAGTTTATAAAACACCTATTACAAGGACTTTTATAAAAAGTGGACTTGTTTGAAAAGAGGTGTGAATCATTTATGACATCCAACTGTGTGTATGACAGGTACAGTCTGCACCTCACCCAGCAGCAGACAAGCAAATTACAAGCAATGGGCAGGGAAAGAGCACTCCAATGGCCAAACACTATTAACTTGAGAAGACAGAAATAAGGTCAAGGTTAAGTACTTCTGAAAAATCTAAATTAGACTTCACAACTACAAAAAATACAAGAAAATGTGTACCTAAACAGCAGTAAGCTTAAATCTGATAAAAATTACAGACCAGATCAAAATAAAAATCAAGTCTTGTCATACAAGGAGCATCAACCAGGGAATAGCATGTCAAAACTTGTAATTCATCAGTGCCAACAGCTTAAGAGGACTGGAATCAAGTCTTCCTAAGGACTTCCTTAAAGCTCTTAGAGAAGCTGTGGCACTAGCATCTATCTGCCACAGCCACAGGCTGTAAAGCAAGATGGATGCAGATGACTTTGCCTATGTGCCAGACCTGAACCTGACATGGGCTGAACACCCCAAAACCCCATGATCACTCTGTGCCAGTCATCTGGGTTTTGAAATTCCAATATCTTTATTCAGATGAGCTGCACTTCAGACACTGTAAGTATGCTTTAGCAGAGCCCTTGTACCTGTATGTCATCCACAACAAGATTCAGCAGCATTTTATGTATTATCATCTCTGCTACAGACTGATAGGGCCAGTGATCAATCTTCCCATAAAGGACCCGTGTTAACAACTTAGCTGCTAAATAATGGATTGCTTCAGCTTGTACACTTAGTCACTGTCCCTATGCTGATATCTGGGAGGGCTGGATCAGGTCCCAACAGGAGTAGAAATCTGTCCACTAATTAGGCATGGGAAGATTTACTTCAGGAGCAATTCTGTGTAAATGATGTGTTAAAGATGAAGAGTCCCTTGTAAAAGAGCTGCATAAATGACCAATAATATTGTATTACAACTTTTATACACTTTGGAGACACTCAAGAAAAAAACCCAAAAGTATCTCTTAAGGTGATTATATTTTGTACCATGTTTGCTGACTTAAATTGCAGCGACTGCCAAGTTTTTTTGTCACAGATGGTTACACTTAAGCAGACTTTCCTGCCAATATGATTTGAACTTTGCTTAAATTATAAGTCACCCTGCCATCTAAGTCAAATTTCCCCCATGACAAAAAGGTTAGTTAAGATTTCAAGCACATTGGTTTGAACATTAGGATATCTACGAGTGTAACAATAACGCAAATCTGCCCACCTGAGTCTAGAGAAAAATAAAAGGCACATGGTTTACCTCTGCCTTCTCAGCTGGAAGAAATATTCTCATCCATGGGTCAAAACACAAGAACAGCTCCATGGTCTACCAGCAGTTGTCATCCTGGAAGGCTGAAATATTTGACATATAAATAAGTTTATTTGCAGATCACAATGTGAAAACTTGATTATATGGAGAATATTATGCACATAATAAGCAAAGAACATACAACCATCCCAGAGTTATTAAACTGAAGTGTCCTGGATGCCCTCCACATGCTTAGTGGAAAATTAGAGGATTTTGTGAATTTTCTTTGGAGTAAGTTTGTCAGGTCCTTGTAAGGAAGCTTCAGTTTGGGCATTTTCATAAGACTTGAATCTAACAGAACTAAACATTCACTATACTTGGCTAGAAATTATATTTATAATGGGATACTGGGGCCATGCAACATGAAAATTTACCAGTTGGTGGGATTTAATGACACACAGGAGCAGCCTCAAGGCATGGCTGTCTTACAGAGTTACTAAATCACAGACCAGGAACCACTGTCCTGTGTGAAAAGAGCCTTAGAGAAGACTAAGGTGGAATCAACCCTGAGTTCCTGGAAGAGACAGAGAAAACCTTACCCCTCTGCCTGGCTTATGTTGCTATGTTAGCTCTTGGCTTTCCTGGTCACAGTTTTTAACCAAAGCCTTTGGAAGACTCTCACCACGAAGGACAATGTCTGTTGTGTTTCCCGCTCACTGAGTGTAGCATTGCAGTCTCTTCTTCCTTCTCCCGTTTGCAGGGAGCTCTGTTCCAGGGCCAAAGATTCAGTCCTGCTTTTCTCTCTGTTCTTTGTGCTCACCAGTGCTTCCTATTGAAATCTACACCAAAACAGGGGAGATTAGAAGTGGAGACAGTGTGCTCAGGGAACACCATCAGCTGCCATAGCTCGTTCTGTAGGATTCCTCTTTCTTAACCTCTATTCTTTGTATTTTGTCACACCTTCCCTTGGCCACTAGGTACCTCCTTTCTGTTTAATCCACTTCTGCTCCCTGTAGGATCAAGATTTCTAAGACATTCCTTCTAAAAATTCAGAATCAGGATTTATTGTCATATCTGACATTCTCCCTAGCTAAATGTCAAGAGGAAAAAAAAATACGAATCCCAGCAACTTTGAACTTTCCTCTAAAAGCATCACTGGATGATGCATGTGGTAGTGTGTTAACGATGCTTTACAAAAACTAATTGAAGCTACAGTTCTTATGTGTCTATACTGAAGTCGCAAAAACACCGCTGAGTGAAACTCCAACATAAATAGGAAGATTATTCACTAAATAAAGCATTCCCAATTTCCAGTGGATCTTCCTCCTTTTTAAGAGCTGAACATGCCTTCCCTCAATCCCACCCCAAGTATTTCTTGCTAAAAATTCCTAGCTAACACAGGAAGTAGAGTTTTTTATTATTATTATTTTTTAAACATTTTCTGTACTGTTCATCCAACCTCACTGAAAAATGACTGAGTATTGCCAAAATGCTGTCCTGTTTCATTTCCACAACCAAGCCTCGTCACTGCCTTTCCATATTCCTTCTTTTAAAAAAATAACACAATCATTTCCATGCTATCTTTCACCTCCAAAGGTGTTATTAGCTTGCCATAATAACAGACCCTTCTCCTGCTGTGTCTGCTAAAGAAATTATCCCAGACGCCCAATGAAACTATGTCACCTGTCCAGCAGTCCAGCATTCAAAGCGTTTCTGTATATAGCTGGGCTCTCCATTGTCTTTAAGTTTTAAGTAATACATAAAAGTGAAAGTTGCTAGAGAAAAATATTCATTTTTCAAACACACACAAAGAGGGCTATAATTTTCTGAGGTCTGCTTCATTTCAGACAAAACTATGGATGTGAAGCTCATAGTTTTATGTCCCAGTCATACTAGGAAATACCAAGCAAATGCATGTCACTGAACCTGTTGCAGGAAGTAGTACTGGGGGAGGGATGTGCTCTGATCTCTCTTTCCAAATCTCGCCTCTTTTAGATGCCTGGACCATCATCACTAGGATAACTCCCTATGCTGATTCAGGCCAAGAGAATGAAAGCAGGAACTGAGGGAAATGATGGAGAACTTCAAAGTGTTTGTAAAGTCAGAACTGTAAGGGGGGGGGGAAGGGCAACTAAGCACCTCTGTCATGTGTAAGGCACAAGTTAAAAACAAAGATTCTTGCAATCATTTGTTAGCCTCTGTAAAGACACTAATAAAAACCCATCCCTAAAGGCAGGTGAAGGAAAAAAAAAAAGGTCTGCATCATGGATTCTTTCCAAAATATGGTAGATCTGTCTCATTTCTGTTGTAATAACCTGAATCACTTGGCATGGCTTTTGCTTGAAGTATTTTAACAGTATTAAACCTGGCCAAAGAGAAATTTAAGCAACTGGACTCTGTAAAAAGCAGTGACTACATGTTGTCCCAAATGATTGTTACTGCTCATTAGCATGGCTCCACATAAATGATATTTTAAGATCATTATAAAACCACCACCATTAAAATAGCAGCTTTGTGTACTTACTGTTTACACTTGGAAAGAATCAACTGGCTGCTGCCAACTGACCACTCAACACTTCTACACTGACAACTCACCACCAGGACAACTGCATGAGAGATATTTTCTAAAGGTAATGTTAAACAAATGTAATTAAAAAGCATCAAAACCCATTTTTTAAAAGTGCTCTTAAACAGATGCACTTATAAAACATCCAAAAAACATTTTCTAAAAGTAATATTAAACAAATGCAGTTAAAAAAATACCAAAACACAGTTTTTAAAAGTGATGTTCAGGACTGCGACCTGAAATGAGCTCTTCATAATACGTTTGATTTAGTTGCCTTTATCTCATACTTAACTTTTCATGTTACAAATTCTGGGGTTCATACACTTGAACTCTCATATATAGAGAGATTCCTTGCAGAACTCAGAGAACGCTGAACAGAGCTGCCTACTCCCCAAGGCTGCAGTTGTCCTGGTGGTGATTCATCAGTATGGAAGTGTCAGGTGGCCAATTGGCAGCATTCAGTTGGTGGCAGCCAGTTGGTGGAGATGAGTTTGTGGCAGCCAGTTGTTCTAGACCCATTTATGCCATAGAAGTCTTCAAAACATTGCATCAGTTCACCCTCAGCTTTTAAACAAGAGTATTTTGGAGTGATTGGTACCTCCATAATACATATGAACATCATAACCTGCATAGGTTCTCTGATACTAGATCACCCCAAAAGCCTTCACACATCAAAATAATAAAAAGTATAAACCTTGCACTACTTTTTCAACAATAGAAAGAAATGGTCTTACTCTTGGACTTTTGATTTCACCAATTGTAATGAGTTTTTCTTCGGAAATTAAAATCACGGGAGTATTCTGCTGTCAGTTTTTATTCTGTTTCCAAGACCTGGGATCAATAGTTCTGAAATGTATGCTGCAATAACTATTTCTGCAGAGATCTTTTCAAGCACTACATCTGGAAAAGGTAGCAAAAGTGACTGATCACTCAGCTAGCAACCTATGGAAATCAGCTATAAATCTGCAGTGGAATGCCTTAACTATTTTGTTACTATAATCTTGCAACTTGGGTTTAGATCCATTCTCTACCACACGTGCATTGAGTGACAGTCAGAAAGAAATCAAGTGCATGACTGAAGGTTGGTTAACAGCACTGTACTTCTCATAAGGATGCTGTCTTGAAAGGTTGTACTAAAATTTATGATGTACTCAAGTGTTATTTGGCCTTCACTGCCAAATTCTCTAAATAAGTAAATAATTATCTAAGATAAGGAGATCTGGAATGCTTGAAATGGCTACACTTCTTCATAACATCAAGGAAAAATGACTAAACAAACAGCTGAGAAAGATAATTTACTTTCTCAACAGAGTAATTTCCAACAAAAGCAACCTTTTTCTCCTACAAGAAACAGAAGAAAACTACAGCATGCTTCCAGAAAACGATCAATCACAGACAGAACTTGTACAAAGTTCCTTAGCTTTGTTTGGCACTCAGTGCTGTCGTCGTGAGCTGTTAATACAATCATTAATGAAACAAAATTTCACAGAACACCCCAGATCGGAGTTACTGCTGTCCACAGTCCTCCATCATAAGAGTTTATTATATCAGTAACCTTATTATTGAGATATATATTTGGAGGAGGAAAGTTACCAGAGGCAACACAGAAACACATAAAAAGCACATCTGAAATTTAAGTCCTTGCTCTGGTGTATTGCAACACATGGGAGGCAGCAGGGTAGAAACAGAACCTCCAAAGAGAAAATGTTCCTCTGCAGTCAGTTTTCTGTTCCTGGTAACTGCTCTACAGAAACGTGACATTTATTTTGGGGTTTCTGTCTTGTGGTTTTTCCCCTTACACACCTGGGATGTTTTTGAGGATTGGTTTTCGGTTTGTTTTTGGGGTTTTTTTTTAATACTTATGGCATGAAGAGGCTTGCCTTTTTTTTTTTCTTAATTGTTGTGCTGGGATCACATCTCTCCTCGACATATGCAAAGCTACTTTTACAGCACAGACAGCACATACTGGAAATTTCTTGGGTTTCATGATGCCTGGGTATGCAAAAATAGCCAAAGATTGTTGGTTGTGGTCAGTATTTATTCACAGGCCTTTAAAACACACCAGTGTATGAACTGCTATATTTTAAATCAACATTGAGTCTCATCTATGGAGAGACTGCATTCTTTGTCAGACTTCTGCTACTCAGCTGTTTTCACTGGGATGTTTTTCCTTAGCCATGGTGAGACCCTCTCTCTCCTGTGTGTGGCAGGGACACAAAAAACTTACTGCAGAAGTGTAAGAATGCAACTCTACTGTATTATACATCTACCTTTCCCTTTCTCTTTTCTTGTGCACAAAGGTCAGCCACAGCCCATTTTTTCCATGTAATTATTCCACTCCCTCCTTAAACAGCAGAGGGTCAGCCAACCTTTGAGCAAGAAGGGTTATTAATGAGGGCACTTACCTCGTTGACAAAGGACCACACACTCTCTTTCTGGTCACTCTGACTATTACTTGCTGTCTTACCAGTTATTTAGGTTCTCCAATGGCAGTTCATGAGTTAGATGCTTCATTATGACAGTTCTTTGTGTGTCACTCCCTCTTTCCCCTCCTTTTCTCACTCATTATTTCAATTCCACAATTTTTTTGACATTTTTTAGCTCTTATGTTGTTGTTTACCCTGCCAACTGTATGAGTCTTGCTGTAGTGAATCAGCTTTACATCCCTTACTGAGTGAAAACAATGGGCCATTTCTCCAGGAAAGTTGAGTTGGGTTGCACAAGAGAGTGGTTATTTGGTCCCTGCTCTGTGAAGCTCTTTGTTCACCCCATAAAAGAGGACTGCATGTGACTTCTCCCCGGTTCCATCCAGTCTGGTCACAGGGGCAGGAGGAGTGGGTGAAATGGGAGGCTCAGGTAGGATCTGCAACTTGCTGCGGGACATCAGGCAGCACAAAGTATGGCTGACAGTGAGGTTTCTTCTTACTTTTTGGTTATCAGCATGTCTCTCCACATAATAAACCTACCTTTCTGTAACAAAGTGGGCTTAGGAAACACAGGTGTTGATTTCTGAATCAAGATCATAGACATCCATTCTAAAGAAAAAAAAATAGTTTTCACTTATCCCAAGTATGCTTTTATCCATAAATTATTCAAAACAATACAGTTGACTTTTAGAAACGTCCCTTGCTTAAATATCCACCAGTTTTAAAATTTGATCATATTGAAGAGATAGTTAACAGGCAGCATTCTACTGAAAACCTTTGAGGCAATAGGATGTAGAATGGTTAAAAAAATACATTTCTGAAATATTTCTTACAGATAAGCAGAAAATAAGTATTCAGGGCTTTATCTACATTATCAGCAACAACTGTAATCTAAACAGTGAGTTAGATAGTTCATTAGCTTTTCACTACTCATTGCCATATTACTTTATTCTGCCTGGTTTTTAGGACTTGTCATTAAATGAACAACTATTTAAAATCAGAGACAAGTGGGTATAAGCCTGCGATGTAAAAGCATATCCTTGGACTTCCTCTATTGTCAGTATCTAATAAACTTGGAGCCTCAAGTCCATTTAGAAAACCTTCCAGAATAAATGAAATCATTTGCTTCCTCTGAAATGCAAGCAGACTTTTCATTTACTGAATTGTGCCTATTAGGCATTCATTAGATAATACCCTAAATTGTGCAATACACAGTTTCAAAAACATACAGTATCATTCTTAGTGCTATTATCATTCACTATATTTCAGAACAAAGCAGTTATCAGAACTCCAGTGTATATTATTATCCATTCAACTTGGTAGGCATCTAACACATTTTTCCCCTTCTCAGCAAACTCAATACAGCTGGCACACGCATGCCTCTCCCTGTACCAAAACCAGGCTCTAGTCACCAACAGAAGCCAGAGACAGATTTCAGAGACAAAAGACCAGACTCCAGTGGCCTGATCCACTCTCTACTCATATCAAAATATAAATATTAAGCTTTATTTAAAAATTAGCCGAGATTTGCATCATGTTAGATACAATGCTCTGGATACTTCGGGAGCATGAGTATATTGATCTTCAGTATTCAGAAGAGGTAAGGGCAGTTTTCTCATTTCTAACATAAGGAGAAACACCATTAATAACAAGTGGCTTCTCATGGCTGGGAGCAGTGAGCTGACTGGCCACACGAGACACCAGACTGATTCACTGCCACATTGCAAAATTCATGCAAACATGCAGAGTCAGCAGATCCAGTGGCTATTGACACCTGCTGAAGCTAATGAAGAGCTCCATTTGTCAGGAAAACCCACATGCTTGGTGTCTTTCAAAGGCTTAAACATGAAGAGCTGACTTGCAAGAATACCCAGCAACCCTATTTTGGGAACAGCTTATTTTCAGCCTGTGGCAAACTTAAAGACACCAGGACACCGACTTTGCATTGTCTACTTGGCAGTCACATGAAACAGTCAAAATATCAAATGACAGACACCTTTTTGATCACAAGGCTATTTGGCTACTTGAAAAATTACAAATGCAGTCTTAAAAAGAAATATATAAATAAAGACACAACAAGAAAAAGCCAAAAAAGACTTTTTAAACGGCTAAGGACTCCCCACTACTACAGCTTGTAACTTCTTCCCCAGAGAGGAATGAGCTACAAACGAGAGCGTTGTCATGCCAGAAGGCTTTAATGCTATCCGTATGTCAACTTGCAAAACACAATGGCAAAATTATGCAAATTTTTACCACCAAGAGTCTCCAAACCAATGAAAGTTACCACCATGACAGTCATTTGTAAGAAAGAATTTTTAGGAAACTGTCTGAGTGGGACCATGTAGAAAAATACAATATGCAACAATATGAGCTCGTGTTGACTCTTTTCTCAAAAGCAGATGGCATTAATATGAGTTTTATTTAAATTATTTGATTTAGAGGATAAATGGCCTTGTCCAGATAGCTGACCTTCAATGGTTATCCTTTACCTGGCTTAAGTACAATACAAGAACTGGGAATTCAGGTGCCAGCCGCAGCTCAGTAACAATTAGTGCACATTAACTGATGTATTAAATAATGCATTGATTAAAGTTCTGCATGTTTTAAGAAAATGAATGAGTACCCCTTGCAAGCTTCTTCCCTCATTAGCTTCAATAGGTCATATGCATTTCTCTGTGCCACTATTATTTGTGATCTTCTGACAGCCTTGCTGTAGGTCAGCTTTCAATGGCACTAACTACACGGCACATGGGAGTTGAAAAATTCAGAGCAAGTGTTCTCAAGTTCTGTTTTGATTTCTCAGTGTGACCATCTCTAAGAGAGCACGAGAGTCCCAGATTTAATTCTTACACAAGTATTTAAAGAGAAAAGCAGCTTTCAGGACATCAGCAAGATGGTGATTTTTTCTGCTATATTTTCACCTTACTTCTTCTGCCAGAGCATCCCAACATACACTGATAAACCTAAAGAACAACACAGCAAGGGCTGAAGCAAACAAGTAATGAAATGTTAATTCTGGAGGGAGGGCAATGCAGCAATCAGGGAGGACTCCCTGTGACCTTACACAACTTAGTCACGGTATAAGAAATGCCCTAAAACTGAGCAAAGATGGAAGAAGAATTGTAGGAAGCTGGAAAATGAATCTGACTCCTAAACTGTAAATGATATCCTATTTTTATAGAATTAACAAAAGCTACTGGATATTTTCCTTAAAGCAGGTTTCACTGAGCTTTTTCTAATTACACAATTAGGAGTTAATATGGTGTTTTGGACCTCTGGCTTGTTCCTGACATTTGGTGGTGCTACTGCTTAAAGCAAGTCAGATAGGCTTCTCTAAAGATCAATTTCACATTTTATTCCTTTAAAAAATGCGCAGTCATCTCAGAAACAATAAAAAGCAAACCTCCCATCCTCATATTAACTTTTTCTTCTCATAAAATAATGTAAGAATGTTCTTTATTGATCTAGGCCTATTTTTCCTTTTATAATATATGACGCTATATGTATGGCATTCCATTATTTTAAAGGAAATTCCCTTTAGCTGTGCAGTTCAGCACTTACGTAACTAACTTCCTTGGGGTCACACCATATCTATTGTCCAAAAAGCACAGTAGACATTTTCCTTTTAGCTCACCTCCACCCCTGGTAAAAAAACAACATGTCAGGAAATTAACAGTCTTTTGATTGGAAGTTTTCTTTTACCCCCACAGAAGGGAGCTGATAAAATGTTCTAATGTGCTATTCTGACTCCAGTTTTTGCCGTTTACTGTAGTTGTGTTCTACATATGGACGTATTTCATTTTGTTCCAAGCTGTGCAGAAAGGAAACTTGTTATGGCATCCTTTTCAAACTTGATGAGATCTATGCAAATGCTGGCCTTCGTTCAAGGCTGCATCTGATGCTCCTGGCAGCAAGCGAAGCAAATAACACACATGGAGGAAGAAGGGAGGAGCAGAAGTGAAGGCTAGCTTCTGAGGCATCACAGCATTATAGAAAAAAATATTTTAGAAGCCTCCTATGTAGTAGTAGTAGTAGTAGTAATAGTAATAGTAATAACAACAATAATAAATTTATTTGGATCTTTGTTGTCAGAAACTGGTGCTGTTAAGGGAATTAGATCAGCTCAAGATCAACTGCCAGCTCTCCAATTTGAGAAGGCTCAGCTCTGTGCAGCAGATATTCCTTTTGTATCAGCAACCAAGAATAGAAAGGTCAGTTGAAAACAGCTCACCAGAATAAACAAAAACCTTTTTCTGCAAGGAAGCTGAACTGAACATGCTTACTGGTAAATAGGCTTTTGCACTCAAATGCAAAACATGCAGTTTTGCATGCTTTCTATGTGANAAAGGCAAGATCCTTTTGACTGTGGGATAGTTTTCAAAGGGAAATGAAAATGTCATCACCTGACATTTCCAAAGCTGAGCTTTCAACTCCTGAGACAGTGTGCAGGCAGGAGTGTTAAATAGAAGAACTGGTCACAGACCAGTACACTTCCCGTATGTTTCCCTGAGGCGATTAGCATCACTTCCCCTATCAAGGGGCTTACTCTGCTTACCCGTGAATATGTCAAGACTAGTTGCTCATGAGTCTCTGAAAATAAACACTACAAAGTCACTGACAGGACCTTTATGTTGAAAAATGAATCCTTCTTACTCATACAATCTCAAAAAAGAAAGTTCTATTGAACAGTCCTTTGAAGGTGAGGGCTCTGTGCTCCCTTGTGACATCCCTAGATAAGAGCAGCAGAACATATTTAACCAAAAACCTGTCTCAAGCCAGTTTTTGGACTGCCTTAATCTAGTTTTTCTCTTTCCTCCTTTTCTGTTACATTGTTGGATTCATGCTTCCAGGGCAGAAGCTCTCCCCTTCCTACACAGAGCTGCAGCAGCCCACCCTGAAGTAATCAGAAACACCAACTCAATGCTGAGATGCCCCAAACCAGTGGGACGATAGGAACATGACCTTTCTTCACCTCAGCCCCCAGAGTGCCCAGGGACCACGTTAGGCTGCTTGGAGGAGCTGTTAACTAGTGCTGCACTGCATAAACACACTGGTATATGGCCTCAAAGGTCTGAAAATTCTCAGCAATCCACAGAACTTCTAAAAATTATTTTTATTTAGAAATCTCTTTATGACTTATGAAAAGGATCACATCTGAGGAGTTGTATAGATGGCAACACTTAAAAAATGTGTTAGCAAGGGGAGTCAGAGCTGAAGGCCTCTCCCACACACAGGCAATCACAACAACCTCCTCCTCTCCTTCCCTCCCTCCTCTCGAGATGCAAACATTGGAGAAAATAAAGCTATTTCTTCCTTTAAAACCCAGTACTGATGATCAGGTCACTCCCCTTTGAGGAAGAGGGAAGCAGCAACAGGGACAGGCTGGGCTTCCTTTCAAGTGTACTGCTCCAGACCTGCCTCTGTAAACCAATGGCACCACTTACACAAGTGAGGACCGGCCAAGATTGGCCTGGGGGCAATGGCAGGAGGAGGTAGACTGAGCCTCAGCAAGCACACAGCTATTGGCCACATCAAACCACCTGGTGGTGGCTGTCCAGGGCCAGTGATGCCAGATTGCCCTGTGGCTGACTCTTGAAGCAAGGAAGGGATTCCTGAACAAAAGTCTTGGTTTAAAAGAAAGTAAAAAACCAGAACAAACCAAAAAAGTCAAAAAACTTTAGTTTTCACTTTAGCAAGTATCTGCAGGAATGGAATAAAGCCTTTCTATGGAAGAGATGTAGTTTAGACTTCAAAGCCATTTGCATCCCTCTATGGCAAGCTCAGCGATGCTGACTACCCCACAGCAAATGGGACTGACCAAGAGCAGTGAACCCCGTGTTTCCTTCACAAGCTTTATAGAATTAAGTTGTCTTTCAGGCAATGGTTTTGTAGGTTCTTTTTTTTTTTTTTCTTTTTCTCTGGGTAGCAAGGTCTTAATGCAATATCTGTTTACTACAATTCTCCAAGAGGCAAGATGTTCCTTGGCTTTTATCCAAACCATTTAGTTCACATACATATTGGAAAAAGCTGTCATGTCAGCAGCTAAGGTTGATATCAAGTGAGACAATAAGAGGATTAAGAGGTGGAAAGCTTTAGAAGGCAAGCTACTGAATATTTCACAAGAAATGAAGTTGAGAGTGCTACTGATGCAAGGGGAAGGTCAGAAAGCTTAAATGCCTCAGGGACAGTTAAAAAATAATGAAATAGCCATTAGGTATTCCAGATGTTGATATGCAGCTTTTAGGATCCCAGTATTTCAATACAATTCTTGTACCAAGAGAATTTGCCCAGACACAACTATTGCATTACAGGAGTGATCTGACATTTGAGAGTGCCTCTGAGGACTGATGCTTTGTTGTTTTATTTCTCATTTTTGTTAGCACCTGAATGCTACTGATGTGGATGGAATTCCACATCTTTAATTGCGAGAGTCTGGTGAGATCCAACCTGGCGAGAGATTCCATGAAGACTGACTCCTTGTCACAGTTGCCCCTTCCTACCTGATCCTCTAATGGCATGGTTAAACCGATCTTATCTGTTGTATCTCATCACCATCAACACCATGTAGTCTGGGGGGAAAACTGGACAGTAGAAGAATTTTACAAAACATTGCAAATATTTGGCAACAAAGGGACAAGGCAGAGGTAAGCCCAGGTGTTTTCTGTAGCCTTGTCAATGACAAGAGGTAAGGCACAGCAGGAATCTCTCTGTACTTGTTTCATTCTACACTACAATAACCTTGCCTATATACTTCAAGACACAGCCTGCCAATGGGCAACTCAAAGAGCATTAGTTTCTTGCAAAGTCGAAAGGGACTTTAGTATCACATTATCTGACATGACCCTTTAACTCACAAGTACACCTGAAATGGTTCTTCCTTCACTGTCCTGTCTCCAGCCTACCTGGAAGACATTAAGAAACTTGGACAATATATTTCATATCTGTATATCGTTGAGCTTGTGGAGCACACTAATGAATTAACACCTTGTCAATATATCATTTCTGTTATACTGTGGTTTTGTGGCACGTTTTACTTAATGACTTTCTGAAAATATTCATTGTAAGAAATTTCTCTCCCAACTCCTGTTTAAGTACAGATATTTTACTGCAAAAGCTGAAAAATACTAGCCATTTCCTTTTTATCTTGGTATGCTATTTCAGTCCTGCATCCAGGCACTTTGCACTTTAAAAATGCTTGAATTATACAGAGTAACTTTATAGCCCTTATGACTTCACAAAAATTTGTTTTATTTCTTGGAAAAGGTAACTTGGCTTTTGATTAAAAGGAAAATTTCTAGAATTAAATTGGGAACTGCTTTTTATTGTTTTTTTACTTATATTAAAAATTACTACATTTAAAAATTACGATTTCCTCATGTACTATTACTGGGCTATTTTGTTTTCACATTATGAAATAACTTTGGCTAGCATCTTGCCCATTGTGTGATTTCTCTTTTATTCTTGATAGCTATTTTAGAGTATTCATCCCATTAAATAACAAAATGAAAGACAATGAATCTGCATGTACAGTAATGGAGTTTTAGAGGTGTACACTGTTTGGTCATTGGAGATGGAAAATACAGAGTCAGGCACAACTGTTTCTTTGAGGAGCTGTGCTGAAAGGACAAGTTAACATTAACTAGCAACTAAAAACTGGATCTTCTGCAGACTAGTTGAAATGACTGGTGGTAATCTTTTAGTGAAACAATTAATTGCAACTGATGAAAGATAAAATGTCTTTTTTTTCCCCAAACATGCCAGTTTCACCCCAAGTTTTTACATTGAGAAGTGCTGAATCTAGACCAAATAACATGGTACATTAGTTAACATGAGAGAGAAATCTTACTTTCCTACACCTACAATAAATAGGATCATAGAAATCAAGACACAACGCTCAGAGACTTCAACCTGTGTCTCCACGGTGCCAACACAGGTTTAAATAGCTTACCAGATTCAGTGCTGATAAGTACTGTATTTCTTTCAAGTAATCAGGCAAATCATTAGAACATTGTGGCTGTTCCTTTTCCAAGCTCTGTTTTCCCATGAGATACAGAAAATATCTCCAGTATTTCCTTGAGATGGAGTAGCCCCAGACACCAGTCAGTGTCGCACTAGCAAAGGAAACACAATCATGTAAGTTTGGCTCAATAAAACACTTTTCCCATTAACAACAATGAAAAATTAAAAATAAACATACCCCAACATATTTGAATTGCATTACTTCATTCAGATCATGTGTCATTTATCATTTTTGGTACCGCTTTTGCAGAGCATGGCTGATTTTGTCGAAGCTTTTACCAAGTACCTGACAGAGAATATCTTCCTCACTCAGCCAGTCACTGCAAATTACACAAAAAATGAAGAATATTTCATCCTTAAAAAGATAATATTTGCTAGGCATTATCAAACATTTCTGCAGCCATTCTGAAAAGGAAGTAATGAGTAGAGCTAAAATAAATCAACTTGAATGTTTTAAAGAATTAGAAGTAATTAGCAGTAATAAATCAAATAACTGTGTCACGCTAATGATCAGGAGCAGTATCTTCCCTTTCAGACATAAAAAGCCAGGTAAAAGCAGCTTTGTCTGATGATTCAAATATATAATTGTGAAGGGTTCTGTTAAGGGTTTCTAAACAGCAAAATGGTGACCAAGACACCTAAACCCTTTCTCAAACAATGTTTTAATCTTTTTTCTGTATTTTATTGTGTACATTCATTTGCAACATTTTAAGTGGTAATGCAAATACCAAGGCTGTTCTCTATCTAGTTAAAAAGCCAATATATGTGTTTTTTAATCCAGTACAAAAAACCCACTCTTGAAATAGCATGATGGATTGATCTATGAAGGGCTGGAGCTACACAGACATGTATATTTGTAGTTAGAGAGATCAAATCAGGTTTCATACCTGTGTAGCTCCATTTGTAGTGGATCTATCCCTGTTTTACCACTATAAGGAGATTTACAACCAGGCCTTATCTTCCAAGTGCACATAAGGATCAGTTCATCCCACATTCAGCAACAGCAGGTGACAGAAGGATCGAAGCCAGATTAACAGACGGACTTCACAGAACAAGGATTTAACTTGACTGTGTTACAAACACCTGTAGCATAAGTCACACCAATAGCTTTTAATTCCCACTGCAGTCTATGACAGCACTGAAAATACTCCTCATATTGCTCTAGTTATAGAATTTCTCATATTTCTCATCGGGACACTAATTTTTCCAATTTTATGAATGGACTACAAGAATGCAGGCTACGGTTTGATGCTCAGTTGTATGTATCAGAGCCAATTCTTTTCACTCTGTGTCATTCAGCTTTTAAGAAGAGGTAATAAAAACTGACTTTACAACAAGTTAAAACATATGCTTGTTTATAGATGTTAGAAATTGCTTCACTACGTAAGTAAAAAGGGGGTGACAGCACAAGACACTCCCAACAAATTTATTGTTTTAGCTGAGAAATGACATCCACATGCTCTCCCTCCAAGGGCTCATGTTAGAGGGAGCAGAATCACTAGGTCCTGCCCTGGCTATATCAGCCTTATTGTATAAACAATGCCCCAGATCTGTGCAGGGACAGCAATATATATTAGTCTCCAGAAGAGGGGACTTAAAGAATTCTACATTTAAAATTGCTTCAAATTGCACCTATCACAGTTCCTACATCACTGCTGGCAGAAAGGCAAGAAAGGCATACAAAAGATTGTGGTTGTGGCTTTATACTACATCAAGAGGAACACGGTGTGTGGTTTTTTTCTCTGCAAGCACAGGGTTGCTCTGTTGTGGATAGGCATTGATGAATCAGAATGGCTCCAAGAGCTGTCAGCTAGTATCTACACCACAGCAAGTTCAGACAGCAGCAACCTGTCTGGAATGCTGTGACAGTTTCTGGCTGCTACCATGAGAACCACAGGTCATGCTACCATAGGAGATTTTAAAAGTAGAAACCTGAATTTTAAAACAAAAAGCACAGAAACTGCATAATCTTCTACAGATTAGGAAATCAGCATTCAGAAGATAAAGTACTGATGGTCTCTTGGAGATTTTTCACATTGTTCCAGCTTCTTGTGCAGTCTGATAACACCATATTTGTTTGTTACACTGGAGCAGCTGCATTCAGGTGGTCTGAGTTGGCCACTCGGTTACACCCTTGGACCTGTACTTGAGTTCAATGGTTGAAAAAAAATTTAAAAAATATATCTAGACAACCCAGATGCTTGTAGGTCCCTTAACTTCACTGTGTATTGAAGACACCCATTATCCCATGAAAACAGGACACTCAATAGGTACAAAATCAGACACAATGTAAAGCATAATGAAGTTGCTGAAAATGTAGAAAAACACTGTAAGCACCACAGTAAAACCTCTGAGGAGGACGTTAGAAGTTTAGCTATTACAGTCTCAGCAACAAGAGATGTACTTCTTAGTCTTGTATGGAGGACATGACTTTGCAAACAAGATGACCATTCCTTGCAATGATTATTTAACTTTCTAGGCCACTTACCAGAATGTTGGCATCCTTTTTTAAACTTTGTATCAATAAAAATGAAGGAAACAACAGTCACTGGTGGTGCTGGTCACTTGTCACATGTTAAGAAAAAGACTAGGAAATTTGAGCCTGTGGGTGATGCTTGTAGGGGACTTTATGAGAATGGCAGAGGGTGTGGAAGGAACAAACCTGCCGACAACTATCTACATGTCAGAAATCCAGTCAGAGGGAGTGCAAACCAGAGTGCTGACTCTGCCTGAGACATGGCCACGCTGCCCAAACACAGGGCACCCTGGTGGCATCACAGTGAGTGTGCTCTCCCTGCACCCAGAGAGCAATTGAACTCAGAGTCCATGGCGATATGCCCTGACCACCAAAGGGAGGTGGATGCCACCAGATGCTCTCTGCCCCTGGCCCTGTCACTCACAAATTGAGAGGCTTAAACAGTCTCTGCTCCCAGCTGTTCCTCTTGCCCTGCAGGAGCTTCCCTGGAGCAGTCCCTGCTACAGACAGCAGCTTGGTGGTGCTAAGGGGTGAGGGGAGGGCCACTTCCAGCACCTGCTCCTGGAACTGGTGGATTGAGGAGTACATGTCATTGAAAGGTGAGAGATCTACACAGCACGATTCTGGGAAAACATGGTGGTTAAAGCACTCATGCCTTCTTCCCCCATGAAGAGAGAGTTACTTGTGCCCTTGGGAGTCATAAAGCATGTAACCACGCTAGGGCATTGGTAGTGACTTTGGAGAAGCATCTTTCCCTGCATTGCCTGTGGCAGCTGGCACCAGAGTGTTGCCCCAGGTCACACGTGGATACACACTCTCAGTGTCAGGCTGATGGTAGGTGTCTTCCCAGACTTGCAGTACTCAGAGGCAGCTGGGCAGAATGTATCAAACAGTAACTGGAATCAGTGGCTGACCCAGAGCACTGAAAATCCCCCAGTCCTTTCCCAAAACTCCTGTCAAGGATTGTCTTTTCTGTTGCATTGCAGCAGCACCCACACTGCAAACAGCCCCAATTTTAGCATTCCTGCCTTTCCACCAGGCAAGAAACAGCAGAATTATGTAGCCAGGCCCTTCCCATAAGACAAAAATAACAGAAGATTTGCCCAAATAACTGTCAGGTGCAGGGTTCAACACAGCACCTAGTTCACCTATGGATTTTAAAACTGGTTACAAAACTACAGTATTGAGAATCTATCAAGAAACACTAAGCTGTGTAACCTTTGACTTCAAGTCCTTAGCTACAATGTGCTGGTTGTACAGAAGGTGTGCTGGTGGAAACAGCAATGGTTGCTGTTTTCTTAGCTCCTCCCTAGATCTCTGCTGCTGGCTCCAATCAGCTGTGGGACACCAGGCTTCCAGTTTAACCCAGTATGACATGTCTTATGCTGTGCTCCTAAGGCATAGACTCTGGAAAAGGTCTGCTTCACTTAGGTGTCTCAAGTCTGCCTTTGCAGTGCCTCCTTGCTCAGGTTAACTAGACTAAATCAGGCAGAGAATACCAAACATAACAACAAGGCAAGGTAAAAGAGGCTTCTGGGCTCCTTAAGCCGCTAATGTACATCCTATTTTGAGTCCTTATAGCCAATTGTCCCCCATGGACAACTTTTTGTGCATGTTTCCTGTTTTGAGAGAGCTTTTTCACATCCTGCATATGTTTAATGTCACTTTAAATATTACCTTGCACTTGTCTCATCTCTCCTTCAAAAAGATACCACAGCAACACAACAGACATTTTCAGATACTTAAAAAATAAAGATCAACACTGGTGTAGGCACAACCGCTTAAGTCAAAGATGTCTTAGAGATGAACAAACAGAACTGGCAAATGTTAGACAAGCTAAAACAAATGAGGAATTTGATATTAAATACACCAGAAGAAGATGACATTTTTCAACAGTTACATAGCGGTTTACAAAGTCTAAGAGATTAGCATTATACTTAGACGGCACAACTGGACCAAAATAATTAAGCTTCCTACTGTGAGACACATGTAGGTGTGAAGCAGGTGCCAAGGAAGAAAAAGAATGTGGATTTTCCAGCTCAAATTGTTCGATTTTATCTAGCCTGTAACCCAGGCTATGTATATGATTTCCTACCTATTTGCCCCTTCCCAATAACTTTATATGTTAGCCCATTTCAATAAACTTGAAGCAACAAGCAATCTCTAGGCTATTCAGCTCCCATATCTCTCAGATATTTTACAAATCAGTCATTTTATAACTACTTCACTAATGAAAAGTACACTGAAAAATTACTCAAAGAGACAGAGGTCCCACTGTATAGCCAGTGGTCATCATTCTCCATAGGAAGCTTTTAAGATGATCCTAATCTCTTTTCTTACTTTTCTTCCTAAAATTGTTTCAGCTATAATCACCTAAAATTTGGGGGTTTTAGTCTTTTTCCTGAAAGAAAAAAAACTATACTAGTAGGGGAAGAACATAGATCTTTCCCCTGCAATGGTGATTTACTGAAATTTCCCCTGAAATGGTGATTTACTCTTTTCCTGAAAGAAAAAAATAAATTATACTGGTAGGGGAAGAACATAGATCTTTCCCCTGAAATGATGATTTATTGTCTGAGATTATGAAATGTAAAAGAATGTTCTGATCTTTTCCTAACTTAGAGTTCTGCTGTTTGAAGCCTGCCTCACACCTTATTGATAAGGCTGGTACCACTGAAGATTGCCTGAAATGTCCCTTCATGTAATTCTACTTTCACTTGCCTGTAACTCAGTTAAACTTTTATCATTTGGTCTGATTTCTTTTTATTATTTTTTAAAAATACGTCAGTTTTCTGCCTTAGGCTGAATTTTTTTGGAAGCCTTTCAGCCAATACCTCAGCTATTTCTGCAAATGAGACAGGGATGTGCGGGGGGAAGTTTAACTTGCACTGATTATTCTGATGACAACTCCTTTGAATAAACTTCCAGTGCTTTAAAGTAGGGAATAGAAATTTGACAAGAGAGGGAGGGCATCATATGAAAATAATACAATGATTCATTCGTCCGTATGAATATTTGAGCCATTAGGCCAAGTTATAAATCTTCAAAAAAATTGCAGCCTGCATATCTGTTAGTGATTAAAAGCTAAAATTCTACATTCAATGAGTACATTCATGCTTTTCATGGGTTTTAGTGATACCCCCCGATTGCCTATATACTGCCCTTAAAAAGAACAGCTTATAACTCTTCTGTCTTCTAAAAGTTTTTGTATGTGAGCAAGCTGGGCACCTGCAACTCCCAGAATAAATAGACATTAGAGGGCTTCAGGAAGAACACTGGCTATTCTGACCAGAGGGGAGACTGGGCAATAGCAGGACTGGGGTAAGAGGCAGGGAGGGGGTGAACCTGACAGCTGCACACCTGTGTGGGTTTGGGAAGCACATGAGAGGAGGAAACGGAAATTGCACTGGGAAGCCACTGTCTTTATAAGAGATTTATAAATTCTTCAGTCTAAAGAAGTTGGGTTATACAAGTGTAGCATCACTTTATATGAAATTGCAGAGCACACAACAAAAGGGAAGGCAAATCTCAGGGGAAGAAGGCAGAGTTGGGCAGGCTGAACAAGAAAGAGCAGGGGCCAGGAGCAAGACCAAAATCAGACAAGGAAGCCAGGGTGTCAAGATAAGGGATGAAACAAAGAAAAGCAGGATGAGTGTTCAGGTGTCATGGATCTGTACATCCAAGGGAACATGCTATCTGCAATTTAGCTGCTTCCCAGATCTTTTATCATCACCTAAACCAGCTGACCATTGTCCCACACTACAGCAGAGTAAGCCTTGGGTTATTCTGAACTCAGAGCTTAGGTCCAGACATTGCAACATCCCTACCATGTTTTGTGGCCCCACCAGAAGACTTTCTGTGCCTCTTGGTGAGGACTTCCCCTATAACAAAGTCAAGGCTTCATCAGTGAAGATATGAACAATTCTTATTCTCCAGAACTTGACAGGTTTTATCTGCACATTGCAAGAGCAAGGATGAGTTCTTAGGTTCTGGGAGCCTGGACCTAGGATACTTAGGGTCACTTGGGATCTGTGGCCTCTGACTGTTTTATCATTTTTTCAAGTCCTGTTCCTAAGAAAAACTTTCTCATCTCATTCTCTTGTTTCCTAAGATGAGAAAGGAGGGGTAGGTGTCTGAGTTGTCAGTCCACCATGACTCCCTGTGATCTGTTCCCAGGTAGCAGGGAAACTTAACTGGCTACTATGATCTCTTTTGGCCTAGACCATACCACTAGCATTCTTCTCTATGAGCAGGAGATTACTGCAATAAATATAAAATACACGTCAACACGTTCTTCCATACATTATACTAGGGACTGGGAGGAAAAACCTGAGGGAGGGAAACTGCAATAGAAAGGCAGGTGCATGTAAGAAAGGTGTGGCAGAGGCTGGAGGGGATGGCCCAGAAAAGTTTGTGAGATAAAAGGATAACCTGTAAGCTTTCCTGGAACTTCTTTCTGGTGGATCTACAGTTCTTGAGAGCTGTCACAGCCATCTGTGTCATTGACAAACTTCCCAGTCCTTACACCTTTTATGCTAGTGCACAAATATACTGGCCTCTAACATTTAATTTATTAGTTCAGAGATGGGGAAAGCTGCTCATAAATTTGGACTATTAATATTTGTTGTTAACATGGCACCCGAGTGCAGAACACCTGCCCCTATGCATAATTTGACTTATTTATCTTGAACATTGCTGAAATAATACTAAAGTTGTGAAGCGACCTGCTGCAAGGTTAAGGATTCAATAACCTCCCCTCCTGCTCACGAATGTGTAGTGACACAACAATAAGGCTCTGTAATGACATAACTAAATGCTCTTTTCCTTCCCGACAAACCTTTGCTCCATCCACACTCTAGACTGGATGGTTCTCACTGCGAGTGTAGGATGAAGTACTGCTGCTCATCAGCGTGGAGTCTGGTCCCTGACCTGTAACGTCAGCAAGGTCTGATTCCCTGACATAAAGACCTTTGAGTACACACACGCCTGTGCTAGTGAACTGCAGATCAACTCATCCCAACGTGCGATAAAGCTCAGCCTTTCTGTGGTCTGTTTTCATCGGTGTAGGTGAGCTCATGAAGATAAACTGACCTGCAGTAAGGCAACTGTTACTGGCAGTGACTTTCATATAAAAAGGCAACATCTAACTGGAAGTGTGGGAAAGGTAAGATAGCACGAACTCATACTGTCCCACACTGCAGAGTCCAAACACCAGTGAAAATACATGAGAGACCTTGTGTCCTGTGCCTGGTTCAGGGCAGGAATCCAGCTCCCTCTCTCCTTCCCTGTTCCTATTTATTGGTCAGTTTATTTTCCTCAACCCAAGCAGTATACAGCTAAAATATATTGTATACTTAGGCACTGCTTTCAGAGCAGGTGGATTCAGACACCATCTCCCACCATCCATATTCACATCAGACTATAAGCTGCTCATGCCCGTTATCACAATGAGGGGAAAATGATCATGTGGAAGACTGACTCACGGACATCTGCCTGTTCAGCACGCAGAGAACAAGCCCATTGTGCTTTTTTTGTGTTATGAAGCTTATGGAGAAGTTAATGTATCCACACAATAATGAGCCATTATGTTTCATTGGAGGCTTGCAAAGTCCAAAGTGTACAAACAGACGCATATAGGACAAATCTGAACTAAGCGCTGCACCCTGCCCTCTGCCTGCACCAACGATTTACAGGCATTTGGTAGATTATTTATAAACCTAAAGATAACAAAGTATAAAACCATCTGACTCCCTCTGCTTTACAAAGGAAACACTTTCTGGATAATTTGCCCTGCCTCTGAAAATGCTTCAAATTTTGGTGTCTGCTCTGCTGTTCACAGGTAAGTGCCTGGCACTCTGTCTCATGTCATTCCCTTCTGGCTTGCTAAGTAATCAGCTGGCAAAAAATCCCATGTTACCACCAGAACAGCACTGATGGAAGAGAATTAACTGGAAATCACTGCAGCAGGGACATATGGGAGAGTGGGCGAGCACAAGGTTGCATAGCATATTCTGTGAAATACAGCCTTGGTTCTGCTCCTCATGACTACTTTTGAACCTCTTACTGCTCAATCCCTCAGGTATGAGGAGCAAGGATACATTCCTGACCAAATGGGATTTTTACAGGATGATTTCCTGAACTGTTAAAATTGTAGGAAGAGCTTAATACTGTTTTTCCAGAATCTTCCCTAAACATTATTCTGATATTGACATTTATTGTTTGTAAGAAACAATTTCACATGAATTTATAAGGACTCAAATTTTTCTATTTCACAAGTGATTTCTGGGATGTCTGATTCAAATTGCTTAAGGAGACTGATTTTTTTAAAATCTCTCAAGCTGTCTGATCATTGAACCGTCACAACACCCTGCAATCAGGGCACCTAAAATCAAGATTCACCCTGTAAAACTTGGACCAGAGTGAAAATGGATTGGACAGAGCCTGCAGCACCGTCAAGGCTGAAGGAGTGCTCTTCTCAAAGCAGCACAGACTGATACAGTCAATGACTGGTGATGCACATGCTGTAAGATTAATTTATTTGTCACTAAATTAGAAAAAAACAGGTAGGCAGTGACTGCTGACTTCTCAGGTGATTGCTTGCATCATGGAAAGGTGCTTCAGGCACATGTGTGCATTAAAAGAGTTTCTTAGATCTGAGTGCTCCAACACACATGCAGTAAATACATGATGTGAGAAGCTAAGGCAAAATGAGATAGACAGAATTAGCCAATACTTAATCATGAATTAATGAAAAAAGGTGTTTTGTGAATTGTGACCACAGTCAGACGTACTCCCTCATATGGGCCAAATTCTATTCCTTGTCATATGACTCAAATTTTTGGCTGCAGTGGGGCTCTGCAGGGAGGGAAAGAGATGAAAAGGGCCTTTTTTCTGCAAACTAGAGCTCACCTAGAAACCTTCCTTTCCCCTTATTTGCACTTCCTGATTTGCTGTGCACCTGACCTTGGACTGTTCCTGGGTACTTGTCTGTCTTTCTGAATCTCACCTGCTTTCCACTGGAGGCCATCATGACACAAGCAGAGTCTCCTGAATCCAAGCTGAGAGCACAGCAGCCTGCTACGCCTCCTTTTGGAAGACTTATCTTTGCTTTCATCTCCCTTATGTCTCTGTCTTTCCCAACAGTCTTGTTTGCCTTATTTCCCAGGTTCATTTATTCAAAAGGCAGGAAGAACTATTTATTACTGATATTTAATGAGCTCTTACAAGTTCCATTGATCAGTTTTTGTTACTTGTGAATCCTTTCAGCAAAGATCAAGCTGATAGTTAATTAAAACAGAAGCTGTAAGACTCACTAATGAGAACCTGACTCTTCATCACACCCTCAACTCGGCTGCTATAAATCACTCCCCATCAAAACCATCTTCATGTGTCTGGGAACAGGCTTTCTGGGCTGCTTGCTGGACCTTTATTTTAGCCTCTGGAGAGTGCAGCAGCAAGGGATGGGGTACAAGAGTGTGATGTCCTGGCACTGGAATCAATACTGAAGTCCCTCAGATGTCTGATTGGGGTGTCTTGCCCATTCACTCAAGGTTAAACTGATGCCCACATATGGATTTGGGAAGGAAATTACCTCAGGACCCACTGAGCAGGAGCAATGGACCAATGCTTTTTCTAATACTTTGCTGCAGGGGAAGTAGTTACTTCCCTAGGGTTATCTAGGATTTTTGCCAAATTGCCTTGCTATTTACCCGTACCTGACAGCTTTCCTGACCCCTGGCATCACACCAGCAATATGTTCAATAGCTAATTCTGTATTAAGTGTCTGTAACTTGTCTGCCTTTGCTGATGAGGGAATGAGGCTGATGCTGTAGCTCTAATGATTGCTAATGACTGAGCTCTCAACTCTTGATCCAGAGAGCTCTTGTGTTCTGTGTTGTAAAATGAAGAACTGTCAAGTAATACAGGCTACTGTACTTTAAGCTTTAAAAATAAACAGATGAGACAAAAATTTCAGAGACTGGGTGCTATGAACACTGTTGAAGCACTTAATTTGCTGCCAACAGGTATCATCAAGTCTAACTGATTTAGTTTTATTTTAAGGCCTGTTACCATCCAAACAGTTTGGGATACAGAGCCAATGTGCATGCACATGTCTCTTTCATAATTTGAAAAAATAATATACAGGTGTTTGCCTTGAATGTAATTGTACTTTTCAACTGAGAACAGGTGACACGTGGCCCAGAGGTGGCCTGCAGAATCCAAAAGTCTATCTCTGTCACAATCCACCCACGTACGCAAAGTACAAACAGATAACCACATCTTCATTTCCATAGAATGCCACATAAGCTAGAGAAATGCTTTAGTGGAGAGAAAAAACCTCTGCTTCTATAAGTTTCTTTCAGCACTTTCACTGTTGTGCTGTGGTATTCCGAATCCTCAGACTGAGTCCTGGGGTCCGCTTCATGAATCTTTAGAAATTTAGAAAGTTAGACAGCTGAAGCATGAGGGGCATCCATTCTGGCTTATTTCTAACCTCAAGAAACACACCTCAGCTGTTGCACTTGATTTACTTTTTCAAAGTTCCCAGCACGTCAGCACCAGCCACCTCAGCAAGGTTAAAGTGTCCAAGGTTGAAGTTTAGCTGTGTCCAAGTTTAGCCTCTGTCCACGCTCTGTCCTAAAGTGCTGATAAGACTGACAGCTTTACCCCTGTGAGCTGACATTTTGACCAGACAATCACCAAAGCCGATAATAAGAAGAGTTATTAGACTAAAAAGGCAATTGCCAACTTTTGACATTTAAATTCCATTGATATAAATAATGTCAGCAATAGGTTTCCAGGTTGTCAGAAACTTGCAATAGTCTTCAGAAACTAGGGAGAGAAACAAACAGCTACAGTTTATATGACAACGTGCACAGAGAGTGACTGAAGTGTTGCTAAGTAATTGTCAATTTTTTTGTAAATGCCTCAGCAAATCAGCCATAAACCACTTTTCTCTGTGGTAGGTTCACACCAGGGGTAAATTTTTGTCCCAAGCCTTGAAATTGCTCCTCACCACTTATGCACTACTGCTGATCTATACAAAAAAGGCTCCCTGTGGTGGGGGGAAACATATCCTATAGTAAAGGAAGTTTAAAGGTTTGTTTTCTTATCATTTAACTCTACCATTAGACATGCAAATGGAGGCTAAGCACACAATGGCTCTTACTGCCCAGCTTTTAAAAAAGAAAAAGCATATCAATTAAACGGGTGCCTATGCAGGCAGAAGTGTCAAAATTTAATCCCACACTCACATTTTTCACTGTGTGATGAAGTGGATCATTGCACGTTCAGCTGACAGGAAAAGATGTCTTCCTAGGAAGATTTTGTAATTGCACCCAGCTAAATATCTTCCTTTCTAGAAATCTATCCTTGCACAACAGAGCTAAGCTTCCACTTGAGTCTAGTATGAAGAGATTTTAATGCACAATAATTTAAGATCTATGCAGGTTGATTTTATATTTTTAAGTGTCATTTGCTTGCTATACTGTAATACTTTTTCATTATTACCCTGACATGCCAAGCTATTTGATATGTCTTTTTTTGCAGTCAATTGTGGTGGTTTTTTTATAGTCAATGATGAATTAAGTACACATTTGCTATTTTGACAATCATGACAATGTTCAACCACCATCTTCCTCTCCCAAGTTTAGTCTTATACCAGTTCACACTAATCAAAAAGAAGATGATCAGAAGACACCATATTATTAATGATTACTAATAGTTTTCCCTCTGGACAATGTACAGGATAGACAAAACTACCTGCTGACTGCAATAATTACATGATCTAAGCATCAGCTTGTGAAAAACACCCAATTTTTTCTATAATTTGTTTTTCATATGAAAACACTGAGTGAATTTTCAAGAGATGATGAAAGGAAACACTCTGTTAACAGCTGATAGACCCCCCAACAGTTCACTCCCAGCATACTTTCCTACTGTTTTCCTTTTGGGCCATTAATCCCTAAATGTACTCTTCAAACAACATATTTATCTAAGACAGAAGAGGGAAAAGAGTATTGAATAAAAACATTAATGTATAATATGACTGACTGCTCTTCACAGTGAGTTAACTTTGCTTCACTCCAATTTGAAATTCTTCATCTTTTTTCAGCTCAATTTTATGCACTGTGAGCCATTTTTTTAACGTTACCTACCTGCTCTTAATCCCCTCTAGTCTCACGCCCAGGTGCTCTGAAATTCCATTCTCCTGGTTTCCGTGGCAGTCTTCTGCAAGATGGAGAGCTGCAGTCCTTCAGGGATAGTCTGTGCTTATGAAACACCTACCCGAGCAACAAATTCTCCACAATCTTTTAATAAGCCATTCAAAAGGTGGGGAAAATTTATACCCAGTCTAAGAAACTTAAAGCAAGACATAGGTTATTTGCTGAAGACTATACACTGTATTCAGAGGGGCTACTTAGATGAAGGTATCTGTGGTCTGATGCCCCCTGGTCTACATTAGAGCTTTCAGACCTTGCTTTCTCTGAGCTCTGCCAGAGCACAAGCAAACATGCAATCCTGCTTGTCTGTGTAGTTCCAGTGAAAGGCCAACAGGACTATTTCTGGTTTCACTAGAAATGGTCTCACTAGAGTTCTTCTGGAGGTGAATGATGTTTACTCCATTCAGAGACATATAATTATCCTTACAGTAAGATGAAGAGAGAACGAGCTAAGCCTGAAGAATTAGCTTGAATATAAAGAAACTTACCTGATTTTCTTCTGGTATTTATGCATCTCTGAAGTGTCTCAGCATCCAGGGACAAGCCCTGCAGAGATGTTTCCCAGATGTTAAAGGTGAGAAGTGGGAAGGTTTGAGATAGCAGCTAGGAAAGAACAAGAACTGGGGGTCAACAGCGACAAAAGCAGCCAAGAGCGGAGCGGACACGCCTGCCTCACCGCCGAACAAAGTGAATATTCAGTATGGTTAAGGATGGCATTTCTCATTGGATACAGGGGCAGCCAGAGCAGACTACATTAAAAATTTAAAGTTAATACCCTTAAGATGCAGCACTGCACCACAGTAGCCAAGACAACACCTCACAGTACCACCAGCAGAATGACAAGTTAATTTTTTGAAGATGCTGGCAGTGGGGAAAAGAAACACGAAAACCAGAGCTGCTTAGTGATCTTTTTGTCTAGCTTGAAGCTGGAAGACCAGAGCACATTATTGGTGATAAAATTTAATGTTAAATCGCCCTAACTATATATACATTTAAACAAAAGTGAAGCCTGTTACCGAGCCAATTTCTGATCCCAGATCAGTTATTTCAGTCCAGCAATGTAATCATGAGCTTACAAAATATTTAATACCAATCCGCCCCCCCCCCAAATTCACTAAAGAGAAGTTAACAGCTCATAGATTTTCTATCCAGTAATAGCAAATTGCCGGAGTAATAATAAAATTTGGCATGAGCTTAGTTTTATCTTGTGCAGCTCTGGAACTGAGGTGTAGCAGCTTAATAGGCAGATGCAAGAAAATTTATTTTTTTTCTCCCCAGGCCAAAATCTTACTTGTTTTCTGAAGTACAGAAATAGCTGTTCTTCAGTTCCCTAAAGGAGAGAGCACACACAAGAGTCTTTACACCAAATTTCTGAATTTAGATCTTATAATTAATGTTAAATTGAAAAACGTTAAAATTTTTAAAGACAGTATTCCTTGAAAACTCCCTATCCCAAAATTTCTGCCACCAGTTTCTGATTATAGTAACTTGGAATCTGAAGAAATTGAAGTAGGAAGGAACTACTGGGACTGCCATCTCTTGCCAAGTAAATTTTCTGAACTACGTCTTAGTTAAGAGCGAAGATGACAATCACCTTCACTTCTTTTTTTTATTTGTTACTGTATAAGCAAGAACTTTCTCACCTTTTCAAGCACTCTTTGGCTTTGAAAAGAAACAAAGTGAAAAGGAGCAACAAGTACTCTAGCTCACATACCTGCTACCTATAGGCATTCAACATACTTTTCTTCTATTTAAAAAACAAAAGAGTAACCATATGGTGGATGATCAACACAACTAGCATTAATAGCAAGTGAACTGGATTGAGCTGAGCATTGTGCATGAAAGCAAGCATTTGACATTCTCAGTTAGATTTTATCCCTAAAAATTCAGGAATAAGGGGCACTGGAGTGTTTGTAGCCAGTGAGGCAATAACTTGCCCGGCCGAGCTCCCATTTTAAGACACAATAAAGTTCAAGTTCTTGGCCCATCTGTATCAAGCATGTGAAGGTCACCCCTCGGGTGTCCATTTAAAGCCCCTTCACTCAACTGGAGCACAGCTGTTTACAGACACTGTTTACAGGCCCCAGCTTGGTTGACATACCCGAGTTTCAACTTCATCAGTGGTTCATTAAAAATTGTACAGTTCAGCCTGATGTGTTATTTCAGATCAGTTTAGCCCCAAATGAATTTCTGTCTCAAACACTAGAGACTAAAAAGAAATTACTTTTCTTGTACCAGGACCTTTCGTATGAAGTTACTGAGGAATTCAGCTCTTTTTCTTAGGCAGAATGGTTATTTCAAGACCTGCAAGAAGTATTTCTGCATCTGGGGTGACCTTAAATGCTGTCTAAACCAAAGCAATAACAGGATTAGAAGTGCAGTATCTCTTGCTCATAGAGTAATTTCCATGCGTGTAATTTCTATTCTGCTACTAATGAGAATAAATACAACATTTCAACTGGGGAGTTTAGAAAGTACGGTTCAATTCATAGGTGGGTATAGGGGTTTTTTAAAAAAGTTTAGGCACCTGAGACTAGTGCAATTCCAGTCTAGGGATTTTTTTGGCCACAAAATCTTCTATTAAAAATAAATCAGTGCCTTAATTTGATTGTAACTTTATTTAATTTGAATTCAACAGTAAAATAATGATTTATAGCAGCTGTTTGATTAACTTCAGGCTTAAATTTATTTTTTTTCTGAAGATCTAAGACACAACAATATTTGATTTCTGTTAAATAAACTACAAGACCAAAGACATGCTCCCTGGGTATGAATACATTTTTTGAAGTGCACATTCTAAAATATTTTTCTGGTATCACAAATATTTTTCAGCTTCCATTTCAGGTGTCCTTGGAGCACCTTTTCTGACAGAAGACTCAGCAAATCAATTTATACAACTTAAACGACAGATACCATATTCTCAGTACTACTGGGACCCAGGCAGCAGCCAGAATGCATGGGGATACACTTTGGCTGAACAGGTATTTTCTCCCATCATCTTTCAGCATCTATTGAAAAAAAGAAAGTACAGGTCTGGGATTAACACATAACAGTGACCCTCTGGGACAAAGGAGGAAATCCCTCTGATTTATCAGCGCAAGTAAGGTTACTCAGTAGTGACACACTATACTTATTCAGTATCAAAGCTCAGAATATTCTTTTCTGTTTTGATCTACTCCAGCTTAGTGAATCATGGACAGCTTTGAGAGACACAGCACAATACTACATGGACTTGGGATCTTCTGCATTTGAGCCTTCGATTGCCAGGTACGATGGTGCTTTCTCAATAGAGCATTTCACAGACTTAGAAAGCATGCTTGTACTTAAATAAGTAAAATTGACCAGTATAAAAGTGCTGGCAACTGGGTACTAGTGGCATAACTCAACACATTAACAAACCTGATTATAAGAGGCATTTTGAAAAATTAAAGAAGATTTGGTTTTACTGTCTGAGTTTTATAGTTATTTAAATATGGTCATTTTATTGGGGCAAATTCTTTTTAAGTCTGCTTTGAAAGAATTCATTAAAAACTTAAAGAATATATCTTTTTAAAAGTCCACAGAAAATTAACTGCGGCAATATATCCTACATAGCTGATTTAAAAAGCAGGCAGGATGCAATTCCTGAGGAGAAAAACAAAAGATGAAAAACCCTATCTATTTCAATTACAAAACTGTATTCAGTATAGAATAAAACCTCAGTAGAACAAAACAGAGAATGAGACATAGCAGTTGGTAAAACCAGTATTTGTAGATCAGCACACAAATATGTGAAATGAAGTGTGTCATATTGTCATAGAGAAATTGTTTATCACTATGCTAAAATGTACACATTTTTGGGACATGATTTTGCAAAATGTAAGGAACAATTGCTAAGTTACCCAGTTTGACAAGCACAACACAGAATACACACATTATTCCTGCAAAACAATTTTCATATGAAGACACTACTGTCCTTTGAAACGGACAGGAGTGGGCAGAACTAAAATCATACAATTTCAGATTTCAGTGCTTAAAATGGCTACTAAGACATAGCAATCTGATCAGTCTGATTGTAACCACCAATGGGAAAATGGGTAGACTTCTTCTCATAATATGCTTTGAGTTGAATATGCTTTGAATTTTATTGACTTAAGAGTAGCTTTTTTTTTTAAGTGGGCACAAAATTTCATTTTGAAATGTGGCTTTTGAAAAACACCTTTTTTTATAAGATAAGAATTTGATTTGGAGAATCTCAGATTGAGCTTTCTAGGAATGTTCTGTCTGAAAGAGATGCCATTTTCAATCACTCTGAGCAGAAACAAAGTAGAAGAGAATAGCTAAAATTCATGATTTCCCTGCCCTCCTGCCAAGCCTTCAGCTGGTGCCCTTGGGTGACTGGAAGGAAGCACCAGGATATTCTCTCTCAATTTCTAATACTGATACGGGCAGCAGCTTTCTGGGCTAACAGCAAACACTGCCTCATGACAAATCTGAAGTTAACGGAAGACACTTTACTCAGTTTTCTGGAAAAGAAACACCCTGTCTTTTCCATCAGAAAAATTATTCAGATGGAAAACGCCTAACTGCGCCTAATTATTAGTTGTCCAATCCATGTGTCTGAAGGCTGTGATCCTGACAGCTGCCAGGCATACTGCAAGATGAGTTATGCCTCTAGAATGATAATCCTTGTGATTGTCATATGACAGGATTAAAGCCAGTTTACAGAAACACATTTATAGGCACTCCCACTGAAGCCTGTTAATGATTTCAGAGTGAAACTGGTTAACTCCCAGGCTGAAATAAACTTCCCAATGCCAATATGACAGAAATTAACACCCAGAGTTTTTATGAAGGTATATAGTAGCAAAGACATCAAGTTAGAAGTCACAAAAAACATTATGGATAAAGTAAAACAAATTATTTTCAACCTTACTGTTCATGATTAGCGATATTTCCGAGGTGGCCAAGAAAAGCAAGTCTATACAGTATGTACAGGAATCTGGTTCAGGGGCTGTACTTCCAGAAGAAAACATTTGCAAAACTTGCAAATCTGAAGACTGGAGCTGCTGGCAGGATCTTTAATTTTGCAAAATTTTTTCTAAAATTAATTTATTCCATCTCTTCTAGCGACAACATCAGATCTTACATGGACATGCTACAGCAGCCTGGGACTCACCTTCAGCAACAGACAAGGATGAGCTATTAAAACCTAACACATCTCATATCTGGCCATGCTAGAATACGGCATGTTCTATATTTGCCATTATGTACTTGATAAGATGACTTTATCTCATCCACTGTCTAAAACCAAAATTAACACACTAATTCTCTCAATACTGCATATTTTATATTCATAAGTAGAAGTGAGCTGTAAGTCATGGTAAATTGAATAAGAAGCTGAAGACAAGGCAACCATGAACTTTTAATAGAGTAGGCTTAAAAAACCCTGTGTTTTCAGGCAGAAGACTTTTTTGACTAAGCAATTGTTTTTAAATGTACATTCCCGCTTCTGTGACTGAAAACCACATTTTTTTATTTCTCAGTACTTTAGGTACATTTTTGAGAGGCAGTTAAGAAATGTGAATCAGTGGATAAGAGAAGTAGAGCACATGTGCTCCAGGTTTGGAGTGCTCCTGGTCTCAAATGCTTTTCCATTTTTTCGGGTACTGGGGTCAAATTAGTAGGTATTACAGTATACGTCCATATCACATGTATGCTTTGCTTTCCACATTTAAACTTCTGTACTTGGTCTTGAATAACAAAGTCAATTGAAACCACAGCTATCACTGTGAGTATTTTTGTCTGTGGAAGTAGGAGCTGGTGGAAACACTTATTCATGACTCCTTTTCTAATAAAAGCAGTGATGAAAAATGTTCTTTATGGGAAGTCCTTGGATCTGGAAGTTTCCCCATTCCTATCCACTAATCTACCTTATTTTAGGCTGTCTTTGAAGAAAGGATTGGGCTCCCACATTTCTTGTCTGTGTTATTAATATACTACTAGCAATTAAAAGCTTTCAACCCTGGTCAAAATTTCTGCATGGACAAAGAGAACCTGTATAGACAGAAATGTATGATATACCCCCTTAAAAGTAGGGTAGGCGAAGGCAGTCAATTTTTGCTCACTTTTTATCCCTAGAGAGCAGATTCTCTGTGTTCATGGTTCTTTGCGAATATGGACTATATACTGATTGGAATGAATTTGAAGATCATGTTGGATCTTCTAAAAAGAAATGTATATTCTGGTATTTCAGCAATCTCTTCCATGCTCTTAGGTATAAAACTATCCTTAGGGCATTATTAAATTTCCTACACAGGACAATGGGACTGAAATTGCCATTATTCATTAGCTGAAGCTGAAAATTCATTAAACACTTGAAAGAGATAAATGAGGTGCAAGTTCAGTATTTGCCATGTAGACTTTCACATCTTCAGTCACACTACTTAATTATGAACAGTTAATTCAAAGATAAGGGGTGACAAATGATATATAGACTAAAAGACCTCACTAGTTAAACAGTCATGGCCTGTCCCCCTTCCCTGTGCTGCCTGACCTTGGATAAGCAAGTGTTCCAGATCCTAAACCTTCCATTGTTTTCCTCGGTAACAGTGCAGGCGCGACAGAGTTACTGAAACTCTTCAATTTACCTCCAAAATCAGGACTGTGAGGATAAGCATTGCCTATTGCCTTTTATTTTAAATTAATATAAAGTAAAAATCAAAGGTTCCATCTCCTCCACCTGTGCACTTAGCTGGTCCCAGAGATATTGTTGCTCTGCAGGCTGTGATGCCCAAGCCACTCGTGGATCAGTTCTGAAGTGCTACTATTTTAAGCCCTGCCTCTCTAATTGGTGTTGTTGGTGCCAAGGCAGGGGTTTGCAATCTACTTGAGAATTAGCTGCAGTTTTCATGCCTGCATGGTAAGTTAAACCAAAATGGGATTTAGTTCAGGAGTTGTTTTGCAAATGGACACCAAGCATCCCTGGAGAGTGGATGACAAAGTTCATCAATGAGGTGGAAGGTAAAACGAAGTGCATCTTACCCCACCTACTATCAGCTGGTAAGGTAACTGCCCAACCTTTATGAGCCATTTTATGGTTGTCAGAGCCATAAAATTAGAATAACCACTGCCCTAAGTCTATTGCCACCAAGACAGTCTTGCATAAGGCTGACTTTCCAACCAAAGCGTCAGACAAATCCAGGGGATGCAATTTGACAGTTCTGTTGTACTTAGACATGACTAATTCCTTTAAAGAAGTTGTTCTGAAAGCCAGAGCCTCAATCTGCAAAGCTGTAGCTTCAAGCTAATGTCACTAATTCAGATAATTAGTCTTGCTGAATTAAATGGGAAGAATTGTGCATGCATGAGTAGCGGTGGAGGATGAGGTGTTTATTTCGTGTTATCAAAATACATGCCATTCATGACAATGAGCAAATGGCTTTCACAGGCACTGTGAATTGCTAAACTCCTTCCTCTGCATTTGTTAACAACCAGGAAAAATATTTACCCTGTGCATTTACTCCCCTTATTTAGCCTCACAAACTGTTTCAGCACTTTGACACAAGTAAATTTGGTCCCTTCTTTACTGCCTTTTCCCCACACATCTTAATGTTGCCACCTACAGGCACTATCTCCTTGCTTTTTCTACACAGCACAGAAACACATACAGTACCTTATTGATGACAAATCCAAAGGACAGGGCTAAACCAAAGAGAATTTCAAGTATGGCTCAGCTAGTCATGAGGGTGGAAATACAGGCCTCAGGACACAGGATCTTTGCTTCTAGTACAAAGGAAAGCAGTTACTCTAACTAGTTTCTGAATACTGAAAATTTGAGGAAAAATAAAGCCCTAAACCACAGAAACACCAAAGCTCCCTGAGGCCAGAGACAGCAGAGGTCCTGGAAGAGAGGGGGAATGGGCAGAGAGGGAGAGGGGTCACAGGAAGCTGAAGTCAGGTTTGTCTCCGTATAAACATTAACTGGACAGATGCAGGAGAACATCCATCAGGCAGTCCTGAGTTTCCAGCTCTTTTCTGAGTGTTGTGAGCAGGACGACTGTCTACGATCAGCAGAATGTCAGAAATATAGATGCCATCTCATCCTATCTCATGGTTGATTACTAGGTCCAGCAAAAGCTCTTCCCTAGGCAAGGCACTTAACCCCTCCCATGGTGTAGAGAATGTAGAGGATGATCAGAGGGCTGTCTGATTTATCCAGATTCTGGAGTGACTTCAGTATGTCTTGCATCAGCTCTCCCTGTCTCTTTACTTCTGCCAGAAGCTGGCCCTCATTTGAGTTCTGAACCTCATCTAAGTCCATATCTTCTGGCAAGGGTATATTTTCAGGGGCACTTGCAAGTCTGGCATTGCCGGGTGCCCATTCATCTTCTGGCAGTATGGGTGCTGATGGAACAACAGCTCCCTTTCCTCCCCAGAACTCCTTCTCTTCAGCTGGGAAGGCAGACAGGTTTTTCTCTGCTTCCACCCGAACAGGTGGTGACTTATAAGGAGAAGGTGGTTCGGTTACCTCTTGGGGGACTGTTTGACTTAGCTCATCTGTTTCTGAGCTAACCTGTTTAAGCATTCTCATGCACTGCTTCCAGGTCTGAGCCTGCCTGAAAGCAGCTTCACTTCC
>VZRW01007873.1:220610-332054 GCA_013398125.1 Aegotheles bennettii | reverse complement strand
TGTTGGGGATCCAGGCAAGGCGATGTGTCCGGGATCCAGGCGATGAAATCCCAAGCTGGCAGCAAGCTGCCCCGGAGCGCTGGGTGCGCAGAGCCGCCCTCCCTTCCCAGCACTCGATGTTCTTGCTGGTATGATAGGTTGAGTAGCTTCTCAAGCTCCAACTCACAGAGCATCTCCTGCTCCTTCCCCCAGTGCTCAGGCACTGAAGGTCCCCTGGTGCCTCGAGCCCTGCCTTTTATGGTCCACCCCCTTGTTAGGCCATTAGCTTTATTATCACCAAACAATTAGCACCTGAGTGTGATGACCAGGAGGGCTGCTCTGTCAATCAACAATCAGGTAGCCCTCTGATCATCCTCTACATTCACCATGGGGTTCTCCAGTGCTGCATCAGATCTGAATCATACTGCTGCCCCTTCTTCAGTCAGAGCACTTGCCCATACCCTCAACTTCTTGGATCCCTAGCTTTGCAAAACTTAGAAGAACCAAATTACCTTTGCAATCTCTGCTACTCTGTCAAGTTGAATTGAAAACAGTCCATGGGTTAAAAAATTACTGGAGCTAGGCATAGGGAATAAACACGTGTCCACCCAGACAACACGAGCCTTGCTTTGCTAGAGAACCAGATAAAAGATTCAAGTGGAGTCTGACGTGACAGGAGAAGTAAGAAAACTCATCTCTCAAAAAATAATTAAAGAAGAAGATTAACTCTGCTCGGGCTTTCTTTTAATGAGAAAAGCAAGTCATTCTGAACAGAACAAATAGGGGAAGCTGTAGAACCCAAGTAACTTATATATAACCCACGTTGCAAATGCTGAATGAGGGATAAGTGCTAAAATACAGTGTTTTCTATAAGCTCAGCACAACAGGAGAATATATATTGAGGTAATGAGAAAGAATCATTTATTTTATAAGCTGAAATACTTTCTACAATAAGAACAGTGTCACCTGGTTTCCAGTGAAAGATCTACACACTACTTCATTACTATGGTAATTCATATGATTGAACCTGGTCTCATATGATTTTAATACACAAACCTTTTGAGCTTGCATCACACTGTTGTTATGCACTTGCTTTGCACTTGATCTTCTGTTGTCTTAATTTAAACCCAATCAGCTGAGGCAAAATATTCATGTAATCTATACCTGTTGCTATAATCCTTAATACCAGCAAAACTGAGCTGTTATTAAGTAATTATATGTTGGCTATTTAAATATCCACACCACCTGAGGCAGGTGCATTGCCATAACCACTCCACATAGAATGGAAAATAAATTATTAATGTTTTTTATCATCCATAAGCAGCAATGAGATCAGTAGTTAAAATGTAAAGATAGAAAATTCATCAAAATTGAAAAGTTCAGTCAGGAAAAGAAACAAGCATTCTTTGTTTACTGAAGATAATAATCATACACAAACATCAATAATTACTGTTCTGTTGAATAGATATGTATTTCAAACAATATGACATCAAATATACAGTCTATTTTCCCCTAGCTGGAAAAGGGTAACGACTCTTTTTATGAGAGATGAGGGGTATCAAGCTGGATACCTGTAAAGCTGATCAACATGCAGTGACAGAGCAAATTTTGAGCCCATACCAAAGTCATGTCCTACCATGGCACTAGCCAGGCTGACTGCTGCAGCTGGCTGTCTTAGAGATGAAACAAATATTCACTGAGTCCTGTAATGTGGGTTTAACCATCACCTTCCAAGGGGAGTAAGCTTTCCCTATGCCAGTGTTAGTCCAGGCAGGGATAGTGGAGGAAGGAGAGACAGACTAGTGCACTTCAGCCTGCTAGGATCAACCTGTAAAAGCTTCTTTCTCTATGAGGCATTACAGGATAGTCAGCTTGGAGTGACACTTCATATTCAGCTACTTACTCCCAGTCATACCACCACCACAGCTAAGGTGATTTCATGCCAGTCACTGCCTCCTTGGCAGGGCTGAATAAGCATGTGAGTTCCCATCTGAATAATTCAACTGTGTCCTGGTTGTGATGGAAAGCTGCTGCACAGCAGGGAACAAGTTCAGGGAAGGCTTAAAAAACATCCTTACAATTGTTGTCAATATTATTATCATAAATCCAAAGGCCCGACTGTTCAAAGTGCCAGGAGAAAGCAGTTAGTCTGGCATCCTCAAAATGCAGGTAGAACTGTCTAAGGACAAGAAAACAACCACAGGAAGGAAGTGGCTAAACAGACAACCATGAGTCTTGATGGTGGCTGGTCAGCACTGCAAAATGACTGATTAGGTAGTTATTTAGAAGAATGAGTTAAAAAGAATCTTGTCTGCAATTTCAAGCATGCTTTGGATGAACCTTGCACAGGAAACCACAAAGTGCTGCTTCCTCTCAGTGTCTGCACTCCAGTAATTATGGTGTTACTGTTGTTGCAGTGTTCAGGTAGGAGGCTCAGTGCTGAGAGATCTACTACAAGCTTTCTGATGGGATGGGACCTATACCTCCCCACATTACACCATGGGCAGAGTGCAGTTTGATTTTCACTATAGTTTTTCAGAAGGCAGCTGCCATTACATTATACCAAATCTACATCTATTGACTTTGTGTTTTTAATTTAGAAGTGCTTACAGAAATGAGGAAGAGTCTATTTATAAACATTTACCATAATGAACCTAAGGAGGGGGAAAAACCCCAAAATCCCCATGCTTTTACTCACATGTAATTTGGGACAAGCACTTTTTACCAAGCATACAAACAACTCAGTCAGAATCACTACACTTTGTGGAGTACAGAAACAATTTTCCTACAAATAAGAAAATAATCTCCCTTCTAGTTACCCAGGGTTACACAGTTGCCTACTCCTTTTTCATCCTCTCTGCCCCAGGCTAAGGTCTCTTTTCATTCCCTCAATAATTGCCAAAGGATTAGATCTAGCCAAAGTACATCCACAGGTATTGTTTATAGCAACCCCAGATTACTCTGTGCCTCACTAAAATGTTCAGGCTGCCTTGATATATCAGGTCAACTGTGTTGGGAACAGCATACACAGCAGCAATTATAAAATAAGGAAATTACAAAAAAAGTCTCTTTCCTTGAAAAGATGGACTTTGTCATTAAGACATGTTAGTGTGAAACCAGCTGTAGGATTTTCAGAAAATTGTTTGTCTGCCAGCTCCCTCTTCCCACAGTGAAAGCTTTGAAGCTGTGTTACTAGTGGGAGCAGTGACAACAGAGGACAGGGAATTATCTGAGGTAGTCAGAGCCTTCCTTTCCAGGTCTAAACTAGCACTTAAAATCGCATGCCTGGAAGGGGCAGCCAGCACACATGCTGAAAACTTCAGGCCTACCCTCCTAAAACCAGATTACTTAATAACACTTAACAAATAAACAGAGATTATGACACAAAAAAGCTGCATCATCTGCATTGTAGCTGGTTGATTAGAAGAAATGAGTCTCAGGAGAACAAGGAATAGATAACTGCATTTGTCTCAGAAGCTCACTGAATAGCCTGGGCCAGCCAAGTTTTCTTTGAATCTTTTTCAAGTCGAACTATTCTGCTAGCTCAAAACTGCTGCTACTATTAGTCAGAAAGGGAACTCTGAGAGAAATGCTTTGAAATTGTCAGTTTTGGTTCTGAGAAAACACTGAAAGTAGCTCATCTATGCCAATAATTTGGCTGGCAAAGGACTGGATCTGTCCTTTGCATTTGACCCTGATAAAATTGATGTCTTCTTTTACAAGTCCTGAAATATCAGAACTCCATAAATTTAAAGAGCTGATTTTACCATCCTCTAAAATTGGACATTCCGAAGTCTGTATGTTTATACAGAAAATGGCTCACTGCACTGGAGAGTACACATATTAATTCTGTATCTTTCTAGTATAAGATCATACAATGTGTAACAGCTCTTCCAATCATTATGTCCAATGAAAATAATGGATTGCGTTTCTGTCTCATTATCTTGTAACACAACAGTTTTATAGAAATAGTCCTTGAGAACTCGCTATATATATTCCTAATTGTTACTACAGAATTTCTTTTGAACCCAGAAAAGTTGGCTGTTAAGATGGCATAACAGTTCACAGTGAGAATATGGTTTTCCAGAAAAAGTTTGGAAACTGTCAATGAATTACAAGGTGGTAATGACATCTGAGGGTTTTTTCCAACATGTATGGATGTTCTGATAATCTGATATGCCAGTGCCAGACTGTGCCTCCAGAAATAATTAATAATAGCAGTTGCACAAGTACTTATCAGCAGCAACACTGAAGAGTGATGAATCCATGAAAAGACTGCACAGGTAGAATAGAAAGATCATTACAGTAGAGAGATACTAAGAATACACTGTTAGCCTATTAATGTATGTGAAGTTCAGTTTTTCAGTTTGGTCTCTTTCCTGGGCTCAACGATTAATGAAGAAGGTTTGAATTATTTCAAGGAAAACAGAGTTATCTTTTTTAGTGTTTCTTATATATTCTTTTAATGTAGCAGGTTGGGGTTTTTTCAGTATTACAGCTTTTAGAAACTACAGAATCATATGTTACTGTAGAGTGCCTAGCTGCAATTTTTCCTGCTGATCATGTTGTATTATCTTTGTTTCTAAGTAAAAAAAGCACAGCTCCTACTGGGTATTCACTTCACTGACCAGCAGAAAAACAATTAAAATTCTCAGCTCACAAATATTCATGCATGAACACTCATGCCACTTGAACTGCAGCTGAAAGTTGAGAATGAAGACAAACTACTTGAATTTTTACTTATGTATGCATAAATACCCATCTGAATTAGCCAAACTTCCTTTCATGTTCTAGCACAGCCACTTTTTAGCAGTAGCCCACAGCCTCGTGGCCACACTTGGTCCACTTACATAGTAAATACTTTCTCCAGGAACTTTCAGATGAGATCAAGCTAGCAAAAAGGTTATGAAATTCACTTAAATTTGCAAAATGACTTAATGAAGCAGCCTTGTAAAAAGGCCAGGCACCACCAATGGTTCGCTAGGCTACAATACCTTCTGGACAGAGTTTCATTTTGTCCTATAAAGTCCCAACTTGTTTGAATTAACTGCACAACTGACTTTTTCTTCCTCTTAATGCTATTATCATAGGTGTGAGAGAGAAAAATCCTTCCCAGAAGAGCCTCAAGTTTTAAAAACTACATGGGAAGTCTCAGGAGTTTCTTCTTGCAGGACAATGTCAGTCATGAAAGTCATTCTTCTATATGTTATCTGATAAAACCCAAATCTCAATCCTAACACCTTCTGTAAAGTCCAAGATCACTTCTCAAAAGTAAGTATCAGTAAACAGTCAGCCTAAATCAGTAGATTACCATCATGCCTAGTCTCAAGAGTTGGTAATGAGCTGCATGCATTTTTCTCATTTAGAGATTTGGACAAGTATCATGGTCAACTTTTGAACAGGCATCCAGTAGAAAATTCAGCAGATTCAGAGACATTTCACATGGCAAGGATAATGCTGATGTGCCTGGGAAGTGGATAGTGGAGGAAAATTGTGGTGTTACTCCTGGTAACTCCAGAAATGTTTAAATAAGCTAGTTAAATACTAGATATGGGACATAATGTGCTACGGAAATACTCCCCCAGCTTCCCCTCCAAAACGAAGAGTGAGTCTTTATTTAGTGGGAACACATCCTCCTGAACACATCAAAAGGAAATATGGTTTAGGAAAGTAAAAGCTGAATTAGATGAAAAGCCTGTGTCTGTTTGCAGGAGAGCAGATCAGCCATGGGAGCAAGCGAGTTTGGCTGGGAAGAACATGTCTCCAGCAGATGCAGCCTGGAGCCCAGGGCACATATGAACACAGAATCACTGAGGAGGGAAAACATCTGTATGAGGTAGCTTGGAAATGGGCACGTAAAGGGTGACTTTTTAGACTATTTAGTTACAGTTGATTTGCAGCAATCTCCTCAGAACTGACTTTCATAAACATTTGTGCCAGTGCTTTCCCTTTTGGATGCTGCAGACGAATCCTTTCATTCAGAGTTCACTTGAACCTGATTTGTGCTGATGTGCCTGGGAAGTGAGCAGGTGAGTGTCCAGGCACCTCACCCCGAAGTGCAGGATGAGTGGGAGGGCAGGGAGGAGAAAAGAGAAAACGTGGCTTGTGCAGGTGGAGGGGATGAGGGTCACAGGAAAGATCTGTTTTCTGGGATTTGCAAACTCACAGGGCCCCAAGACAGACATCTGGGGAAAGGAAGGAGCCTTTCCACAGCTGGGAAAGGCCCAGGAAAAAGGGGAGGTGACCAAAGGGGCTGCTGAGGAGGGCGTCTTAAAGAAATAAAATACTTTAGCAGTTTAAGGATCAAGAGTGGCTCTAACATGTTAAAAAGCAGAAAGCTGTAACTAGAGTGGTGAATGACCACACCAGCTGCTGTTCAGGCAAAAGTAATGCTACAAAAAAAAAAGGTCTTCCTACCATGAGAGTATTAAGCCTGATAACATTTGGGCTTAAGGCTGAGCAGAATAAACTAATTCTAGTTTTCTTGCCTTCCCTGACACAGATTCACTTACCTATATACATCTGCTTGTTTTCACTCGCCTGTCTTCACCCCAATAAAACTGGATGAATGGCATTTGTTGTTGATCTGCTAGCAGTACCAAGTTCAGGTGTTACAGCATCAACCACGCAGGGGAACAACTGATCCTGGGTGTTTGTCTAGCACTACAAGGTAAATTAAATAAACACTTAGCACTTTGCAACAGTAGGAGAACAGCGAATTGCCAAAGATAAGCCCTTTCCAGGGTGTTAATTCAGTTAAGTCCAAGAGTCTGAGGACAGATGTTATTCTTCAAAGCTGTTTTTATTCCAAAATAAATGGAAGACAGATCCATGTTAACTCTGTTTCTATCTCCTTAGACCAATGTTTAGCTTGCATGGCTTGCAAAGTAAAAAACAACAAAACACACACAAAAATCATCAATGCCCCCCCAAACTGCCTTAAAAATCTAATACTATACTGTCTTCTGACAATGACCACATGGAAGAAACTAAGTAAGAAAAATGGCCAAATTAAAAGGCTTAGGAAAAAATCTCTCTCGATAAAAATGGTTGGATTTTTGACTAATCACTTTTTCATCCCAACTATTTCGTAAACACCAGGCTTTTTTACATTCAAATTCCCCTTAATTTCTTCTTTTTTAAGTTAGTGAAACAGCCTTGGTCTTTGGCTTTTAATTTCACACCAGCTCGAAGCAAGAATCAGAGTTTCCTTTGACTGCAGCCTGCCACAGCACAACAGCTCCTCAACAGCAGGGTTCTGACCATGCCCTTTGAAACCCTCACGGTTTAAAAATCTTGCACACACAGTACTCTTTTCCAGGAAATCGGTTTGAACGCTGCCCCTCCAAAAGCTTTCTTTCCTCCTGCCTCTTCTGACTTGCATTAGTCTTTTCTTTTATTTTTATGATTTTTTAGGGTTTTTTTGCTCAAGGCTAACATGGGGAAGGCTGAGCAATTTAATCACTCAGCAGAGTACTTACCATTACATGAACAATGATAACAGCGTGTCAGCGTGCTGCTTTCTACCTTAAGTAGGATTAATGGAAGGAGGCAAGCCTGTTGAAAAGATCACAGAGGAGACTCCAGCTTTTATCCAGAAAGGGCTCAGGCTGTGCTCTGGGATTATGCACCTGCCCGCAGCTGCACATCTGCCTTCCTGGTGGGATGAAGCCAAAAGAAGTGGAAAGTGGCATCACTTCACATCAACTTTACCTGCTGATGAAACAAGGGAAGGTTATGTGTGTTGGAATGGATTAGAAACAGCCCTTCTGCATTCTTGGACAGAGCAAACTTGGGTAGTGTCAAACTGGGATGTGTGTTTTTTAAACAAGGGGCAGCACGTTTGTGATCTCCCGGTTTGTGTTTCCACTGGTCAAGAGAGGAGACGGAGAAGCCAGCCAGGGGTCTGGAAAGGCCACTCATCCTGCAGCTGGGGGGACCCACAAGAGGCTTCAGAGGGAGCAGAGACTGTCCACTCTTTGTTTGATCTTGCAGGATTTGTGCAGAGTTCTGTTTTCAAAGAAAACTAGCTCACCAGGGCTTTCAGGTGTCTTCAAGGAGGAGAAATATGTGCCAGGGCACTGCTCCTCCTTTCTGTTCCCAGCTTCCCTGCTGTCCTTCACCCACAGGGCTTCCATTACCCACACCACACGTAAGTCAGGCAAGCCCCCTAAAGCACCCAAGGTGCTTGGGACTTGGGTCCTGGGAGGCTGGAGTTTGGTGGAAGTGCAGTCAGACCTGGCACACAAGTCTGTTGTGGCTCAGCTAGCAAAGATAATACATAAATATATTTTTTTAAAAGGCCATTTGATAATTCTAGCAATTCTCTCCTTTGGAATCCTCTGACAAGCCCCATTTCTTAGCTCTCAGAAAAAAAACTCCACCTCAAAAATCACTTCTTGAGAGAATGGTTACAGCAAAGAGCAAACTCCATATTTCTTCTTACACCTCCCCCACAAAAATGTCAGAAAGGTACTGCCAAAACATTTTCTGTGATGACTGGCAACTTGCTTGCATGCCAAGAGAAAGGAACTTGTAAGAACATGCAAAAGTGTAATCTTGCCATTCCCTGCCTTTAAAAAGTTTTTAAAAAATTTTAACTACTTTTAGTTGAGTTTGAAGAAGAGAGCTACACTATATTAGTTCTACTTTTTATTTTAATTTTAAGCAACTCACCCATGTCTAGTCTTCTACCTAGAACATAAACAAGAGTTAGAACATACCAAGCATGGGTGAAATTTAATTAGCTAACAAACACTCGCTCATTATCCTAGACTACCCTGTTTAGGAAATGATGGTGTTTCTTCTGAAGTTCAATTGTTATTTGTGTACAGCCCCATCATTTCTTTATCAGAAGAAAATATCTGTGATGAAGAAAGAAGCCTACACTTCACTAATTGCTCATTGATACCTGTCACGGAAAAGGGTAAAACAGTCTGCAAGGCGGCTGGGGAAGGCTCTCCCATTGAGTCACGAGGTTCAGACTGCACTCCCTTGCTTTCTAAACTCCTTCTCAGAGGGGAGTCCTGGTGCAACTGGGTCCAATCCTAGTCCCAGTCTTGGTCAACAGTTTATGTCTAAAGGATTATGTGTGTGTGCAGCCACTTATCAGAGTCAATGTTTGCCTGTTTCAGAGTCTCACAAAGGACTTACACTGAAACAGATGTGCAAAGTTGTAAAGAAATAGAGTTTATTAAAGCGACAGATATAACAAGTTCAGAATTGCTGTTGATAAATAAGCTTACTGCACAAGCACTACTAATTGATGTTAATATTGGTAGCAGCAATGGTAATAATACAATCCGGGGATACTTCAACCCAGAAAGTGAAAGGTGTGGCGCTTACCCAGAGAGGTGTCCCTGCCTGGGGTGAAGGAAAAAAACACAGCCTGTTGACTAGTCCATCCAAATTTAGGTACTTGTCTTCCAGATTCTTCTCTCCCATTTAATGATCCTTTTCTGTGTCTTTTATCCCCCGTACTATGAGGTTCCCTCCCTCAGGTGACATGTAATATGATTTGTGTGGAGAGATGAGTGCTATGGTCACACATGTACAGCTTGTTCATGAAAATCTTCATTAGCATAGATAGGGGTGTCAACTTTAATATGCATTTCACAGGTAATAAGGAAAAGGTCATCCTTCAGATAACATAGCCCCTTGAAGGAACAAAGAAGTACACAAGTTTTCTGTCACCTTTCTGACCAGAGCAGGGCTCTCTGACTCCTCAAAGACCCCTGTTCAGATGCATCCTGTGATAAACAAGCGGGCTTGTTACTCTACCTGGATTGCACAAGATTTAGCAAGGTCATCCTTTAAGAGTTCTTTGTGTACAAGGCCATCCCGGTTTTCCTCAAATTCCACAACACCCTAGTTTGGCTTACCAGCCTTTTCTGAAAACATTTATAAAAGACACCATAGACCAGTACTGCTATCCTGCAAGAGCCATTTTGACTGTTTCCTCCTGTTGATATGCACGTTTCTCACAGGCAGAAGACAGAGCAGCTCATATCCAAGCCTCGAGGTACTTACTCTTAAAAAAAAATAATAAAATAAATAAGTATATTTGAGGGCACAACTGAATTTCCTTAAATCACGTGCAGAAATAGGAAAAGTCTGTGATTTAAGAGCGGTGGCAGAGACAATGAGTCTTATGTCAACATCCTTTGTCCAAATCCAGTTTGAGAGTGATGAAAAGGTGTCACTTAGTGATCTCTCTACTTGAAATGGATTTATGGTAAGACACTTGATAGGCAGGTGCTTAAAATAGAAGAGCTTTTCTTATACTTATGGCAGCTTCAGCTGCACTTTTTCTGTAGATAAACAGGATACCAATGATACCAGTTCAGACAAATAAATCAGCCCATACTCTGTTTTGAAGGGATAAATCAATCAAAGAGAAAAAGAGAAAAACAAACCACTAAAAAACTTCTTCCCCCTACCCTGACTCTTTGCTATCACAGTCAGAAACTTCTGGTACATAATTCCTCCAACAAACCTAATTTCCATCCCAGAAAAACAGGAAACCTTCTTTCCAACAGCCCACAGAAAGATGGTCTCAAGCAACAGCAAAGTAACATACAGAAAACTAACCTCAAATTATTTTCTTTCCAGACTATATTTCACAGTATTTTGTTTCTTCTCAAAAGTCTCCTCATCCTCGAGCTCCCATCCCACCCCTACATCAGTTTCCCAGCTCTGGTGATCTTTAGAGGAACAGAGGCAAGCTCACTGCAGACAGGAAAAGGCATTTCCTTGAACAATGACTGATCAGGGGTATGGCTGCAGCAACACGTGTTTAGGCACATCTGTATAGTAAAGCCATGGGTGAAGAAAGTGAAGCAATGCAGTTCTTGATGAAAGCTTACCCTTGGCTTTGGAGAACTTAGGAGGATGCTTTGACACAGCTGAAGAGCTGTAGAACTTGAGATAAAAGCAGGAAAGAGGCAATGGAGATGAATATCACCTGGCCTTAGCTTGCAGTCCCTTCACCCTTGACTAATTCCCCTGCAATGGACACATTGAAGCATATGAAAACAGAATTAACCCTATGAATAGCATTCCTCATCCTGCTTTATGCAAATACCACCTCTAGAGTCACAGAAAACAGTGGAACTGAGATCAGCTTGAAATTCAGCTGAAATTGAGGTGCATGGAAGCTACCAATGCTGCACTGCTAGCTTAAAAAAAACAGACAAGAAAAAGCCACCAGACCCAAGCATGATCTTCATGACCCTTTTCTCTTTTCTGGTCAGGAACATTCGTTTTTTTTTTAAGGTAAGTATTAATTAATATTGAAGGAAGAACTCCAGGATATTAACTAGTCCATGCTATCTCAAATTTTGGGGAACTAAAAATACAGAGCATCCTTCCACACACAGCCGGCTGCTCTCATGTTATGTAGCTTATCCTTCTGGTCCCTTACACTGAAATCTGTTGGGGAGTAGGCACATATGGAGGGCAGGCCTGACTGAAACCTAGGAAACCCACAGGAAATATCAGGTGTTCAAGTCTATGAATAACAGACAAACTATTTGCTCTGACAGGGCCTGCTCTACATTTGCTTCGTCTTTCCTACAGGATTTATTTTTTTAATGGTCTATTTTCAGGAATGGCTTATATGTCTAACTGCAGCCAGAGAATTTCAGCCCACAAATTTACACATGCTTAGTGTTTTTATGCTTTTCCACATGAGGCATCCTCTGGAGGCAGAGAAAAAAGGGAAAAAAATATTCCAAGCCTCTCCAATGAGCTGCTTTAAGCTTATTTTCACTGTGCAGATCCACACTCTGCTAACCATCATAGTAGCAGACTGCCATGACTAGAAACCACTCCCTTATATTTTCTGAATTACCAGTTAACTGAAGCCACGTGGTAGAGGGAAGGATGATGATGCTGTAGCTGCTTGCCCACTCATGGCCCTAAGTAAACATCAGGAGGAAATCAGTCCCACCCAAACCCCACTGCCAAGTGTGTTTGTACAGGTGTCACCAGTTAGGGTAGTATTTGGCCTGTAGTTGTAGATGCTGGGGAAAGCTGACAGGTTGGTTTGGGGATCTCGCAGAGAATTTTGTAAGGCCGGTTGCAAACAGGGTCTGGGTGGAGGGGAATGGGCTATTTATTTCTTTTCCTTGCGAATTGAACACCCATGGTACTTGTACTGCATCTGGCTGGGATGAAGTAAATTCTTTGCCTAGCAGCCCTTATAGTGCTGCAATTTCGTTATTCAGGGTCACTTTTTACTCATTGTCCCTGCCCCATCCCCTTTCCCAGAAGCAGAGCATCACAGAGCTGTGTGTCGCAGCCCTCTTACCTGCATGAGGGCCTGTCTTCTCCACAGCATTTCAGAGGAAATGGAAGAGTGCACCAATTCATTTGTGGAAACTTTCTGTGAACAGTGAGGAATGCGTGGCCATATGGAGTGGTGCATTGAGCTAACAGACTGGTGTGAATCCTCTTCTGGGAAACCAACCTCTCTGTCAAGAAAAAGCAAACCAAAGAAACTCAGCAAACATTCACCCAGGATTCTCCAGATGATAAAAGCTCAAATTAAGTGGCACTGCCTCACATATGCTGTGTGTAAGCACAGGGACAGTTACTTCAGCATAGCTGGCATAGGGTAGCTTGAAGCATGATAACCTGCTACACTGCAGTTTTCTGTCAGTAACTGCTCTGGTTGCAAAGAAGGATTTCAGCTGTGGAGAACTTTCCCTGAGGTTTCAATGAGAAACTGTAGGTCTCAACCATGAGCAGCCCTGCTTGTTTCAAGGAGTACTACCTCACATGTCATCAATCATGCTTTAGATAGTATTTTAAGTCTTTTCCCTTTTCTAGTGCTTATCAAAGGACTAAAAGATGACCTTGAACATCTACAAGTGCACTTGATTAACAGGGGAGAGGAAGACAAAGATGCACAAATCAAGGAGAAAAAGTCTTTTGAGACTGTAAAGAAACATACTTGAATGAAGGGAGATGCCAATAGGTAACATCTCATTGGAGAGGCTCTGGCTGTAAAAGTCTGGAGGACAGTCTGGAGAGTGTTTCTAATACTTCAAAACCAGCTGTACAATTTAACATAATGATAATAAAAAGCACACTGAAAGAAGGAAATTTTAGGTAAAAGCACTCTTGCCAGCAACCATCCACCCTGTTTCAGTCATACTTCATTATAAACCGTCTAACACGACCAAAATCTGCAACTTCCATTTGTTATCACTTTTTTTTTTCCACAACTGTGCCATTTCTTTGGCCTGCAAATTATTTCTGTGCTCCCTGACTTCCACAAAACCTACAAGGAAGACTAGAAAGAGCTGTGGAGATGCTTTTTAAAGAGCTGTACAAATGCTTTTGAAAATAAATATTTGAGCAAGCCACTTACCATATTATTTGTTTCTGTTAAATGTTAAATTATCCTGATATTTATTGTTTTGTTACTAATTGCAATACAATTAACAATTAATGGCATCCTCAATTGTGTAAGTCAAAATGTCCAGTGCTTAATTGCTGGCCATACAATTCCTAACTTCACCCTTTGATAAAACACTTCCTTTTATTCAGCAGTAAAAGTAAATCTTAAAAGTTTCCATGTAAGAAACTATATTCTATTTTACTTTTTAAATTTGGACAAGTTTTTTCAGTGTTTGTTTTTTTTCCAACTGTCTCAACAGGATCTAAGACTCAGAGTTCAAAGGAAAAAAAACCCAAAAACCAAAACAGATGCACCTAAAAGTTCATGCTAGTATTCTTTCAGCATCCCTAAATATTGCTCATTTCTCACAGGGCACAACTATAGCTTCTTAAGGTCATAAACTCGATTATCTTGTAAGGCACTTAAATTTTCATGCACGGAAGACACAAATCGGTATCCTTACTAATGATTCTACACTTATAGATATGAGTCATCCCTATGCACTCTTCAGACACTTCTGTATTTTGGCATGAACACCAGGACCCAAATCTATCAGCTTCCAAAAGGGGAAGCCTTCTCATCTTCATGCTGTGTGGCTCCTTTCCTTAGCTGTTCTTTTTTTAACAGCAGCCTAAAAAAAATCTTTATCCAGTCCAGGCAAACAACAGAAAAATATAATTTAAGGAACAACACTGACTAGACCAGCAAAGAAGACAGAGTGCAATGGATCTTAATGACCCTTTTCTGCATCTGATTCTGAGTGCTGCGAAGTTATAATGCAAACATTGAACTGTCCTGAATTGAATGAAGTCAAGATAATTCAAGGACAAAAAACTTGTTTGCAGCCAATATAGATATTTGAAATCTTCTCAGCAGTTCTTTAAAAATCTCATTACAAGCTGAATGGGGTATTATTTCCTGTGTTGCTCCTACAGTCCCTGAATTTCTTCATTGTTTCGTTACGTGTGTTCTGAATACAGAGATGGAATCTCCCACAGATAAACTACAGAACCATGTAGGATACAAGATATACATAAATAATTATTTGGTTAGTTTATTCACTAAAAAAATCACTCCTGCCTGAAATATTGAAGTCTGGATACCACTCCAGGCCAGGAACAGTACACAAAGGGCTTTGGTGAGTTCAGTAGCATTATGAGAACACTGCTGTGACTAATTCAAATCTAATTCAAATCCAACTTGACATTTTAATTTTTTTGAAGATGACAGGTGAGCTAAAATACATGGTATGTAAACTCCTTCTTCTTTTTTCACCCCTTATTACAGCTACAAATATCCCACTAACAAGCAAGGTATCAAAGCCGCACTTTGAAATAAATGGCTGGCCTTCATATTATGTATTGGGATTAGAAAAAAAAGTATCTGGTAAGTAATTAAAAACATAGTTTTGGAATACAAAATGATCTTGTCTTGCATTCTGTAAACAGCAGGATTGATTTAAAAGAAAAAAAGTGACTAATTTTCTGGCTACCACGCATGCATTCAGAACTTATTACTGGTGTGCTCAGGAAGCAATTTTATATCTTTCTTTTGGCTATATTGCTAAAGGCAAGACTATGATTCAATTGAAAAAAATGACTGTGACTTAGGAACCCAGTAAAAGGGAATGGGAAACCTTCTGTCCTGCAGAAAACTGGCTTTTACATATCAGTTTAAGCTAAGCTCTTAACGGGGATGGATTGTTTTGTAGCAATCATTGCAAATTGTGTGAAATTATTAATACAAATGTTCTACAAAGATAATGGCCAGTCCTGCTTATCTGCCATAGTAATCAAAAACCTCTAACACAATAATATTGAGATACATTTCAGTGCTTTGTGTTATGGAGCTCCTCACAGAGAACTCAATTTTTTTACAGCTTTAGCTTCAACTTGTTACTCATCTTTGAAAACTAATCCCATGCTAAATTTTAATAATATGGCTAGTGCACATTTCTATACTACATTAATTATACATTTAGAAGTCCACATAAGACACCCACAAAGGGGTCAAATACAGGAAATATCATCTGTAACTGAAGCCAAATTGAAACAGTGCCTATCACAACAGCAGCATTTTCATTAGATATGACTATTCCTGTCCAGCATTTGTACACCTTAAATTATTGTTATGCTTCCTTAGCTCTCCTTCTTCCCCAGAGAGGTCCATGGATCTAGCTGATAGTCTTGTAGGACTTACCACTTCTACAGAATACTAAACAAAGATCTAAATAATTTATTTCCCTTGGCCTCCTAATTAAGACAGTACGAAGTGCTGTGCTCTCAAGTCATCAAGTCAGTGAAGAACCAGAATGTAGTTTGCTACATTCACAGGAGCAGTTACTTACCCTTTTTTTTTTTTGGTATAGCTCTCTCTTTCTGCATCAGATTTAATGCAACACCCTGCCATAACCAAATTTTTGCAACCATCTCCATAATCAGACATGAAGACTTTTGCTGGTGACACAGGACTCTTTTGGTACACAGTCTCCTTTGTCTAGGAGACTCCTGTTGCTAGAAAGCCTGGAAGCTTTAATTTTGCTTCATTGGCCCATGAGCAGAGTTGTGGCAAGGAACAGAAAGAAGCATTAGGATACACAGGGAGGGCAGAAGAAAATATAATCAAGAACAAATTGCTGACATGGCTGATTTAAATCTTCTTCCTAAGTGGGAGATAGAAAACAGCTGAGATGTTCACCTTGGAAAATGTTAGTGAACCAGAAAGGATATTAGAGAAAGTTGCAACACTAGAAAAATAATGCAGATTATATGTCACTGATATGGAAATGTACAATAACAGCAACTAAAGTTTGTCTCTACTGAAGTAGCTGACTTTTTTTCCTCACTTGAAATATATTACCTAACTGAAGGTACCACAGTTAAGGAGAGAAGGGATATTTTAAAGAGAATGATACGTTGCCAGAGACCATCTACAAGATAGACTATTGTCCTGTCTCCTGGTGTGAATCTATATGCACATGCAGTTTGCCATCCTCAGGTTTGATTTAGAAATGAATGCAAGCAAAACTCTGTTCTCCACAAATTAGATCTGTTCTTTGGATTAGATTTGAAATACAACATGTTGAATGCGGAACTCAGGTCTTCCTATGAAAATGATTTATGATCTTGCAGCAAAAGCTCTACTCATAAGAGACACCAGAAAAATACAAAATATTGAGAACACAAGTATTAAATTTTGTGCAAGGGTTTTTGAAGGTGTGGAGTAAACTAGTTCCACTGTTCCAAAATTGGGGTATATAAAGGACCATGAGATTAGAAAACTCCTCAATTCATAAACAACTTTTTCAATTTAAAATAATATTGCAGCGGCATACTGTAAGCAGTGGCAGGATTTTAGGCCAGGAAAGAGCAGCTGAAATTTTCTTCCCAACAAGATTGTTTTCATCCTCAAATGTTTTTAAGCTGCAGAGGGTTTTTAGTTCATACGAACCTAAGACTTTGCACAGCTTTTCAGTTCGATGGGGGGCATTAAGAGGGTTGAGCATTATGTGTGTCTACAGCTCAGAATCGTCAGCATGCTGGTACATGGGCCAGTCATCAGCAATGTGTAGAGCAGAGAGTGAACCCCCTCTTACCAAATCCAGTTAAAGTCTGCTTATTTCCTAGGCTGGCCTACTATAGTGCCTGTCAAGCGATAATTCTATTATGGACTGATAATCCTTTACCAATAGCACTAACACTGGAGTATCCCAGGAAAATATTCAGCAAGGTTTTGAAAACAACCTTTATCAGCAATTTATAATGATTAAAAAATTGAGAAGTTTCTGACCAGCCCTAGTTATAATGACAGTTTGTAAATACCCATATCCTCTGGGAATCTTGAAGATCAATCTGCATATACAGGTAGTGGATTATGGGGTTTTTTTGACTCATATGGACCCAGAACGGACCTCCTGGATCATGAAATCCAGTTCTCAGGCATGCATGTGAAAGCATTGACAATCTAATGAGGTTCAACATGTAGATCTGAAGCCCATTCACAAAAGTAAACAGAAGGCTCTATACTCCACCATCAAGCCCTTCAGAGGAATATGGACCAGAAGTCAGAATTCAAATAAAGCACAGAATCTCACTTTATTCCTGAGGAGCAGATATAACTCAGCTTTTAACTGACTTCATTTTAGTTGGCTGCATTTTTTGGTGGTGCAGATGGGTCTTCAGTGCATTATAAGACAAATACATTCTGGAATTTCTACCATCATTCAGCTCTCATAATTCTGATTACTGCCTGAAGTGTACCTTTGCAAAATCTAATTGATGCAAAGATTCAATATTAACTTAGCATACCAAACTTCCTTACATTCCTTCTACCAACACTCCATTTTCCTGCGTTCTCACTGCAATTCTTCCCCAAGGTAAGCTACTACTGTACATACATAAAAAGACAATCTATAGCTGAAGAAACTGCTGATTTTTTATGGGTTTTGTATTTCAAACTCACCTTCGCTCTTCATGTATTTACCCAGAGGTGCATTTTACCTGCTGACTGTGTTATTCCCGACATCCCCAGCATTAGAAGACTAATCACATTAGATACAATGCAGGCACTCTCTTCTACTTTGTCATTATTCTGCTGGCAGATAACGGTGAACAATAACTGAGAGATCCTCAAAGGCTTCTATTAACGCTGATCAAATGCTGGCCTCATTTTTCACGTAGACGATTGTATTTGTGGTAAATAAGAAATAGAAGTAACACAAATTGAATACAGATAAGCTGGAAATATTCCCTGATATGATGAAACCCATCTGTATTCCTAAGGAAAATATACAGTCCTTATCGGCTTTGATTTTGAGACGGAGAAGCAATTTTCATCTGTGTGTCTTGGAAAGTTCATTAACCATACCATAGGGTTGTGCACACAAGTCCCCATGCTCAGGCTTGAAAGGGCATGGATAACCAGTCTCTTGAAATACACACACTAATCTGTATGTAATGAAATATGTACACATCTGTTGCCATGCTGGCAGTGTCGCTGCTATCCTTTTTGAAAGCCATCAGGGCACCCTCCATGGTCACTGCCTGACTTCAGCACACTGGTCTGAGCTTTTATGTGTGGACTCCTGCTCAAGCACTTTGGGTGCTCTGAAGAATGAGATTTGAACAGCCTGTCTCTCTTGAGACAGTGACTTTAAGGGCAAGTATCTTTAGGCACCAATGGAACAAGGTTTAGTGATAGCCTGTTTAAGGGACTGACAAATTGCTCACCAGGATTAAAAAGCAAAACCAAGACAATAAAAGCCAGTATAGCAGAAGAAACGTGGATTATTTTCAGACTATGAAACTTCACAAAATACAATACAGAGATCCTGACTGCTCTGCGTTTGGAACCCAGGATAAAAGTATTTAAAAAGAAAGGGGCATAAAATTACTCTCTTTTTGGCTCTCGTTGTGTGAAATGGTCCCAGTGCTCCAATCGCAGTTAGACTCAGAGCTTTCCTCTCCTCCAGAACATCTGGGACAGGCGAGCTGGTTTAAGAAACACATCATTATTGCCAGTTTCAGTTGAAATGCATTTTGCTTCCAATCCCCATTAGTAAGAGGAAGGAGGTAGATTCATAGAAAACAAGTTTGTGATGGAAAATTAAGAGGAAGTAATTTTGGAGGGGTAGGAAATATGAAGACAATTCATAAAGAATACTCCAGGAACAGCTCCACACAAGACGCCTTCTTGAGACTAATGAATTTTTTGTACATGCCCATAATTATTTCCATTCACATGGAACAGGTCCAGCTGCTTTCGGCATCCGCAAATGAAAAGCAGAAGGAAGCAGAAGGGAAAACAACCATATTTTGTTATGTCCAACGGTTAAAGTCACCAGATAGCAAATAAATTATGCTAAGAGCAATTAAACACTGAATTAACAGCAATCATTTGTAACATAACACAACAAGACAGCTGAGGTAAATGAGAAAGGGCTTACATTGCATCGTATTGAGAAACTGAATGACACGTTGCCAAGATACATGTTTACAGAAATATGAACCTGAGGTCAAATAACCGATTGGCTACTAGCAGTATGTGTACTCATCTATGCCTTGTTTGTGGCTGTTTCTAATCCCTTCCCCTGGCTCTGTGTGTGCTAGAAAAACTCCTGCTCTTATAATAACTACTATTTTAGTGGTACTAGGGGCCGGAATGCTAGTGTAAATCTGGGCTTAGGGCGCCGATGTTTAGGTATTACTGGGTGGGTTAGACCAGCCTCACGCCAGGTGAGAGATGGCACGGTGATGAATAGCAGCTGCCACTCTGCTTTGGATCACTCAGATCATTAGAACTCCACTAACAACAGCAAAACAAGAGGGAAATATTTCCCCAAGGTAAACTCAGTCAGAGCATGCCTGCACAGTACCTCGTGGGCAGATGCAAGCTTGGTCTACACATGGGCCAGAGCATTGTGCAAATCACTCTAATCCAAGAGCTGCATGTCCCAGTTAAAGCAGTCCATGGGCTGGGCTAAAAATGCTTGGATCCTCAACAGGTCTTAAAAGCTTGAGTCTGTGACGACAATAATACAGGCATCTGTTGGTCATCTTAAAGTGCAAGCACAACAAATGCAGGTAAGCCTGAAAGGTACCATTTAGGCTTTCTCACAGTTACAGCTACATTAGCTTTCTAAGGTTCAGGCACTTGGACTTGTTAAAAAAATATCTCCTTCATCTGTTGCTATAACAACTCTCTTGCCTTTCTACTCAGCAATAACATTGGCCCAGACTTTAATCTTGTTATTCCTTTTATTGCATTATGTGCAAGCTTTCAAAGATATTTTAACTCGTGGAAAAGCAAACTATCACCTTTCATTGGATAATTGTAAGTCTCAGCCATGGAAGAGGACCAGAGCATGTCCCAGCTCCCTTGGAAGAACTGGGCCTAGGTTTCCATTGTACGTTGGGGATGGTAGCCCAAAAAACTACAGAGCTAGGTTACTGATGTTGCTTGCATCCAAATCTAGAAGCTGAGGAGTACTTCTGGGAGCTATAATAAGTAGACATAGAGTTTGTGCACCTAACATGCCAAAAAGATGATATAAATAACCTCTAACATCTATGTGTTTAAAAGCTACCCAGCATGACACTTTTGCTTTGCCTTCTTAAGTTGCAGTTGTTCCTGCTAAATGCAAGAAAAAAAAAGACACCAGCTTTCAGGACAAAGCTCTTAAACATGATCATGCTGCAGGTGATCCCTGAGGATGCATTAGAGCATCTCTGGGCTAGTAGGAGACAGGGAATTTGAGACCAATTATGTCCACACTAGTCCCACTACCGGCAACCCGCGGGACATTCCTCTGAGGGTGAAACAACATGCAGAGGAAACACCTTCCAGCTTTACCACTTCATTAAGTCTCCACCAAAGAGCTGTTGTTCCCATAGCAAACAGAAGCACTCTTTAGGGTCCAGCTTTCAGCAGCATTTTACTTTCTGTGTCAGAGATAGAAGTATGTTCTCTATTTCAAAACACACCTATGACACAGGCTTTCCATAATCTTTGAAGGATGCACCAAATTTAAAAATTGATTTCTAGCTCCTGATATGAAAAAACTGACAGAAAATTTCCAGAAAAGATGAGTGGATGGAACAGCAGATCTGAAGAAGATGAGACAAGCACAGCCACAATGTAATTGTTTCCTTAAGGGTGTGGATTTGGTCCTTGCCTGTAGATTTCACTGGAAACCTGGTTCAAAATAAGGAAGCCTAAAGCTATTTGGTTTCTCCCTGCTCTCTTTTCTCCTAAAGAGTAGCTGACAGGTGGAGACTAAGCCAAGAGAACACAGTCCCTGCATTAACCATTAATGGAGACAAATGCCAGGTGTAGATGTCAACTGCAATTTTTCATTCCCTGCTGATAGCAGAAGGTTCCACAGAACAATGGCAAAATGTTCCAGTAGAAAATACAATCATGGCTCCCCTAATTCTTTTGTGACTTTTAAAAAGCTTTTTGTTTTCAAAAAGCGATTTGTCTCTAGTACTTCCATTACTCTGTGTAGCATTGTCACAGTTGATCTTCATTAAAATTGAAGACACTATAAAAGAAGGCACATTTTTATAGTAAAGGTAATTGTTCTGTAATCTGATCCATTGCAAATGCCAACATGCAAAATAATGTCGTGCACTCACATATGCTTTGTAGCGTTAGACATTGACACAAACAGCAGTGTTTGTTTTTGATTTAGGAATTACAGTGAAATCATCTTCTGCAAGAGGCATTTTTCTACAAAACAGACGCAAACAGAGTCACAGCCAGAACCGAGACTTCAATTCACACAGAGGAGAGCCTGAAAACCTACCAGGGTTTAGCATGAAGGTGGGACCAGGTTTTCACTTTGCTGACTTCTTCAAGAACAAGTTTTGCTAGAATGACCTTTTTGATTTTTACTTGTGTTTTTGTGAGTCAATAAGGTTCCACCTTTGTGGAGTAAAGGGCACTCTGAAGCCGCAGGCATTTCTGCCTCAACTGTCAAATGGGGCATTGCACTGATAGTCTCTACAAATGTATAAATCTGACAAGGTTGCTGTGATACTTCAATACTGTATGTTGACCAGTCTCCTAATGAAGACAGAGCAATGTAAGACCACCAATGTTCTCTCAACAGTTGTCTTTTGGCATTATGACTCCTTCTGCATAGAAGCCTCAGTTATGGCTTCTCTCAGCTGTAAGTTTGTCTGCCTGGAACCCACTGACTGTCATTCTAAAATGGCTGATTAACAGAGTGTCTCCTCTAAATCAACAACCAGTAATGGAAGACATGTGCTCATTTAGTAGGTATTGTTTGCCTGGAGTATGTCTGTCCATTTAGTAGCTGATAATAAAACACGATGTTCAATGGCCTGAGATATTTCACAGCAAAATGTACTCGCTGAGAGGCTGTGAGAGTGGGGGAGCCAGGGGAAGGTATTATGCCCTTAATGAGTTTAATAGAGGCAGTCATGTTTAGCAATAGCACCTGATCTGTCAAGTATGATATTGGTCTTTCCAAAGTGAGTTGATGTTCAGTAATTGTTTTCTGGGAAAAAAAGACTAGATTTATTCTTTATTGTGTATACTTCACGGGGAAGGGAAGGAGAGGTGGATTTGAATGTAAGTGGAAACCCAAGAGACTCCAAGGAACTAAATACAAAGTCTAATGCCATTGACTTGGAAGGTCCTGCATCCACTGGTACTCATGAGCACGCAGCAGAATAATGCCTTCCTGAGCATTTGAGCCAAAAAGCAGCGTGAACAGGTTGGCTAATATAGAAGGGGACCTTTTTGTTTGATTTTGGCATGAACAGATTAACAGAACATCTTCCTTTTTACAACATATGCATCTTTTGTTAATATTTTAAATGGTGCTGCCTCTTCTGTTGTAAACAAACTCCTATTTGCAGCCATCTGAGTTTGACCCAAGGTAAGGGTGACTCCTGGGGTGTCCTATTAGCAGGAGTCACCTAAACAGGAATACCTAAACACTAGAAAGCAAACAGTTTCTTAAGGGCTTCTAAGGGGTAACAAACTGTGCATCCCCTGAACTTGTGCAGTTCCTTTTTGCACAGATATTACCATATTCTTGTTGAAGGTAGAAAGAAGGACAAATGATGATTATTTTAGTAGAGCTCTACAAAGGTTATTATTAACAGATCACGTGCAATGACTATGAAGAAGGAATGCCAGGGAAACAATGTTAATTCTTCATCCAGCTTTACTTTTGGTAAATTCCCTAGGCCTGCAATCTAACACTTTAACTCATTCAGCTCTACTATTGAAAACATTGGTCATGCAAGGAATACTATAGCTGTGGATGTTACAGGCAACAAGATAAAAATGACATAAGTCTGGCAGAAAATTTTTCACTGTTGTGTACCAAGCAGAAATGACACAAATGTTATTAGTAAACAGCATTATTTCAGCTTCTGAGAAGAAATTACACCTACGTACATATCTGCTTTTATAGTCCATAGCCATTTAGAATGGTCTGCTTATAAGCCTCGAGTTAAAGAAATATGCGTGAGAAGGAGGAAGGAAAAGAGACAGTTGTTCTCATGAGAGATAAACTCAGGTTACAACTTCATAGGAGTGAAACAGGACTGAGATCTTCAATAGCATTGTCTTCATTTTGTAAAAATAAATATTTATAAAATGAACGAAGCAATGAGTTAGGCCAAGATTTTATGATGGCATCTTGCCCTTGACTAATATAATTTCAATTTATCTCAAATTGTAGCTGCCTATGGGAAAAGATTAATTCAGCTCTAGCATTGATGTAGTAGATGGAGCTGACCAAATTAAACTCACACTTGAAATACATAGTTCCTCATATATGTTTGGTGGGCAAGGACAAAGCAAGGACAGCTTAGTAACCAATCTGAATAATAATAATTACGTCTTGCATGTAGACAGCTCACTGTCTCCAAAACATTTGAAATTTTCTGCTTTGTTCATCAAAATTCAGAATAGTTACCACCCAACAGTTACAGATAGAGTCTGTAAATGAGTCTGTCAGTTAAGGAGGCAGCATGAATTCCTAGAAATGCTGAAGAACAAAGGGTGGATGGAATACATTACAAAAATTGTGAAAGTGACTTAATTTTTGAGACAGAAAATCAGAAAAATAAAGATTTGAGCTGTACTGCCCTCATTAAATACTTACATTCTACTCGAGCTGAAAACCTGTTAAATTAGGGAAAAAAATAATAAATTCAAAGCCAGGAGAAAATGTGTAATTTGGTATCAGCATTTAAAAGTTAAGCATCATCTGGTTTTGTGCAGGCAGAGAGGATTTATTAATATACTGTGATGGGAGCATAAGAAAACAGAAAGCACAGGGTTCTGAAGAACCTAGTGAACAGCTTGAGAGAAACAGCACTTATGGCTCTGGAGTTCACTTGTATCCATTGACAGCTTCAGAAAAAGGTGGTACACTGGCTGTAGGAATCGACTGTTGCCAACCCATCACAGAGTTGTGCACTATTACTATCACTTTTTTCATCATTGGTACCAAAAGAGGCAAAGTAACTCACTTACTGGGTTCAGACTGGGCCAAAGTAAAAGACTTTCCAGACTCATGAAGTGAAGTATTTGAGTGAAGTATTTCTGGCAAATAAAACCTTCCAAAACATGCAGTTTTGAGCAGACCAAAATACTGCATGAATTTAACTAAATTCCAAAGAATATTTTCCAAACAGGATAAGTGAGGGGAGAAAAATATAAAACACTCCAAATTAAAAATAATTATTTTGAATGAAGTGCTATAGTTGGGTAATTTTATATTTAGAAATAAGATTTTTCAGTTTTGTTACTGAGGTCAAATAATAATTTTGGAAAACAGGAGAGCAACATAAACCTTAGGACTTTAATACAGAATGAAACACTTTGTTTCTAGTCAAACAATATGTTTGGACTTGTTTGAATAATTCAGTCTCAACTTTTTTTTGCACGTCCAAATGAAATTCAGTTGTGAAATACAGTGATTTAAGAAAACGGAAACAAAACAAACTGGAAAGAGCTTCAAAATCATAGTCCTTGTGTAGGTCCAAGTCTGAGTGAGGAAAGGCAAAGGTTCAACAGCCCCTGGGAAAACTCTGCAAGCAGAATTAAAGAAACTGCTTATATACCTCTCAAAAAATGAGGCACAGGGATAACCCTTGGCATATAGCAGTGCTCTCTGTACTATCATCAGTCCAAGGGAGGAACCAGTGCGAGTAACTTAACCCGATACACACAGTGAGGACACCTGCTGTGCACATCCAACATGTAAGCAGAGTGAAGTAAAATAAAAAGCTGTTTCAACTTGTTTGTCCTGTAGCATCAAGAGTGATCCAAAGCCACAGATCAAGACCAGTAGATCTGGTAAGATCCCACAGCCAGGGGTTCAGCCACCTCAGAAATACAGGTGGTTTTTTTCAGTTTTTGGTTTATAAAACATAAAGAAAAACACTTGAGTTTTATCTAAGCAACACGCAGTCTTCCTCTCAAGGCACTACAGTAATTGCATAAAACACTATAGTAACCACAGGCACTATAATAACCATAGAAATATCAAGACATGAGTAAATATAAAGGTACCAAGTTGGCCAGAGTATGCCTTTTCTGCTATATGAAAGAAAAGAAATTCTTTTAACATGGGCATAATTAATGCAGTGTTGAATTATTAACCCATATGAGTGTGCCAATGTGATTAGTTCATTATTAAGATTTCTGTCCTTGCAAAATTGTATAAAATATTCCAACAAAATAATTTTGTACTTTCATTCTAACTAAAGAATAGGTCATAACAATGGTCATGTAGTAATGGAAGAATAATCAGGTATGCTCACAAAATATCTGGAATAAAGGAAAAAGAAATGCTCCATGTATAGCATTCTTATCAAAAGCTCAGTTTCCTGAGGACAGAACAGTAAGACCCTGATAGAAAATATTTGCAAATCTAGTGTGTTAGTGTCTCTTAGAGCCCCAGTTATACCATCTATATACAGTAATACTGTTCAATTAAGGTATTACAGTCTCTTATTTAGGAATATAAACTTTGACTATATAATCCTATTTCTGGCAAAAGGCAGGCCAAGAATAGTATACTTTCACAATAAATAAAAATAATAACAAAATCAAAACATCCAAAGCAATGCAACACCTTTGAGATGATTTAATTAAACTGGATCCAACTGGGATTAGTTTGTTCCCTGTCATCAGCTCAGGTAGCTTTAAAGAAAGCAATATATCAGACCCAATTGTGCCTTATTTAATGTGAAAATGGCAATAGACTCTCTAGGGGTCCCCAGAGTAGTAAAACAACCTTTTAATTACTTCAGCAGTCTCATTTCACCATTGCTTGGGGAAATACCCTACCACTGCTCTTTGGCTGCTGTCTCAGTGTAACACCTGTCCTGCATGGCAACGATAGAACCACACTGAAATATCTATCCTCAGGGTTTTATGCATCCCTCTGAAACACCCCACATTGGCTGCTGTCAAAGAAAAGGTGTTAGTTTAAGGTGAGTGTACTCTGTTGATGAATAGGATAGGCCAAGAAGGTCCCTAGGGAGAGGAAAAGAGGAAATACGGGAATTGAGCATCCTACTCTCCTGACAGCTCACTCCTGAAGCAGTGCTCATGAGGAAAAGCTATCCAGATCTTCCACTAACAACAACAATCATAAAATCATCAAATCATAGAAGTTGGAAGGGGCTGGAAGGGATCTTAAAGATCATCCAGTTCCGTCCTCCCTGCCAGGGGTAGGAACGCCTCCCACCAGACCAGGTTGCTCAAAGTCCCATCCAACCTGGCCTTGAACATGGCCAGGGAGGGGGCAGCCACAGCTTCTCTGGGCAACTTAATGTCATAAACTTGAGATCATTCATCTGATGTCACAGGCACAGGGTCCCATGGCTCAGTTTCTCCCACAGTTCATTGCACATATGAAGCCAGAAAAAAGGTATTGTGACAACAGAGCTTCCACTACAGCAATGGGTGTTCTGGAAGGGAGAAGAGTGCAAGACTCACCTCAATATTGAGAAAATCCCATTTATTGACATTTCTACAGGCTTAAGGAGTCAAGGTTAGTAGGAGGCAAGAGAAATGGATGCAGGGTGAGGAGGGAACCTAGTGGAACAAGAAAACGTCAGATTTTTGCATATGGCTGCAACTGCAAGATGATTTCAGGAGGTTGAGAAGTCCTTATTCTTATCAAAAACATTATTCCCAGAGTGGGGAGAGCATGCCAGGACATTTCACGTCAGAGGCAGCAGTGTGTGCTCTAGGACTCTCCTGCCCACTTGTGATGTACTGTCACAGTGTAGTAGATCAATTCAGGTTTTAAGAAGAAAATAGGGGAATTTCAGAGATGAGTCAATAAAACCTAAGTATAGACTTTAGAATTTGAACACCCCAACAGCTGCACTAAGGTACAGCAATCTCATTGATGAAAGGGAGACGTCAATACACTTGGCAAGAGTAAATCCCATTTAACAAGATACATTACACTGCTGTAGTACAGACAAAAGCAAACATCCATCTGACCTAAAATATTCTTTCCAATCTCAAAAGTTCATCCTGTGGGACCCAGCATGGCACCCTCAAAGGACTAGAACTGCTGCATGAAATATTTCTGAGATTCAGCTGTCTGATAGACTCTTGACACAAAATATAATATCCCCATTTTACACAAAGAACACTTTTCATAACCGTGCCAACTCTGATCTTTAAAGAAGATCTCCAAAATGCCTTCCAAAGATAAGCCTGGAGCTAACATTTTAAACTCAGCTGGTCACTAAAACAAAGGGAGTCAATAGAGATATGATTTCATGGCACAATATAATTTTCTTTCCCCTCCAATAACCTTTCCATGTTCCACAAGCTATAAATATTTTTTTCTTTCTTTCCCTTAGAGAGATAACTGCATTACCAACTTTCTTTACACATCCTAACTACCTTTTCTTTTATTTTGTTTCAGAGTTAATCTGGTATATACCCGAGCAACTGTTTTCATTTTGTGCTTAGCTCTGAAGCCTGCTAATTCTGTTTCAGACCGTGGAAGGTTGGTGTGCCTGAGAATTTGTCTACCTTTCCCAATTATACCAGCTGATTAACTAAAAGATGATATCTCAATGTGCACATCTGTTCTTACCTCGTCTTTAGAATGCTGCTGCTAAAACAATAAAACCACATTTCCTTTATAAATATTTCTGAAATTGGCAGGTTACAAAAACACAGTAAGTAAAGCACACCAAGTTAAATAAAGCATGAGACATGATGAAACCCTATTCAACTAAACAGCAAAGTGGATCAACATGTAGTGGAGGAATCATGATTAAATAATACGAAGAGTACTCACCATGGACTATGTCTAAACATATACCCTTTTTCTTTTTTTCCATGCCCCAAAACGCACTAAAAGATTCTGGTAACAATTTGCTGTCTCTGGGCAGCTTGACATTAAAGTAAAAAGTGATCATCATCCTTGACAGCACTGTCCAACAGACTGCACTTAGACCAAAGGCAGAGCTGTCTTCTAAACATAGTGTGTCAATAGTGTGCCCTGTGACTGCCCCACCTGCTGATTCAGGAGATCAAGGGTCTTTTCTAGGCTCTGTGTCACATCAGCCAATGTCTTGTGATTGTCTGGGAAGTCTTGGGGCCTGGATAAGCAAAATCAATCTAACCTAAGAAACCCATATGTGAAGAAGAGCCCCTTCAGGCTTCACTTTTGTTGGACTCGGTGAAAAAGCCAAAGCCTCTCTCAAATGTTCTAAGACAATGCTAGCTGAGGACACAGTGTCAAGATACGGGCCACAAACTGAGACTACCACCCCTTCTCAGTGCCAAGGACAGCCATGACGTGAAGGATCACTACACCCAGGTACTTTGTCAGTAGGACCTATGTGTTAGACTAGACATTCCCCTCTTTACTGACCTAATAGGAACAAGAACGATGAAAACAGGTAAGATATAAAAAATAAATTCAGAGACACTGAGTGGCACTGAAAAAATAGTCAGCTTGTAAGCTCTGGACATTTTTTTCAGAACATTGGTACTTCTTTTTCCTCTTAGTACTTTTTCAGCTAATCAGTAATAAAAATTATTCCAACTACAGAAAATTCACTATAGCCTTCATAAACTTTTGCTATATTTTTGATTCTTCAGAACAAGTGAACATTTACAAATAAAACACAAACAGGAAGTAAGAGAATAATATATAACCATTCCATAAATTTTGTTTTGATGGACAGCATCCTTTCATACACAGGACAGTTCTAATTTACCAGATGAAAAATAACACAGATATAACACATTGTGACATTGTTGTGATAAAATAAAGCTTTGAGCCAGCCTTGAAAATATTTCCAGAATTCAAAGCATTATAGCTACCAGTGGGAGATACTTCCCCATTTAAATTTGTTAGGTGCTCTAAGTCCAGCAAGCATTATTTTTGCTGTGTCATTTTTTTGTATCCTTCAGTAGTTATTCACAGAAAGTGAAGCAATGATTGTGTTAAATTAAATCTTATGAATGCATGAAATTAACTTTAGTTTTACCTGGCCAGCACAGAAAAATAGGAAAGTTAAATATGTTTACCACTGTGTTTTTCTATTGGGCAAATATTGATTTTTAAAGACAGTAGTAACTGATGGATGTTATTTACTATTTTTTTAAAAAAAGGCATTCCTTTGAAATCCATTAACGTAAGTAAAAAATTACATCTTGTGACTATAAGCTATTATATTATTTTTCAAGCTGGTAAAAAAAGAGATAATGCGTATAAAGTGATTATTTTTTTATCATATTACTATGCTTTTTTTTAAAGTTCTTGTATATATCCCTAAAGAGTGACAGTGAAGGGACAAATTGCCAGAGTTGACCAACCTATCAGATAACAATTTAAGAGAGCCAGAAAATGGAAGAGAAGATCTAGCACTCATCAGGGTAAATCTACTAGTGCTTTGGGAAGATGCCATTTACAGACAAACAAATAAAGAGGGTTTTGCTAATCCATGGCTTTGAATCTGTGTGATAGAAACTCATGGGCTCATGGACTACAGAATAAAAAAGAAAATTCAATCGTTACCTTTCCTCCCCACCACTTGTTGAGTAAATAGAAAGCCAGGTACTTTATTAATATGAGTGCAATATTAATTTGCAATGAAGCAAAAACTCACCTCTGTTGTTGCCTTGGTGTTACAGATGGTGACTGAGAGACTGATGCATGACCCTTGCCTGTCCTACGTGTCACCTGAGAGCAGTTCCCCGCAAGCCAAAGCGGTGCTCAGATGTTCAGATGTTGGCCATGAATATTAGAATTCATTATGAAGTCTTGTCCCTTGAAAAAATTAAATATGCTAAATTTAGTTTTAAAGCTCGTTAGGAAACTTTATCCAAGGGTTTTTGGGCCCTGAAAAGGTCCTACAATCCCAGGAAAATCTAGGAGGTCAGTTGAAAGTACAACTTATTTAAACGTCAAGGTACAATCAGAAGTGACTGCAAGTCTGTACACCAGCACATGCCTACTTCCCTGTTTCAGGACATCCACTCAAAATCACAAAGTTTGTAACTTACTTGTTATCTGCCATGCATTTTACCTCACTGATTCATCTACTCATCATTCATTACATGAGGGAAGCAAACTGAAGGGAATAATTTCTTTACTTAGCATGCTAGATGTCAGCTGAAAAAAATTCTTGTCTGTCCAACCATTAGCAGTGTAGGAGATGCATAACTGATCTGACTTTTCTTTCACATTGATAAAAAATAGAAAACAACCCTGCTGACATCAACAAACTATTCAGTTTCTCAGACATTAATGACAGACACTGATGCAGCTGTTGTCTGTCTTGCTCGTGATAGCCTAAAATGAAGCCAAATTTTAAAGTAAAACAAGAGTCAAAATCACAGGGTAGCACAGTGCCAAACTGCCTGTGCCAAACCAAGCTTGGAGGTTAAGGTGATTGCACAGGCACACAACTGGGTTTTAATGTCAAGCTGCCACCACTGACACACACACACATATACACATCCCCCAGCCTGCCTGTCCTTAAGGGAAGAGATTTAGTTAACACCAGCAAATGCTGTTAGCCTTTTCAGAAACCCCTTTGCAGTAGCACTCATCTTCTAGAAAAAACTGTGTGCTTCCAGAACAGGGACCAATATAAAACCTGAAACAATCATCAAGGTCCTATCTACTACTGAGGCTGCAAGGATAGGACCTCAGATTGCATCTGTAAAAGCACTAAAACCTCGAGATTTGCTTCTCCTAACCTCTTTGACCTTCTTTTTCTCCTCTGTCAGTTTGCCCAAGGATGAAGCCTCCAGCAACAGGAATCTATGTGGCTTTTTTCACAATCACAGTCACGTGTTGGTATTTTAAATGCAGGTACATAGGTCAGGACTCTGCTTCTAAGAGCTTCTTCCTGAGCCTGCCAGTCAGCAGCTTCAGTACAAGAGTCAAGTTATGTTCTTCCACAGAGCAAGCCAGGCACTAAAAAGAAGACAAGATGCTTCAGTCTGCACACAGAAGTCCCAGGGCTAACGCAGGGTGGAGCTCTGATCTACAGTGACAGCAGAGAAGGGCAACTGCACATTGAGTGAGAAGAGTAAAACAGCAGAACAAAACTGTGATGATAAATAAGATGACTAACTTTCTTTAAAACTTTTTTTTGTGGGGGTCAATGAACAGGGCTCTTCTTTAATAAGTGAATTTTGTAGGTCACTCAGCTTCTTTTGTTGACTTCTGCATGATTTGCATCCAAAAGTAACCCAAACACCTGCTTTTGTGATCCAGGAGCAGAAGCTTTCATACATAGATCATTGTCTGTTCTCAGAGGCAGACAACCTAGCACTCTCTTTTAAACTGATTTTCTTTCCCCAATAGCTTTTCTAGGACTGGAAGAGCAACCAAGGGGTTTCCATGCTTTTATTTCAACCTTTACTTCAACTCTGCAAACTAAAAATCTTGGATGCTGCCACCCTTCCCTAAAGCACAAATGAAAACAACTTCATTTACCTGGCATTATGTGGGTCAAAATGCCCTCACATACACCTTGACACCTCAGAAGCTGTGAGAATCTGACTGCAATGAGAAGCAAAGCAAAATTTGTGCCCACTTTTGCCACAGCTTATAAGCATTTATCTAACACATAAGAACAACTGGCACAAATCTAGGGAGGTAATAAGGAGGATGGGCTGGTTTGGAGACTGTAGACAGAGGGCTGTCTAGTTCCAGAAGCAATTGTTTAACTTTATTCAAAAAAAGAAGAGATGAAGATAGAACAGCTCCAGTTCAGTCACACAAAACATATGTCAGACCCTCAACATTACATATGCAGTAACTTTAAACATAAAGGAATGTGCTTTTCTAATACATGTATGTCTGTATATCTCTATTTTATATATTTACATGTATATATATGCACACATATGTATATATAGGCTTGAGGCCAGGCAATGAGCAAAAGGGGATAGCAATATTCACATATGAGGAAAAAATGTGATTAAAATTAACTAGAAGTTCCTGGAGTGATGAGAAGATTAAAATGAATGGCTCACACATGTTACAGAATGGGAGGCAAGGGTTTTGGTCTTTTACCTGTTACAGCATTTTCATTACTCTTACCCCCCCTCCACCATGTGGAGGTTATTTTTGCAGTTGCCACGCTCCGTTGTGTGCCAGGGAATGAGCTATGCAACCATGCCGCCCCACTGCCCTTTGGCATGCCATGTTATGAGCCTTCCCCTAGTTCTTGAAACATGTCAAGGAAACACATTCCAGCTTCTGGGATGCCCAAATTCATCTGGGACTGCTGACACCCTGATGGGTTTGTTTGCAACCCTGATTTATTTGAATCTATTGTTCTGAAGAAAATAGTGGGCCCTTGTGCCTGTTAGGCTTCATTCTGAGATGCCTAAAATTGCAAAGCAAGTTAATCTCAGCAAAGCAAAAGGGTTAGTCTGGAAACAGTTACACACACAAAAAGAAAAAAAGGCAGAGAAGGACTGAGTACCAGGCTATCCTTAACTTTTGCCTGCTACCAAGGCTAAAGGAGCTGTGGCATGCTGAAGGCAGCTGAGACTGGCGCCACAGAGGCATCTATGAGACAGACCTCCATTTCAGACTGGGGTCAGGCTGAAGCGACCTTTTCTCCAGCAACATCTGAGTACAACCAGAATATCAACACATATAAATCAATTTTCAAGCACAGGCCCCTTACTTTTCCCCATTATTTAATTTTAGGGGAATATAATACCAATTGTGACGAGTCTCATCTGTGAATATGTAAATAGAAATATTTTCAGGCCCGTCTAGGGCTTACACAAAGACTTGACATATTGATTTCTCATGCTACAGTGGAGAGAGAACTGAGCTGGAATTTGCCTGAGTTTCCATGTCTCAGGCACCACGGCTTTCATTGTTGCATTTTTCATAGCCTGATTATAATTTATAAATATGTCAGAGAAACCATTATCATTAAGATGCTGTGTTTCCACAGAGACCACACACTTAAAAATAAACCAACAATACATATTACTAAATTGGCACTTGGTATCTCCATTTTCCACTGCAACTTTTCTAGCTGGGCCCCATCATACTTTCCACTTATCTGCTTAATTTGAATCAGATTAATAAATTTAAAATATCTGAAGATTAAAGTTACATCTGATTAAAGTAAAATTCAGAGATGGCTGAGCGTTATTCCAGAGGACAAAATCCCAGCAGAAAACTAAATACACTGTTCCTTAAACTTCCAGTTGCAAAGTGCAGAACGAACAAGTCACGGCTGATTTTAAGCTGAAGGATTTTTACAGCACACCTCAAATATCTCGAATTCAATTTTTGAATTTGAAAAAAGCAAAAGATAAAAAGGAACAGACAAATTTCTTACTAAAAGGACCTGTTTTGTTTAATGTAAGATGACTCAAAACTGAATTTCACATTAATGGACAAAAAAGAAGTAACCAGAACTAAAATTGGCCTTCGCCTGTAAAAGATCACAGCCAGCATGTATCTACACTTTGTGCTTAGAATGCAAAATCAACTATAGCATATATCCTAGAGAAAAATTCAAAAATCAGGTTTTTTCCTCAATTTAGAATGGTTGCTAACAGAACTACTAAAAGATTTCAAGAGTTATAAACTTGGAATTATTCATACTCTACTGGAAATCTACAAACGTCACCATTTTATAGAGCAGAAAAAAAAAAGTGTTGCCAGAAAAAAAATCCTGCTGAAAAGGAGACCTAGTTACCAGAATATAGAGGAAATGAATATTTAAAGAAAGAAAAAATTGAAGAAATAATTAAGAGGTGTGAGTAACTTGTGCAGCAATTTAAAAATTCAGTGAAATCTCAACAGGCAAAATAATTAAGGACAATAAGATGGAATTTTTAATAAAAACAAGAAGTGCTTGTCCAAGGATTAAATACATTTCAAGATACAGGCAGAAATAATAAATAACACCAGAGAAAGCTAAAATGTTCAGTATATATTTACATTCTATAATGAAAATTATAAAATGCTAATGCATATATTCTATATAATATGAAACATTGCAAAAAAGTTTTAAAAGGTCACATCTGCCAAGATTAAACCTGAGCATAAATAATCTACAAGTCCAGTTAATTTACCTGCACCTCCACAAAGCATAAAATTGCTTAGCTGAATGATTCTCCAATTCATTAATGTTTACAAATTACTTTCATTATAATAAATTGTGGAAAACTGGAACAATTCCAACGGATAGGAATACTGCCAAGAAAATCCTGGGGCTAGAAAAGAAAACCCTGAAATAAAGGGCTTCAAAAACTCATATAATCTCAATTTATTGCATATTGACTCAATAAATGTTGATCACTGTGCAAAAATGTTCTGATAGTAGACAGAATTTTATTCTGTAGCAGTTGCTAGCAGGAAGATAAACACTGGAATAGCTAACTATAGGGACTGAAGGATGCTCTCAGCATGAACTTCTCTAGATAGTATTTTTTTTAAACTATATGCCTTACTGCAGCTTCTTAGGCTGGAAGTCTTTGCAGTCAAATCCTCCAGCTAGGTGGTGGGCCTCTCTGACCTCAGATTTTGTGGAAAGGGCCTCTAGTGTCCTCAAAAGCCTTTGATGCTGTTGTGCCAATGGGAGCAAGTATGCAGTCATCATGCAAACAAACCATCACCACAGTCACTGGGAGGATGAGAGCAGGATTCAAGCCTATGGGGATTAAATGTTTGCAGATTCCTGTGATAGCTCTCAGAGCGAATCGAAAATCTGAAAATTAATTAAAAGCACAACTTCGCAGCTGAGACCTTGAAGATGGCATTTCATCTGGAGCTAATGTTTAGAAGTTACACTCTCCCCACCTTGGCAAACGGATATAAATTTGCCATAATAATTGTTCTGCTATTAATCTTTGAATGAAGTGGAACACAGTCATTACACAGAGAAAGCCTTCTAAAATCAGAGGATGTGGATGAGTGCAGAACCCTTTCAGGGTGAAACAGGAAAAGTAGCAAGAAATGTTTTTAAAGGCTTGTTACTAAAATGCTCCTCTTCTGGCCAAGAATAAACACTGGAGTCTCCCTCAAAAAAGGCTTCTTGGAGTCAGCTTCAGCAGTATCTAAGCCTGTTCCTGGACCCATGCCTGCTTGTTAGTTATAGCAGATCAGAGCTCACTGTCAAGGTTTCAGTTGTCCCCATCAGCAGCTCAAGGTCAATCCTCTGGCATGTCCACGAGCAGGTCATGAGGTACAGCATGCTCCTATTGCCACTTGTTGAGGCTCAGGGTAGACAAATAGGGGCAGTAGCACATGTAGTTTGAAGCTAAATCCAGCACAATAGTCTGTCTGGAATCTTAGATCTTCCCTTATACTCTTTTTGTTCTGGTGAAGCCAGGGTGAAGAACCATTAGGGAAATGGGCTCATTTCCCACCACCAAGGTGCACAGTGAAGATCAGTTTCCCAGAGAAACTCTACCTAGATTATCTTCTTTCTCTGTGTTTTCCCATTGTCTGCCTCCATCAAAACCAAAGAGACATGAGACCGTCACCCAGAACTTGCTCTGGAAGACCCTGCAACTGCTAGGGGCTCACATCAGTGTTTGCCCAAGAACCCAAGTTTGACGCTAAAAGTCCTTCTGACAGGTTTGGTGCAAAACTTCAAATGCAGTCTTTCCTGGTATGCTCTTTTTCTCAATTTTAAAATAACCCTCCTGAAAATCATCTTCATGGAACTTCCTTCACAGAGGTAATGGGTTAGGAAGAAAGAAGTTTCTAACTTAGCTTTGATTCTAACTAAAACCCACACAATCCTCAAACCTTCCAAAAGCCTTCTGATTTGATTTTACAGGCCCTATTAGAACCAAGTTCATTGTTCAGTGTGATGAGGAAATGATTTTATCTACTTATTATCCTCACTGTTGCATGACTTGGGGAAAACGCACTGACTTCTTTAAACGAAATATGTCAGAAATGAAAAGTGGCAAGTGGCCAAGTTTAGCCCTCCATGAGCTTTTGATTTGGCTACATATTTAGAACCATGTAAGTAAAGCAAGAGCCTAATCAGGTGCCACACTCCTACAAAAATTAATGAAGAGCAATCAAATACAAGTGAGTTCATTAAGCGGTGCAATTGGAAGTGAAGTTGAAAAATATTTATCAATCATTTTCTTGAAGATTACAGAGTAATGGACAACTTTCTTGAGTATTTATTTTCAAAAGGCAATTTATTGCCTAAGAATGTGTGCTTATACTGAAGAAACCGTTTTTAATTTTTGATGACTTCATCATGAGATACTGCATTTTGACATCAGTATAATTACTACACTGCCAAAGATAGGATCTCCAAATTCATGGAACATCAAGAGCTTCCACATTTTGAAGCCTAGAAAGTCCTAATCTCCCTGATGGTACCAGGAGAAAATTTCACACATTATGTGTATAATGTTTTAGTCATTCTGCAGTGAAAACCACAAGTTATCCAAGAAATGTCTATCAGAGGATATGAATAAGGAACCTACATTGAGACAATTAGAACATGAGATTTTAGTTTTGGTTAATTTTGTTGGGTAATACAAATGAGCCTTTTACTTGTGATAGGTATATTTTATTGATTCCACCCACTCCCGAGGCAGCTTGACAATATGAATGTGGTTATAGCATTCTCATCTCTTCGGAGAAAGCCTGTCTCTTCGTGTTCCTGCTATATCTGTGTTGCCTGGGCTGTAACCATTTCTCATTCCTATGGTAAATAGTATTACAGAGTAGGTAAAACTAAAATATGCCTCTACAAAGGATTCAATTAAGTCATTCTTCCCAGTCCTTCTATGGCAAGATGATAATACATCAGCAAACTGATTTTCCACACCTTCCACAAAAAGGCTTTTTGCCACCTGCTTCAAAAATCTTGTCAGCTGAAGCAAGTGCATTCTGCTTTTACATACTCATTTCGTAACATGTATTTGTAGGCAGTTAATAGTCATTAGGCTGTGTTGTGCTAGTCAAAACTTTAAAAGGGTACCTGCACTGTGCCAATACAAGAGTAAGGCTGTTTTATTTCTCATGTCATTTGTTAACATATAATAGAAGATTATTATGAAGATTGATGGAGATGATCCCAGCTTAATTGTTATAACCAAATGATCATTGCACACTGATGCATAAAATACAAGGTGTATCAAGTCAGAAAGTATGCACAGATTTGCAAGGCTAGAGCAAATCACATTAACTGTGGAGAAGTAATTAATCATTTTCACTGACTGACCTTTTCATAAAACTCAACTTTCACTTACATACAGCCACATAAGGACCAGAAAATTTTAGTTCCTAACCTGACTGGACTCCCTTAGCCAAAATTGTAAGTGGAAGACAAAGAGAAGGGAAAAGCAAGTTAGGAACAACAGAAAGCTGGTCAGTAAATCATAAATTGGGTTCCTGAGGAAGGCTGGGCAAACACAGTCAATTTCTAAGATACGTTCCTGACAACTGCGAGTAGTTCAATAGGAGAGAACATAAAGAGGGAAACCATTGGATGCTAAGGACTCAAAATTCATATCATGCATGTTTTGATGATATTTTAATTTGCTGTAGTTTGCTCCTGTGGATTATCCACCCACTAGCTGCTGGAGTGCATCTTCAAGTGGAAGCAAAGCCTGGCAGACACAGATGATGCAGTTGTTGACCTTAAAGTGAACTCCTGATCCAAACTCAAACCCTAATGTGGATGTTCCCAGTGTTTCAATGTCCAGAGGCACAACAGACAGTGTAGCAGAACCATGATAATGCTGCACTTGCAGTCATCCACCGGCTACATTACCATGAATTCTGCAATGGTCGTGACAATTGTGTCTGTCCTGCACACTTTATCTTTGCTTCCACTCCGCTAGCAAATGAGCATTATCACTGCACGGCCTTTCTCTTCTGGGGTGGGGGGAGGAGATGGTGCTCAAGATGCACTGAGTTCTTCTCACTTTTCTTTTCCACCTCTCTATCAAGTGCCCACCAGTAAAACACACTGGCTTTGTGCTGGCACTGCACAGCTGCTGCTCAGGAGAGCCAGCAGAGATCTTTAAGGGAATCACCACCTGCAAGGAAATCCCACACCTGAAAGGCAGAAGGAAGATTATCCAGCTTCCACCTTCTGTAAAAGCCAGCAGACAGGTTGGTCCTCTCTCCCACAACTTCTCTGTCCAACCAGGCTCCACAGAACCCAGTCAGCCCAGCACAATATTCACCAAAACAACATCCTGTGGTCTTATAGCCTGGGAGAGAGGCAGAAGTGTCATTGTCATGCAGTATTGCAGTGGCACTCTCCATCATTAGGGGACAGTCACAGAATCACAGAACGTTAGGGGCTGGAAGGGACCTCTAAAGATCATCTAGTCCAACCCCCCTTCCAGAGCAGGATGACCTAGAGCAGGTCACACAGGAATGCACCCAGTTGAGTTTTGAATGTCTCCAGAGAAGGAGACTCCAGTCAGTCTTCTCCAAGCAAGACTCCTGAGAACAAACTAAAAGGATTTAATTTCCATTGAGAAAAGTGATTTTCTTACTTAGGAAAGGAGCATTTTCTCACATGGGCTAATCTGGAGTAATTACCATTTTTATCTGTCATGTGTTACAAACCACATAGCTGGTTTCCATAGTGCACTTTTCTGCAGAGCATTTAAATAACTAGGGACTAGTCGTGAGAAACAGGGAAGTAAAATCTAGTGCAGAATCTTTCAAAACACATTATCAATTCTCCTTGATGTGCACACCTTCATCTGAGGGAGTGAGAGGAGGGCTTAAAAGCCATTGTATTAGAGATGAATGTCTTTTTATTCCCATTTTCATCTCTGAGCTTTCCTCTTGCTCGTAACACACCACAGCTGTGGATGGACACTGTTACCCACAAGACTTGTCACACTCTCACACATGTCTTACCTGCCCTTCTTACAGAGTTCAGCCTGTATCAGTCTTCCTGGAGTGACATCCCCTGGATTTGCACCCTGATGAACCAATCGCCTCCACTTCTTAAAGACTCTGTGAGTCTGGAGTAACTGAGGTGTCCACCCTGTTTTCAGTTATAGCCTCCTTTGGAAATAGAGGCTAAAGAAGCCAAGGAACAGCACTCTGTCAGGGTGGGCAGTGGACTTGGTTTCTAAATGACACCCTGTGTAGAGAAAAAAAAGGTGCAATACACAGACAATTGCTATCAAAAAATATGTATCCTATGTACTGATGTTACACGTCCTGATTCTGGTCACACAGGGGATGTTTTCCATCAGCAATACATCCTGTAAATAGCCAAGCGCATTGGCAGATGTGGATCAGATTTCCATGTGAACAAAATGCAATCAGCTGTTCAGCATAATGAGTCACCTGGTTGAAAATGGCAGCTTGATTCTGCTACCACATTAAGCAGACTCGCACCAGGTATTGCAACTAATGTTCTTTTTTCACAGTTGATACTACCTCACCAGTTTACTGCTTAAGTTTACAGTTCACTAACTTGATGCAGATATAAAAACTGTATCTGATTGAATCATCTACTGAATAAAATTAATGACATTACTTTCATACACAGGCTGGTACTGCTTTAGCTTTAAAATTTAATGTGAAATCCCACATATGAACCCTTTTTACATTAATTTTTTGTCACATGTGATTAAAAAGTAAAAGTCTCTCTGAAGCTTTTTAGAAATGAGAATTTTCAGAATCGCTTATAGTTCTCATGAAAGGCTCTGTAGTAACTGATCTGGAGCCTGAAAGTCCTTTTCACCTCTTCCCTTCATAAATCAGGTGCAATGTGAGGGCATGAGAGCGCCAGCTCTCTGTGCACAGCTTTCACAATATTCTTTCCCAGTGTCTCTGCCCATCAACTGGACTACCACATCCAGACATGGGAAAATAGCTGGCTTAATCTTCATCCACATTCCTGCCCTCTTTGCTTGTAAAGCCAAAAAGGTTATAAATAGTAATGAGAAGTATGTGACATGGACACCTGTGGGGTTAAGACCTCAGATTATTTCACAGATTGCTGAACAGCTGCCTAAAATACCCTTTCTGTCTCCCATTCCTTTTTCTCACTCACTGCCCCAGAAATTTACACAGAAGAGATGAGCTGAAGCCAGCAATCTAGAAGAGATCTGAATCTTAATAAGCAAGAAGCAGTACTGCTTTTCCTTAAATAGAGCAATCTATAAAGGCAAGATTTTTCTCTCTGATTGGGAAAGCATGTGGAGAAAGCCACTACATTGGTTAAGGGCTGAAGGAAAAGGGTGCTTTGCAAATAGCGTATTTAGTGTATCACAATGGCAGTGTTGCCAAGGGCAAAGAAATGTTCAGTGAAATCAGCATCTAGGACAGCTGATACTGTCCATGTACTTGAAAGCTAAAAGACTCTCCCTTGCAAGAGGTTGCTTCACAGCTGTAATTCATCCGTCTTCTTCAAAGATCCTAAGAGTCTCCAAGGATCTCCACGTAGCAATCTGTTCTCAGGGGCTCCACTAAAGTGCCACATTACTCACCTTACAGCATGTCTTTTGGGCTGAGGCTGGGAGCAGTGTGTAAACGGCAATTAAGTTGTGTAAACAGGACGAGACTGGATGTTGAATCATCACTTAATTTCCTGCTATGACAAGGCAACCCACTTAGTTGATCAAGGGAAGCCAGTTAGACTTCAGCAAAGCTTTTGATACTGTCTCTCACAGTATCCTCCTGGACAAAATGTCCAGCACACAGCTGGACAACCATGTGACACAACAGGAGAGCAACTGGCTCACAGGTCAAGCACAAAGAGTGATGGTGAATGGGGTAACATCAGGCTGGTGACCGGTCACTAGTGGGGTTCCACAGGGCTCCATCCTGGGCCCAGTCCTCTTCAACATCTTCATCAATGACCTGGATGCAGGACTCAAAGGGATTCTATGCAAATTTGCAGATGATACTGAATTGGGAGGAGCTGCTGACTCCCTTGAGGGCAGACAGGCCCTGCAGAGAGACCTTGACAGGCTGGAGAGATGGACAATCACCAACCACATGAAGTTCAACAAGGGCAAGTGCCAGATTCTGCACCTGGGACAGGGCAACCCTGGTGGTATGGACAGACTGGGGAATGAGTGCCTGGAGAGCAGCGTGGCTGAGAGGGACCTGGGGGTCCTGGCTGATGGCAAGGTGGATACGAGCCAGCAGTGTGCCCTGGCAGCCAGGAGGGCCAAACGTGTCCTGAGGAGCATCAAGCACAGCATGGCCAGCTGATCAAGGGAGGGGATTGTCCTGCTCTGCTCTGCACTGGTGCGGCCTCACCTCAGTACTGGCTGCAGTTTGGGGCTCTGCAGTTCCAAAAGGACATCAAACTGCTGGAGCAAGTCCAGAGGAGGGGCACAAGGATGGTGAAGGGCCTAGAAGGGATGGCTTGTGAGGAGTGGCTGAGGGCACTTGGGTTGTTCAGCCCGGAGAAGAGGAGGCTGAGGGGGGACCTCATTGCAGTCTGTGGCTTCCTCACGAGGGGAAGAGAAGGGGCAGGGACCGATCTCTGCACTCCTGTGACCAATGACAGGACTGGGGGTAACAGCAAGAGCTGAATCAGGGGAGGTTTAGGCTGGATATCAGGAAAAGGTTTTTCACCCAGAGGGTGGTGGAGCACTGGCACAGCTCCCCAGGGCTGTGGTCACAGCACCAACCCTGCCTGAGCTCAAGGAGTGTTTGGATGATGCTCTCAGGCACATGGTGTGACCCTGGGGTGTCCTGCACAGGGACAGGGGTTGGACTCATGATCCACATTCTAGGGGCACATTCTATGATTCTATGGTTGAGTTCTTCAGGGCCATGAAGCAATTTGATCTGTCTGAGGAAGCCTGCTGCAGAAAGCAGATTTAAAAGGAAGGAGTCACACAGATGGGGGAGTGCAAGCAAAGCATTTCTGTGACGGGAGAGCATCTGGCATACCATTAAGCTACATTTCAGTAACTAACAAGCTAAACAAAAGTTTCAAGTAGTGCATGATGCGTGTCTTTTGGAAAGACCTGAAATGTGACAGCTGAAGACAAGTCACAGGATGTTCAGCTACTGGAGATCCAAAGATGTCCAAACAGATGCTTAAACAGTAGCTAGAAGCAGAGGAAAACAAAAGGAAACACAGAGACTGTTCAAGTCAAATGATGGATATGATGGGGAACTGGGCCTGCTAATGTAAAGACAGACAAATAATTAATGTATTGCAGACTACAGAACTTAAAGGAGAGCAAGAAGGCTAAGTAACTTAACTTTATTTCATTATATTTTACCAGGCTTTGAATTTTACCCATCTCTAAGACCACATGCAACTCTGTTTATCCATTACCAAATAATTTTGCCTCTGGGCAAAAAGTTGGACAGTTACTCCTCCATAACTAATTCTGCAGTCCTCTAAGTCTTTTACATAGAAGAACTGATGCTTATGCTACTTTTTAGAAACAGAGAGGTGAAATGGCTTTCATGCAGCTCTGGAATCCTTAGCAATTCTGCATCTCTCTCAGATCCTGAGGAACAAGTCTGGATTTCTTTTCTCATTTGTTACCAAAAGAGCTAATACTTTTCTTTGTTTTCTGGCATCTTCCACATTTAATTTCATTACCTTGTAAAATACAGCCACAAAAGGAGGTGAACTGTGATCCTCTTCCGTACACTACTGAACTAGGAGGGGTTTAGCTCAGAGGATGGTTCATGTACTACATGCAGTCATAAGAAAGCTTGATATCAGTTCCATTAATGTTAAGAAGAAGAAAAAAAAAACCACACGCAGGTGAAAATAATGTGTTACTAGAAGTAGCTGTGCACTTGAAAAGACGTGCAGGTAATAGGTGTGTTTCAGGACACTGCCAAAGGAGTAAAAGAGTATTTCCCCAGTGCTTGTATTATTTTAGCTATAACATAATTCTCAAAACAAACATTTGGACAGAATGTACTTGGAAGACTGTGGTATTTCACCTCTGTTAAGCAGACTAACTCACAGCTGGCTAAAGACTATCACCCCAAAATACAGCTGCTCTTATTTTGAAGATGTACCATCCTCACCTTTGTTGGTTTGTGTTCACTTCCCTAGTGGTTAACAACAGCTAAATCAATCAAATAATAATGAATTCTTGTCTAATACTTAATTTCAGCCTTTCTCATTTCATTTTCAGCTATTAGTTCTTGTGGAGTATTTTGCTAAATTAAGGACCCTTTTTGTATCCAATTGTTCTTACCATAAAGCATTTCTACACTAATCAAGTCACTTCTCAGTCGGCTCTAATATAAAGAACATCCTGATCTGCAGTCGTCTTATACAGCTTTTCCTCTTCCCTTAGAGTAATTAGTATTGCTTTCTCCTCATACTCTACAATTTTTAGCATCCTTTTTGAAAGTCTGAAATGGAAACAATTTTCAGGTTCTGATTATTGTACTCTCACAGAAAATGACCTTGCTGTTTCCATGAGTTCTTCTTTCCATGTGTTCTTCTTCCTATACATCCGAGATGCACATTAAATTTCCTGCCATTGTAGAGATCCTCACACTGATCAAATATTCCCTCTATCTCTCTTTCAGAGTCACTGCTTTCCTTTCCCCTCTGTTCTGTTTATGTTGTTCTAGGCTTCTAGACATGTAATTTAGCTTCTTCTCATATTAAAATGCATTTCATTTAAATGGGCTCTGTTTAGTATTCCTGATCTCTCTGAAGGACTGCCTCTTCTTCAGTCTTTGGCAGAGCACCTCTCCAATACACTTGTAAATGTTAGGAGCAGGAATTTAACATTCACTGCTGAATATGTTAAATAGTAATGAATTCAGTGCTGACCTCTGCATAGCCTCCCTCTAAGAGTATCTTCCTTCACTGATTACTCCTCACTGAGTTGTATTTTTCAAAATTTGCCAATTATCTAGTATTTTACTTATGTGAGATATTCTCCATTGAAAATAAGAAAGACATTTTCTTCTCCCACGGCAAGACTGGCAGAGACAGTTTTAGCTGTCTGTTTTTGCCTTCCTCTATAGTGTTACCTATGATGCACTTACCAGGGACCATCCAGGCATTTTCATCTAGTGATATCTCTCCTGTTGTGCTGAAGTGGGACATGGCTGAAGGTCATCATAAGTCTTGCTCTCCTCCCATACACCAGCTTGGGCTTGTGACATCTCACCAAGTGTCTAAGGTCCACCTGTCTTCAAGTATAGGGACAAGGTTTCATGGTCTGAGTGGTCCCATCCAGTCCTTTAGCTCTGGTTTAAGCCAGATTCCTATAAACTGTCCTTACTTCTATATATTTACATAGTTTTTATGGCTGAAGAGGAAAAGAGTGAAGAAGTAGGAGAAGACCATATGACCATTCTGGCTGTCAAAGACAGAATTATGCTCTGAATTTCAAGGACTGTGTTACACCCTCCCAAGGCTCTCATCTCTAGTCCTCTTTGAATACTTTAAGAGCTTTAAAACACTCCTTCTAGAGATCTCAACAATCCAAATTTTAAACATGTTAGAACAGAGAGGGGGAAGAGCTCCTCAGCCAATGCCTTTAGGATACCTGGCAGCAGCCTTTGTAAGCCTGCAGAGTATTAACTAGCATTATAAGTTACTAATGACTTAGAAAATACATTTCACCCTTAGGCAATACAAGTATATCAATCTGATACTTTCCAAACAGAAAACAAGAATGTTCATTGAATACATTTGCCTTTTGTACACAATTATTTTTATTATTTCCTTCTCCTTAGGATATAGATGTACAATTACTAAAATCCCTGATAGATTTATGTACACAGCAAATAATCTTCTTTGTGTTCTCAGTCTCGCAAGACATGAAAATCTTCATCATTTTTCTGTGTTCCACCACTTCAGAACAGCAATGATTGCTAATTATTTCCTTGTCAATATTTTTACACTGTTTTTTAATACCTAATTCCCACCCCCATTATATTATCAAAGCAAGACATTATTTATTTCTTGACAATGGAATACTGCATTTTGGACCATTTATCTGAAATAACTCCTATTTTTATTTATGCTTTCTTTCTGAATTTTTTCTTTGTATAATTTCTGTTCACAGCTTCTCTGTGGTGCTTGGAGGATTGTCTTGGTAGCACCAAATATTTATACTGCTGTTAGGATCATTTTTCCTTGCCCAGACTGAACATAATTAGATCTTGATCACTGGTCACCATCCAGTTTTAATCCAAAAACTATTAATTACTCACCAGCCATCGCAGGCGGACTCTTCACCAAATACTTTTCTTGTCTCTTCACCCGTAACTCAGGCATGAACTCTCAGGTCTTCATGAAAATTATTATTAATTTTAATGTTTGTCTAAATGGTAGAAATTAATATCAGATGCAGAAACTACTCTTGGGCCAAGAGAACAAATCGGCTGCATTCTAACTCTTTACTGGAGTTAGGTCTGCTGTGTGTGTTCTAGCCATACGCACTCTCCCATTTTCTACAGAAAGAAAACCTGAGGACAGGACTGGACTTGACCCCTTCACATGCCTGGACACATGCTCCTATTAACTTTCCTTTTCTGCACTCCATTTCTCAATTCTTTGAGGAAAACCTAGAAGGAGGCTTCTACTCCCTCTATTTCTCTCGCCCTACCCCTTGTGATAAAACACTCTTTACCTCTCCCTTTCCAATGCACATCTCTTAATTCTTTCCTGGGTTCATCTGCCCCCAATGGTGTCATGGCACTTTTGTTCTTAACCTACTGTCTTCTCTTTTACTTTGTCATATGTAGGAAGCACTTTTTCCAGAATATTATTGCTTGTAATGGACTGTGTGTTTACACCTGTATTAAAATCTTCAGAACAATACATTGGGAAGTCAGGTCTTACTCCGCAGAATGATGTTGGCGAACAATCCAGCCTGAGGGACATCGTGACTCTGGGGGAGGTGAGTCATCTGAACACGTTACTGCTGGCTCATCCATCAGAATTTCTCCTAGGAGTAAAGAAAAAGGGAAGTCAACAGTGTGTCTGATGGCAATTACCAAAGAAAGTATTCATGCATCTCCCACCTTTAAGTCAGTGTTGTTTTGTTTGCATAAAATAAAGCCTTAAGAGGAAAAAAGTGAACACTAAAGTTAAGTGACAAATGAGTATATCATGGGCATGGCTTAGCTGAGATAAAATGGAATTTTATTTTTAAACAAGCTTAGGTTGTTTTGTGCCTGCTTTCCAGAAGCTAGAGCAGGCTTAGTGTGACAATAAGACCTCCTGTCCCTCTAGCAGCACCCTGCTTGTTCCTGCTGCTCAGGGCCCTGTAAGCCTCTGTGCAATGGCACGTTTGTACCTGTGCTCATGACTGAGCACTTTCCCTTCTCTTTCCCCTTCCTTCTTCACACAACCAGCAGGAGCAGTGTAAAGCTCTTTTGATACACAGTACTTTTAGTTCTTTTCACCTTCAAAGCTTTTTTTGTAACCATTAACTAATTAATCCTCACAAGAGCCCAAGAGAGGTGATAGAGTTGTTCTAACCAGCAGTTAGCTCTCAGCATGCCTCGTTTAACTTGACCATTTAGACAGAAAGAGAAGTATGTGTGTATTTATTTTATGTTTTTGCAAGACCAGAGACTGAGGAAACACAGGAACTGAAGCTGTGGCAGTGTGGTTTCTGATTTCCACTTCTGACCTGGAACTGCTGTGCTGCAGCTCTCAAAATCCCGTTCCACCATCCTCCCAAGGTAAACTGAAATTCCTACAGTACAAAAGGATCAAAGAAAGGGTTTCTCCTGAAAGTGATGTTCCTCCTGCAGAATGGTAAACTGCCTCCTTGATCAACTCTGTCACAATGAACTACTCGGTGAAGAAATGGCTGGATGGTTGCACCCAGAGTTGTGGTCGACAGCTCAATGTCCAAGTGGAGATGAGTGACAAATAGCATTCCTCAGGGGTCAGTATTGGGACCAGCACTCTTTAACATCTTTGTCAGCAACATGGATGGTGCGATTGGGTGCACTTTCAACAAGTTTGTTAACTACACCAGGCTGTGTGGTGAAGTCAATATGCTGGAGGGAAGGGATGGCATCCAGAGGGACCTTGAGAGGCTTGAGAGCTGGGCCCAAACACACGAAGTTCAACAGGCCAAATGCAAGGTCTTGCACCTAGGTTGGGGCAATACCAAGCACAAATACAGGCTGGGTGAAGTATAGATTGAGAACAGCCCTGAGGAGAAGGACTTGGGGGTGTTGGTTGATGGGAAGATCAGCATGAGCCAGCAATGTGAGCTTGCAGCCTCGAAAGCCAACAGTATCCTGGCCTGTATCGAAAGAAATTTGGCCAGCAGGTCACAGGAGGTGATTCTCCCACTCTACTCTGCTCTCATAAGAACCCACCGGGAGTGCTGTGTCCAGTTCTGGAGTCCCCAAGGACATGAAGGACATGAAGCTGTTGGACCAGGTCCAGAGGAGAACCACAAAGATGATCAGAGAGCTGCAGCACCTCTCCTATGAAGACAGGCTGAGAGAGTTGGGGTTGTTCAGCCTGGAGAAGAAAAGACTTGGGGGAGACCTTAGAGCAGCCTTCCAGTAACTGAAGGGGCTACAGGAAAGCTGGAGAGGGACTTTTTACAAGGGCATGGAGTGATAGGACGAGGGGGAATGTTTTCAAACTTCAAAAGGGCAGATTTAGACTGGATATTAGGAAGAAATTCTTTCCTGTGAGGGTGGTGAGACATTGGAACAGGTTACCCAGACGAGTTGTGGCTGCCCCCTCCCTTGCAGCGTTCAAGGCCAGGTTGGATTGGGCTTGAAGCAACCTGGTCTAGTGGGAGGTTCCCTTCCAACCCAAATCATTCTATGATTCTATGAAAACAGGGGACTGATTACTTTTTAACCTTTACAGAAGCTGGAATACAAACTTACCATGCACTGCACACTTGCAGATTTATTGAAGTTTGATTACAAAAACCAAGAAGAAACATGCACTGCATCTTGAGCAGCTTTACAAAAAGTCAGTCTAGACAAGTCTTTATGAGTCACTCAATCTGTGCATATCATGAAAGAAAACATGCAACACTTTCCAACTGTCATTTCTAATTAGACGTGCCTAGAATATATGTATTCTTAAGTAAAGAAAGCAGAAGTAGCAGGGAGGTATTTTACAGGCAAAAAACCCACTACAGCTAAATACATTCAGTTGTGATTGCAACAAACAGATGTAAATTATTTTTTCAGACTTCAGGGATTGCTTTGAAATGGTTCTCAATAGATCTAGTCCTCCCAAACTCCAAGCAGCAGAAAGCAAATGGAAAAGGGTCTGCCTGATTTAGCTTCTTTAAACCTTTATTTTCAGGGAGGGCTGCTAAAAATTCTTACTCTCTCTCTCTGTTAGATTCACACAGCAGTTCAGAAGGAAGAATTTTACTGGCAGGATGGTCTGTGCTCAGCTTGTGGCCAAGGGCTGGTGGCAGGACAAGCTGCCCAGCACCACCTCCAGCAGTCTGAGTGATACAAGCTCTGAAACCTCCTCATGGTGCCCAAGGCTTCCCCAGCAGTGAAAGTTACAGGTTGCACCAAGTTTGTCACCAAGCATGTGGAGAAAAAGCATTTGGTCAAAAATTTGTCAGCTATTGTGACAAGCCTCCATCAGAAGGTTAACGGGAAGAAATAGTTATTAGGCTAAAACCATCAAATATCCCAGAGAGACGGTCATAGCTCCTGTGTCAGGGACGGGGTCTGCCCCTCCGTGCACAACTGAGATGCAGTCCCCCAGGACAGGGCAATGTCAGGGTCCCTTGAAGGTCCCAGGTGACACCCAGGGAGCCCAGTGAGGTCAACAGGGCCAGGGTACCATCTAGGTGATGCTCAGGACAGGCCTTGGGGCCTGGCTGACCCCAAATCACACCCCATTCCCAGGAAAGAGAGTCCTAGGTGGTGGTCTTGAAGCGGGCACATCAAGGAAATTAGTGCCGACAGATGCCCGACAATATCTTCTGAGCAGGGTGGTGGCCCACTGAAATCTTCTTTACCTAATTGAGGTCCAAATGCCATTTAACCAAGCAGAAGAGTAGAGCAGCTTGTTGTGAAGGCTGTGCATGGCCTGGCTCAGGGAGAGATGTTTTCTTGCATAGTGCATGGCCAGGAGTGATGACTGCAATAGCAGCACAGCAGTTACAATTTCATTTCTTGAAATCATGAGGTGAAATTTTTGGAGACTGAGAAGTTGCTCTACTTGCCCTAAAACTCCCAGTGAACAGAATGAAACTCACTGTTTAGATTTTTTAAACCTAAGAAGGGAACGGAGCTTCAGTCTAGCTCATAAACAAACAAAGCCAGGACACAGCAGCTCTACCCCAGCCGACAGCGTTAGAGAGCTCACAAAGGGAGCTGAAAGAACACCAGCCCCCTTGAATCATATGGTATGGTTTCAAAGAGTTTAAGTCAGCCCAAGGTGCACAGTAAACAGGTTAAGGGAACTGATCTATCTGAAAATTAATAATTTTTTTTTACAGTTATTGTTTGGCCAGCTCAGCTCTCTGCATTACCAGCACTGGCAAGGGCACTGGTCAAAGGTGGGGAGAGGACAGAGCCATTCCAGTACTAATGTGGGTCACTGTGTGCTACCACAAAACCACCACCCCAGGAACTGTACCACACAAGAAAACATCTACAGACACTGTACTCAAAGCCTGTTATACCCAACCACCTAAAAGTGCTGCCTGATCACAGCTTGATCAATTCTAACTTCGTATGTGGAGAAAGTCATCTTAAACTGGGCTCAGGTCTGTCTTCCAATGGGATCCTCTACTAACATCCAGTGCAAACATGTTGAAAGACTGTCCTTTGATTTTCAGAGCCAAACCCGAGTGATCCCATCCAGTCTGTCACCAGCATATGAGAAACACCAGGAACAAGACAGACACCTTCCCCGCCAGCAGCCTCTTGCTCCCGGGTCAGTCCCAGTGGGCTGTTAATGCCAGTGAAAATTAACGGAGTTGCAAGTTATATCCATTTCATCAATCTTGGGTATCACTAAGCTGTACCTAGGGATCCTCCATGTGGGCTACAGGAATAAACCAAAACCACATAAAATTACACAGATACTTTTTGATAGAGGGATATAGCCATTAGAGGTACATTCTGTCCTTCCAGCAAGTTCCCAGAATAGCCCTATCTTTGAATTCAGGAAACGTGCCAAATCCCTAACCTTTTAGGCAGCTCACTTTATTACCTGTCAACTATCTAATAAGCCTTTTACAACATGGGCATAAACACCATGTTAATGGTATAGTTACACAAACACTTCTCTGGCAGCAAAGCAGGGTTAAGAAGTTCTCCTGCTGCTTGGTCCAGCTCCAGCATTCCTCACTGTACCAGCCCGACTGTCTGAGGTGCTGCGCTCTTGGTGAGGTTGCTGAAGTTACCAGGGTAAGAAACAAAACAGAAAAACCTCTTCCATTGCAGTCTAGTCCTCTCCAGCAAGGGAAAGGGGTGGAGAGGACAGGCGGAACAGAAATAGGAATTTGGAAAAGCTTTAGAAGAGGGCAGAAAATACTTCAACTGACTTTGCCACCTTTACCAAGAATTCACACTTATAACTGCACATAGAGAAACATGTATCAACAGAAGAAGCCATTCACTCACCTGTGTTAAAGCAGTCAGAAGGCCTGCCAGAGACAGCCTAGAAGATAGCACACATTCAGACTGTAAAAAACTACAATTTAACATTCAGGGAAATTCAATTTGACATTTGGCTTAAGGCTTTCTAAACAAAAAAGGAAATAATTGTAGGATGACAACATAACCGAATTATTAGGGCAACAGCTCAGATGAGAGAAGGGCTCCTGACCAGTTCCCGCAGACAGCACCGGCTCTGCTGACACAAGGCAACCAGGAACGACAGCAAAAATTGAAAGTGATGGCACTTAGCTTCATGGCACTAAAACTCCTGCTCAGAGAAGTCAAATGGCCTTAACCTGGATTAGAGTAATGAAAGTGAACTGAATTAAAAGTCCTTGAATTCAGAATAAATCCCCAGATTGTTTTCATGCTGTTTATAGGAGCACAAGGGTAAAAGAACCCCCAGCTCTCTTCATTTCACGCAGTCGCATCAAAATTCCCTGCTACGCTGATCAAGTTAAGGTCAGAGATTTGTGACCCCATTGCTCTGCAACTCGCTAGAAATGTGCTTAATTTTCATCCCCAATTTATTCATGGCCAATTTATTCCAATTTATCCTCATAACAACACTGTCCTTTGGGTTAAATGGCTCTTCTGCTCTGCTCCATGTATTCTAGTCAATATCTTATCTTTTTGCAGACATCATTTTGCTAAATGAAGGAGCCAAGCTTTTAAATTTTCCTTTGAAAAGGAGAACAGCTTTCCACCTAACTTTTTCCAAAAAGTCTCTCCTCTCCTGCTCGAGTTCAGCTTCCTTGGGCCTGGATGACCAACACTGCACACAGTAGTTCAGGCATTTCACTGTTTCCCTGAATGGTAAAGTCCATTTTAAAAATTAACTTAGATTTGCATGTTTTTTATTTTTATTATCTACACCAAGAAACTTAAAAATATCAAGATCATTTTTTGAGCTCATACCTCAATATTTTGGCACAAACATGCAAAAATTAAGACTTGAGAATGTGATCCCTCGTGATGCATTCTGAGGTAACAAAGTCTGAGTTGGAGACTAATGAAAATCTTGCTCTATATGTATTGTTATGTCAGGATCAAAAAATTCATACCATATATTTTAAATAATATAATTGACAAAGAAATAACATGCTGCTTAATCTCAATAACCTTTTCTAAACATCCTATTCAATGTTATGGGCAGGTCATAAAGATTGTATCTGTTTTCCAGAAATTGAAAACCTGTGCTAAAAACCGTAATGGTTGTGGAATACAAGACACTGTAACAGTCCTTAAAGTGTACTCTATTTTATCTCTATATTTAATTATTTCTTTCCAAAATTCTTACTAGGGTCTCCAATTGCTGATGCTTTTTTTCTCATGGAAGTGAGAAAATGAATCAACTGTTACTACTTTAAACTTTGTTAAGTAGACTCAGGATGGTGCCAACTTAATGCAAAGCCTAACAGTCAGAGTGTATTTAATTGCTTTATTTCTTGACTGCTATAAATGTAACCTCTACCTGTTATCTAAGCAACAATCTTAAAGACTTTTTTCAATGGAACAGGGTTCTACAATTTTGGGGTGGGGTTTTTTTGTTGTTTTTTTTGTTTTGGTTTGGTTTTGTGGGGTTTTTTGTTGTTGTTTGTTTTTGGGTTGTTTTTTTTTGTTGTTGTTGTCATTTTTGCTTTATATTCTGTTTTGGTTTGGGTTTTTTTTTTACAGTAGGACCTCTGGCTCCATATAACATATGGATGTGTATATGCTTATGTGTCTATCTTCAGCTCAGACAGCAACTTCTGAAAAAACTTCTGTCTTAATAAAGAAAGAATGCTATTCTGATTTATATCACTATGAACTTAGAAGGACTACTGAAAAAGTAATTAGATAGAAAAAACATGTACTAGTTTAACTGAATGTTAATTCCATTCCTATGAGACCAAATGGTTACCTTTTGAAATGCAAGATGCTGAATCCCAGGACTGCCATTTATAATTTGCCAGAGCAAATTTTGTCCATCACCTCAATATTTTACAAATATCAGTTGTCAAAATACGTCTGTGTAAAAATCACTACCCCATCACCACACAAATATTTTTCTCCCTTAGAAGAAATGCAGGCAGAATCCACAAAGCAAGCTCTAACATAGGTATGATCAGATGCCTGGAATCTTGTCTGTTGCAGAATCACCTCCTCAGAATGAATTCCATCACATGTTGCACATATGCAAACAAAGTTAAAGCCTAAACCACTTTCTTAACTTCAAATCCTTAGCAGTACAATTGTCTGAAGGACTGTCGGGGCTCTTGAGTTACCCGTACGAACAGACATTTTCAGTGATCCAAGTCAGTGAAGGAGAAAGAAAAACAAAAAGATATGTTCTTACAAGCTATTCTATGAGGATTTATATTTGCACTCAGTTGTCTCATCTACAGCTCTGAGTGCCTTCACTTGTACAGTATAGTTGAATAAGACTTGGCAGTTTAAATAAATATTAAAAAAAATATCACATCTTCATAAAATTTAATTTTTCAGTTTCTTCTCCTGATTGAACCAGATTTAGGCTGCTGGAAAGGTAACAAGAATGCTCTTTCATGTTGAGCTATCTGCACAAAGCACTAAAATTCATCTTTGTAAGCATCCTGAATAAGAAAAATTACATATTTCATTTGTAAATCACAGCTTGTCAAAATGAACCCTGTAGAATAGTAGGGACTTATTTCTTCATGCCAAACAGTAATCACTAACTTTGTCTCATTTCCATTTGTGGATACCTCATGTGAAACAGAGAGGCAGATAACAGGAGCTCTGTATTTCACAGTGGCACTTTCTTTTCTACTTAGGTGCACTAAATAGAGCATCCAGAAGTCAATTTTATACCAGTCTTGGTTTGCAGCTGGGTGGACACTGTAGGGCCCAATTTTGGTTGCCCAATGTAACATACGCAACTCGCTTACAAGTTAATGCAAGCTTTGATATGAGAATTGAGACAAAATAGTGCATTAATGCCTAGCTTACTACTCTTCAAAAGAGTGGCATTTCAGCCTAGGAAGCAGGAAAATATGCCTACTCCAAACGCAGTAGTCATCTTCCATTTAATGGACCAAAACTTTCACATCATTACCGAGAAGAAAATTCTGGCTAACTCCAGTAAATAGGAAACAGCACAGTTGCAACCCCAAATATCTGTGGTTTCTAGGGTGCTTAGAGCATGTAACCAGCAGTGGGCAAACACTAATACTATATTACTTCCAGAAAGTAAGTGTACTTGCTATATATATATATATGTAGATGAGTGTGTGTATATGTATGAAAGAAAGCTAGAAATCTTTTTTAAAAAGAAGGTTGTTTTCTCTCCCCCTTTTTGTAAGCAGAATAAAGATTGTGTAAACTGCTCCCTGCCTCATCAATCGCTGCTGGAGATCAGGAATGCTGCTGACAGCAGTTGCTATTCTTTTGAAACACCAGATACATGCCTTGCATTCCTGCGGTAGCTGACACCACAATTAGTCCTTGTATGGACAAAAGGGGGTGGGGAAGGAGGGAGTTCTTCTGGAGAACGTTTGGTTTCCATGGACAAGCATAGTTTCTTCTGCCACAGTACTGTCAGCCACCCAAATCATGAAGTCTTTATACTCTAATGCCATCATTTCAGTAAAGATTTCTGAGAGAGGGACACTTAATGAATTTCAACCTTGTTTTGTGAAATTCATGCCCAGTGGAACAGGTGTGTGGGGGTAAGTTTTTTCAGAGTCAAGTTATCTAGTGCATGAAAGAAATATCTACTGAAACCTGAAAAAGTTTTGCCTAGTAAGTATTTTGATTTTCTTTTCACACTGTCCTTGTTTGAAAATGATTGCTGAGTAAGGATAGTGCAGAAGACTTGAAGGTTTACTAAATGCTTGATCTTATATAAAGACATACATGGCGGCAGAATTTGTGTAAAGAAACAATGGGTGTTGATCACTAATAGAATTTGACATGTATTTTTCTCTTAACATAGAATCACGCCAGTGATCACAACAATTTCATAATCTCCAATATCCAAAACCAAAGGTTCTGTCTGTTCTCCAGCGACAAGAGTTGAAAATATGCCCATAACCAAAGTGCTCTATAAACTTTCAATAAAGATGTAAATATACATATATACACTTAGACAAATCACAGGCTTGTTCAAAAGTTCTATATTAAAGACCTAGAGATGCACAAAAATTCATGTTACCATTTTCCAACTAGCTAAAGGTTGCATATTAGCAGACCTTCAAATATTTCCATTGCGCCATGATGAATGGACAATTTGTGCCTAGAGGCCAACATCTTTTCCATGTAGTTTCCCTTGCAGGCTATATAATTTTTGCCCTTTTCAGAAGCCAGAAAGGAAGGCAGTGAAATCTATTGGTTTGCCTCCAGCTCACAGCTCAAGATGCATTGGGAGTTTTAATGATTTGGTCTAGTGAGAGGTGTCCCTGCCTATGGCAGGAGGTTGGAACTAGATGATTTTTATGGTCCCTTCCAACCCAAAGCTTTCCATGATTCTATGATTTGTGTGCATTATGGAACAGTTTCATCACTGATATGTTTTAAATAAAAGTCATGTTCTGATTCCCTGACTTAACTCCTAATGTGATTATCCAAATCCAGATTTCCCAGGGACTCTTGTTAGACATTCCAAACAAACATTTCACTCCTCTTCCTCTTATATCTGCATTTCTCATGCTATCCTATTCAAGACTAACACTTGCTATGAGAACAACCAGGAAATACCTTTCTATCCAAGCAGAGAAAGAAATCATTTCTGCAGAATCCTTACGCTTCCATTTCAAACCTAGACCCTGTTATTGCTAGCCCTGTGACTAACCACACACAACTCTTAAATAATTTGGTCCCCTGCTTTTACATTTCACGTTTTTAGGCTGGAGGATAAACTGGAACAAAACTAGCATTTATTTCCCATTCTTCTATTTTGTACCCTTCCTACTGACCTTGATGAGAGTCAGGTCTGAAACACAGCGTGATGTTTGTTACTTCTCATTTGAATTCTTATATGGTACATGTTATTTATACCCTAGCCTCTCCATAACAGGATATGCTTAAGTCTACATCACTCAAATACAGAATACACAGTAAAAATTAGATTTTGCATTCTATTCTCTGTTTTCTCTCCCTCAATATTAATATATTGAGAAAATGTTACTATAGAGTCAATATGATCAAACGAGTAGCGGTGCAGGTTACATGTGAGCAATCTGCCACCAATTCACAGCTGTGCTGGCAGTGCACTCCAACATTGACTAGTTTCTTCCAGGGAAGCATTTTCCACTGAGAATTCCTTCTACCTGAGCATGTCAAGGTGCTTCACAGGCATGAAGTCAGTTGGTGTTCTGTGACTCCTCATTTTAAGCTTGCTTTTTGTTGAAAGAAGGGTGAAAGAATTGCATCAGTAAATTGAAAGGGATTTTCAGAAGCACTTGATACAAGTGTCGAAAAGTCAGAGCACAACTAACCTGCCCAGCAAACCAGTGGCAGAGCTAAGAAGGGAATCTGACACTTCTGCAGTCCCCTGCGGCAGCAGCAGCTCAGCCCATAGAAGCGCTGCTGAGCGTTCAGTGTGTGTCAGGCTCCCCAGGCTGAACACCAGAATTGGTGTGAATTTTACCTGTCGAAAGAAAATACTTTGGATGAAGTATTGGAGCTGCCCAAAAGGCAGCAGCCAACCTAAGCGCACACCTCCTCGGACGGAGCTCACTAGAGGGAGCACACACACCGCTGCCTCCCCTGGCTGTCACTGTGATCTCCTGGAGGAGAGCCGCTCGAATTTTCAAGTCTCCTCAGCTGCTGAAAGTGAAATGAAAATAATAAATCCTAATGAATGCACATAAAAATCACCATTGCAATTTCCTGGTGAGGATTTTTCCTTAAATAAATTTGGTTTTAGAAGAGAGTCTGATTGTTCTGATGGGAAAAATACAATATTAATAAAAAGATGAACTTGTTAATGAATAAATTCTGTCTCCCTTTCCAGAAACACAAAGGTAGTTTTTTCACCCCTTCCCATTTTCAACAGTTGCCCTGGGATAATAAAATACTTGCATTACCATACAATGTGAGCAAAGACAAGGAACCAGGGAATCTTGACACACTGTGAAATGAAGACTTGATTTTGCCCCCATCTTTCATCAGTTTATTTTCCTAATCCTGTGTTGCTGATAGATTCTAGTGTAAACAATGGCATAGCCAAATCATTAAATGCCATCGCTGGGGTCTGCTGGGCAGCAGCAGCTCTTCTGGAAATAACTGCTGCAAGCTGAGACTGCAGCCATGAAGAGAGGCTGCACTATGGAGCAGCTGCCCTCTGCTTTCACTTGTACCCACCTTTCCAAAACAGATCAGTGATGCACTTCAGGCGATTTTTTCAGAGCTGCATGCCAATGTGCTGTCGATTTGTTTAAAATACAAAGGGCTTGTGCATTTGAATTACTGTTTTCTCAACGAGGAACTTTGCATAATTATCATACAAATCACCTGATGACAGTTCTCTGTGGTCTAAGATGACCCTTCAAAGTACAAGATGCACATCAATGCCTTCAGTCTGCATATTTGCACATCCACCCTCTCTATTTCCTCCACCCAGCTACAGATGCTCTGGGTAGTGCCTTCAGTTTGCCTGTTGATGTCTGCATCTGAAGCAACAGTTGTATCTTCCAGAGTCTGCTCCTGGATGCTTCCCTACTCCCTTTTCTTTTAGTTTTCTTCTTCTGTTTTTTTTTTCTTCCCTTTCATTTTCTTTTCAAATAGTGATGCAAGAAGGCTGCAAATGTCCTTCTAGACCCATTTGCAACCCCCTGGTGAAATGACCCCTGATTGTCCCCTCTCTCCGCATTCTTCACAGGCCATTTCCATTTTCTACCAATTTCACTGGCACAGTTCTTCAGGCACTGCTGCACGAAGGAATTTCTCTTCTAATCCTTATGTGGTGTGTACCCCACTCCTAATTCAAAGCAGTCAGAACACAGGTCTCCTCAGGAGGAAGGCCAAAGTCACACTTAGCCACTCTTGCAAGGAGATACACACAAAGATTTGATGATCATTTCAGAAATGTCAGGAGGTTAATAGCAATCAGCTCTATTTATGTAGGCTTGTAAAAAACCACCACACGTTGTGACTGTGCGTGTGTAGGGAAAGAAAGGGAGAGAAGAAGAAGAAAAGCCTTTGCAAAGGACTAAAACTAATCCCTTTGTCCTGAAGAGTTACAGAGAAATATCAAGGCAGCCACCGCAGCCTGCAAATCCCAGTGAGTTGGCAGTGTAAACCCAATGTTGCCAAAGAGACCACCTTTAAAAAGAAACTATTGCAGCCCTCTCTGGTGGAGTGCACCATTCCAGCCCTGTCAGATTGCTCTAGGTCATGAGCGGAACATATTGAGGGTTTATTTCTCTAATAAAAGGAGTAAGTCACTTTCTCTGCATCTGGATTAAAGCGATCTTTCAGCAGCTGCCATGAAATCCTCAATTGCTGGTCGTAACTGGGAATTTTTCCCAACTGCTGCTCAGTAGTTCTAGCAGGATCATGCAGCGTGCTTTCCCAAACAAATACAGATAACCAATTTATATAAAAAAACAAACAAACCCTAGTCAGTATAGAGAAGAAAGGCAATGTTTTTCAATACTGATGACAGTTTTCTCTATGTGCATTTTCTCACTTTTTTTTTCAGCAGTGCTCTGACATTTTTAAATTGTTTTTAGTGCCAAGCCTTCATTCCAAATAGATCAATCCAAACTGAGTGTGATGTAAGAATCAATATGGCTTGGGAAGAATTAAACCCATTTCTCTCTTGAGTCTTTGAAAACTCAAAGTGCCAAATATTTCCCCCATTAACTGTATCATAGCCAATCTACTAAATAGCTGGAAGACACTGCTTAATTTTTTAAAGCTTTGCTCTGAATTAGTGAAAGTGGTGGCTTCTAAGGGAACCTGACAAGCTACCTACACAGACAGGACACAGGGGTCTGTGAGGCATCTTTATAGAGGAGTTTTGGATTTCCACTTCTGGCGTTGCGTACTCTGAGACCTGACAAATGAGAGGCCTTTCTTTCTGTGGCAAAGATCTTACTTTTACCACCACTGCAAGGAAAATAAAATGACCCTCTAAATCACGACAGAAGCTTTAAACAGTAAAAACTCAAGCTTTTCCTGAAATTCTTTCTCTGCTGTTTAACACTCACACAATTCTTGTCAGTTTTGGTAACTGCACAAATACTTGTGTCAAGCACATCAGCTACTGAGTTGGCAGCACGGTTTGCTGAGACTCTTTTCTGGTGATTCCCCTCTGAAAGTATGACAGTTTATTACAAGCCAAGAAGAGAACATGTGAGACATCAGCATGATTTTGAGAGAGAATAGGATAAGAAAACCTAAGATGACACAACACAATTTGGTCTTCATGAAAAGGTGGTCTGAATAATCATATGGTAGTACTTAAAGACTACATTTGAGGAAAGAGAATACAGTAGGAAAACCCTTTGTCTGTTAGAACCAAATTTTGAATCAAAGCTAATTGAGAAAGCGAACAGGATAATCCAATATAATAAATGAGTGAAGATTTTTATTAAAAAAAATAACCAATAATCAGCCACAATCAGGCCACAACCCCCAACGGGAAACAGAAGCTTTTTGTCTGTCATGTGCAACTCCTTGCCCAGCAATGAGATAATGTTATACTTCTACCCTTTGTCAGGTTTTTCCAGGCACAACATCAAGCACACCCAGCCTCATGTCTGCAGGCTGTTACAGGGTTCTCCATTTCTCTAATAAGAGGCACCTTAGTGAGCAACTTTCCTTAAATCAAACTTTTGCACCAACTCCAATTCAATCCCTGATGACATTGTACAAGCTGTTTGAAAGGCAAAACCTCACACAGTCACAACTCACCTGTTCTTTCCTCTCCTCACCTAAAAATTGATACTGACCTTTCCATTCCAGCATGTGTGGGCATATATAACAATAAACCTTTAATAAACATGATAAGCACCACTTTGATTGGGAGCAAAGTTGGTTCATGTTGGGAGGGAGATGAGAGGAGAAATATCTTAGGAAGTAATTTTGCTCCCAGTCCATTAGCAAAAGGTCTAGATAATCTACTACACGAGCACTATTTGGGCCACTGAAATGCCTTTAATTACAGCTCTCATAATTGGAGTTACTGCTATAATAAAAGGGCAAAAGCTTGATCTGATTTGCTTGAAAAAATGAGGGCCCTATTAAAATCTAATTTATAATAGCAGGCTTTATTCTGATAAGGGCATACTTTGTCAGACTGATTTTATGCAGTGCTGATAAGTTTTTGGTAAAGGAATGGCTCTTCCCAGGGCTAATGTTGCCATGATGGGAGAAACACCACTTTGCTAAGTCTGGATATGAGCAGCTGTACATTATGGTCTGGCACAGTCTCCTCTTTTGCATTCAAGTTGGTTAGTCTGGTTGTTGCCTTTTGTTATGATCCCGAATGCTCCTTACCGGATCACGTCGGGGTCACCAGATGTTGGGGATCCAGGCAAGGCGATGTGTCTGGGATCCAGGCGAAGCTAGGCAATGTATTCCCAAGCTGGCAGCAAGCTGCCCCGGAGCGCTGGGTGCGCAGAGCCGGCCTCCCTTCCCAGCACTCAATGTTCTTGCTGGGATCGTAGGTTGAGTAGTTTCTCAACTTCCAACTCGCAGAGCACGTCCTGCTCCTTCCCCCAGTGCTCAGGCACTAAAGGTCCCCTTGTGCCTCGAGTCCTGCCTTTTATGGTCCACCCCTTTATTATCACCAAACAATTAGCACCTGAGTGTGATGACCAGGAGGGCTGCTCTGTCAATCAACAATCAGGTAGCTCTCTGGTCATCCTCTACATTCTCTACATGGTAGTGTTTGTACTGTTTTCACACAGCGTGTAATGCTTGACTAGGTGCATTATTGAATTCAGAATAAACTAGCACATTCAGGTCACTTCCACAAAAAGTTCCCCTGAGTCATAGAATCATAGAATCACAGAATCATAGTATGTGCTGAGTTGGAAGGGACCCTCCAGGATCAACAAGTCCAACTCCTGTCCCTGTGCAGGACACCCCAGCAGTCACACCGTGTGCCTGAGAGCATCATCCAAACACTTCTGGAGCACAGTCAGGCTTGGTGCTGTGACCACTGCCCTGGGGAGCCTGTTCCAGTGCTCAGTCACCCTCTGGGTGAAAAACCTTTTCCTGATATCCAACCTATCNAGGTCACCCCTCAGCCTCTTCTCCAGGCTGAACAATCCAAGTGCCCTCAGCCACTCCTCACAAGCCATCCCTTCTAGGCCCTTCACCATCCTTGTGCCCCTCCTCTGGACGTGCTCCAGCAGTTTGATGTCCTTTTGGAACTGCAGAGCCCCAAACTGCACCCAGTACTGAGGTGAGGCCACACCAGTGCGGAGCAGAGCAGGACAATCCCCTCCCTTGATCAGCTGGCCATGCTGTGCTTGATGCACCCCAGGACAGGGCTGGCCCTGCTGGCTGCCAGGGCACACTGCTGGCTCATACCCAGCCTAAGAATATTACACCCACTGGCTTCCCGTGATCGACTAGGTGGATTACATTGTCATAGGAGGAAATGAAGTTTGACAAGCAGGACTTTCCCCTCATGAAGCCATGCTGGCTCTGACTGATGATTGCATTGTCCTCCAGGTGTTTTTCAATGCTTCCCAGAATTATTTTTTCCATAATTTTACCAAAGAGATGCTGCTATCACATCTGACCAACTGAAGAAATTTCCAGTCTCACTCTACACTTTCTGACTGTTGGAGTTTATTTTGTTGAAAGACAACAACATTAAATTAAAGAAGCAGCAAGGAAAATCCTTTGCCTCAGAAATGTGTTTGGGGAGGAGGGGGAAGTAGAGCTGGCCAGGAAGTTTGTGATGAACAACCTTTATCAAAATAAAGTTTTGTAATCAAGGGATCATATGTCCAACGTCTGTGCACATTTTTTTTACTCAGAAGTATATATATCTAATTTTCTGTTCCTGAAGTGAAAACCAATGAAGAGATCGACAATGCAAAATTGAAAAGAAAGTGTAAGTGGTGAAAATTGAGCCAAAAGTATTAAAAATTATTGAAATATAACTTGTGATTGATCAAGCCACATCCTTTTCTCCCTCCAAAATACATGCAAACATACAATCTGTTTAAGAATAGTTTCAAAATTCTAAAGTTTGTCAACTTCTCTGGTCAAATATCCACTCCAAGAGTCTCTATATCCTCCTCTTTCTTTAATAAAATAGATTAGCCTTGGTTCTGAACAAGTGCACTCAAAGGCTAAAGATAATTCAGCTTCAGTGTTATACCTGGGGACTCCCCACCTGCCTCAGCCATGGACAAGAAATACCTGCTGGTTAAATATTGGCTCAAATCACCAAGTCAGCCATGGTTTAGAACTATATGAAGACAGAAAAACTCTGCTCAAAATGCAGATATAACTCATTGAATCCAATGATTGATTTAGTAGAACACCTGTTCACAAAATGAAGCTCTTGAGGAAATTTTATGGCAAACAGAGGGATCTATAACAAGATAAAAAATCTGAAAGAATAATTGAGCAGAAGATAAAAAAATAGATTTTCACAATGTTAGTCAGAAATTGTGAATATTACCTCCTTGAAAATGCAGTTTGGCAAAATTTTTGATGTAAATAAATATTTATAGATGGCAGACAAGCAAATATAAGACATCTTAATCATTTATCTGATTCTACACTGCCAGATTTTAATAGGAGACTGAAGACATTAGTTACAAATTGTGATGCAAACCTGACATTTTTAGGGAAATAAGTGTTTAAAGTGCTCTGGTGGAATGTATAAAAATCTTTAAGTCTCTTTTCCCATATCCATCAGTATAGTGTTATGTGCTGAAAAACCGAGATGATCTGACATGAGTACCTAAGCTAACCTGAACGTGCAAAATAATTAATTCTACTATTCTGGCCTACCCAAATCCAACAATTCAGCTTTACAAGCACCTGTGCTGAGTCCAGTAGCAATCAATAGAGTAGCTTGCAAGAAAATACTTTACACAGACTTCTTGAAATTAAACTGCCTTCCACATCTGGTCGCTGTACTTACAGCAATGTGTTTTCAATGCAATACTTGATTGCAGATTTCCTGCGTGAATCTGGACAAACTGCTGGGGCTTGTGTGTACATTAATTTCCCATCTGTATAACTGCAACAGGTCTTTTTTTGCTTAAGAAGGGTGTCCAGGGAAAGTACAAGATAAAAGATGAAGCGTGCAGATACCCTAGCAAAAAAGATTGTGCCAGTAAAACAAAGAGCAAGCAAATCTGAAACTACTCACAACTCTAAATGACTAGCTCTTAATAGTCAGGCAAGGGCTGAGAGCCATGAGCCATGCACCACATTTTCTAATTTGTGCTTTTCTGAGGCTAGCAGAATGAATTTTGCCCACTCAGACAGCTTAGGCTGCTCAGCCATGGCTGATATTTAGTAAAAACACATCAGTGACATAATCATAAGAGGGCAAAGGCGGTCAGACACCATCGGTTCACATCAATACCTAGATTCCAGAAAAGGAATTTTAGGAGGTGCTCATTTGCTGAAGCAAAAGCAATAGTCACAAGCAGAGCTTCCCTGGGAATGTTTTCTGACTTTGACTGTATTGTCTATCTGATGACAACAACAGCCACTTTGGAGAATCATAAAGCCAGACAACAAAAACTGTCCTAGTAGAAATATCTATAGCGAAGGCTGTATAAAGGAGATAACTGGGTAACAATCAGTCTGGCCATTATCAGTATGTCAGGTTTTACAGCACCAGTCTCTTCACCCTGGATTTCTGTGTGACTGTCCCTTTTCTTGCCTCGATGAACTGCCCCTGGTTTCCTTCCCCTCTGTTGATGGCACTCAATTTACCTGTCCTGCAAACTCGCATGCATTTACCCTTCCTCATCCCTCCCTCCTCAGTTGTTCCTTGCTACCGTGACTTTTTCCCCATTAATCTCCTGAAAAGCAGTCCGTGAAGGATGTCAGTCACATGCAGCTATAGGGTTTTTTCATTAAATATGAAGACCAATTTGACAGGCTCACATTTTCACCAATTGTCTTAGTAAATCACTGCTATCCCATTTCCCTCCTTTGTCACTTAGATTTGGCATTTTACTTTGTCATCTCCACTTGCTGCCATCACATCTGCTTAGGCTGTGAGCTCTTCAGAACAAAAGCCTTGTTTTTCTGTACAGCAAGATACTTATTAAGTGTAAGGTTCTGTAAAATAATGAAGATTTTTCTCCATTAATACATTGGGGATTTCAAAGCAGTTCCAGAAAGACAGGCAGGCACATTAAGGCCTGGCAGAAATTGGTGCTCTCAACAAGGAGGTCAGGTACTGAGAAGGCCCTAAAGGCTATCCATTTTGATGCATTTGAGAACAGCTGGCATGAAATTCGTTCCATTCTCTTTTAAAGGATTAAAAAAGAGCACCTAACAGCAGCCAAACTCTGCTCCCATGGAAGTCAAAAGCTTTGCTGTTCACATTAATGCAAGCAATCGGACAAATGCCAAGTGCTTTCCAAAGTCCTGTCCCACACACTTGGTTTATATTCAACATATGCATGTATGTATCTTAATGACTGCACTTCAGCTAGAATTACTAAGAAAACCAAATCAACCCTCAGAAAACACCAATATTTTCCACTTAATTTTTATGATGTTTATTAGCCATGCAGTCTGGTAAACTCTGCAGTGTTTCCCAGTGTGAAATAAAATTTTAAAAGCCATAAACATAAATGAAACATAAAAGCATAATCTAAAAGAACCTGGCAAAAATATATTTTTAGCTACTGCTGAAATCAGAACACAACTTCTACGTGTGAAGGCATTAGCATTGCAGAGGTACTATGTGAGCTAATTACACTTGCCTTCCTATTTGTTCTGCAGCCCCTCTCTGACTCTTCAAGGACCATGTAGATGCTTGAGACACATGTCAGAATGCATGTGGCCACATGTCCAAACCCAGTCAGTGCTAGCAACCGAATGACCATGAAATTGGTACCCGTACATGCTGTTGAGTTAGCAGGAAAACAAGGCCCTTTTAGCCCCACACATTCTCTACGTTTAACAAAACAGCAGTGGCCACATTTGCAGATGGTACTCATTTCTTTCTTTTCAGTGTTATTTTTACTCTCAGGTTGCTTTTACTTTTGAAGTGAAGCATGACTCATACTGCAGAGTGCTTCAGATTCACCACTTGGTTTGGCGCAACAAAGAAATAAGTGGGCACTCCCAAGCTAAGTTATTATACCCCAGTCCAGCCCAGGGAGGAAATTTCTGCCTAGCTGATACACTGCTTAAAGGCCACTGCTGCATATTAAAATATGGAGAATCAAGGCAAAAAGGTGAGAGAAGTTTATGTGGCAGAGGTTAAAACAAGTAGGTGGAGGTGTGGGGAGACAATTCCATCCCAGGTGGCACTGGCGTCCTGTAGTCAAATAGGGACTGCCAAATTGAAAAGGTCTGCCTTTCCAAAAGCATCCTAGATGGTAGCTCACCTTCAAAGCTACTTCAAGCTGAAGAGCCAAATGTTTTGGAAAATGTGAGTTGTTGGCATGAGAGGGCAGAAGCAGGCAGGTAGGGCAGGGCACAGGTGTCCTGGCAGTTGGTGGGTAAGTGGAAAGCCCAGCACCAGGGTGGAGAAAGACATTTTCTGACCAAGTAAAACAAAACAAAATGAAACAAACCAATGAGCAAAATATCCCCCTCACATATCAGCTCTTCAGGACAGGGTTGTTCTTTGCTTTCCAGCAAGTGCCAGTGAATCATCTAAAAAAGGTACTTTGTGATAAATTTCCCTTTTCTTAGCCTAAGCTTTCATGTAGCTGTGGTCTAACACCACATTTTGTGCCTCCTGCGAGGACGCAGATATGGCCCTCTAACAGTACCTGCTGAGAGAACATGTTATACTCTGAAGTAATCTTTTTGAACAGGGAGAAAATGACCTCTTGTGTAAAAGGTTTTCCCAGATTTATGCCTCAGTTTACCCAGCAGGGAAAATATGATTGCCAGAAGAAATCTTAAAAACTAGTTCAAACTAAGAAACAACACCAGCTCAGATCCTTACCTGCTCAACAACAGCCAATGCAGGAAGTCTACAGAGCCTTTTGATGAACTCTCAATGAGATATTTCTACTGTAGACTGTTAAATTTCTTAGTGCAAATAAGTGTGATAGTATAGAGCCATGGAGAATGGCACTCTTGTTAGCTTGTAAGCTTAAACTTGCCAACTATTTTTAGGACATGAGCGAAGATATTCTACTAGAAATTAACTACAGCATCAAGGACTAGGTCTGAATGAAAAGGGTTCACTAGCCCCAGCCTCACCCAGAAACAAATGAAAATTACACTGAGCTTTCTGCTGTTTAATCAGCTCATTTTTTCTGCTTGCAGGCATCAATCAATTTATACTTAGGCACCAGGATTTTATGAAAAGCTGAAAGGTTCAAGCAAGGCATATGACCAAGTTACAGTGCATAATTTTCAAAATTCTTTCAAGACTTTTTTTTTCTGGTGAAGCAACTGCTGAGGCAGGGGGAGGTTGCTCATCTTCTCCCCCAGTGGCAGTATGCTACAGTTATACTCTTCTCCCTGGCAGAGCTGGCAGGATTTATTAGGCAGCAGGGTGCAGCTCTAGGTGCTGCTGGCCCTGCAGGTGAGCTGCTCCCCACTCCTTTCACTGCTGCCTTACTCCTTGCTGCTGACTGCCCTTCATGCTCTGCTCCTCCTTTCTCTGCTAGCCAATCTGGCTGGCTATTTCTCTCATCTCTTTGTCCTCTTGGCCTTTTTCTTTCAGAAATATCTGTTAAAACTAACAAAACCATATGCAAAATAAGAGTTTTAGGCCTGCTCAGCACCTGCTTCCTCTCAATCAGATGTTCAAAAATCTTCTCATCTTATTGGACGACCAGTGTAGTCTCCAGTCTTCAGTCTTACAGAAGGCATTGCTTTCAAATAAGCATTTTTACATGACTTTTCATCTAGCCAAAAGGGACCAATCTGCCTTGACCCACAGCTCCATTAATGGGTTCATCTTTAGACCTCTTCCTAATCTTTCCAATCCTTTCCTGGCCTTCCTACTATTTTTTTTTTCAATTCCAGACAGATCAAACTTATTTTTCAGAATATCATTAATCTGCATTGTAAAAGACTAGTTTTCAGTTCCAAAAGTATCTATGGGCAGTCAGAAGACCCACAGACCATGACAGTCTGTGAAAATGATACTGGCGGTATAGTATAGCACTTTGCAGCCTGCAGCCACACGTGGCTCTGCATGGGAAGAAAAATGGGAACAAGGGAACAATGGCCATGAACATGTAATTGACAGAAGTTTAATGGGGCATAGAGTTAAAATGCAGTTTGTTTTTTGCCTTTTTTTCCCCCTTTATTATAATGTCACTTAATTGCTTCACTTCCTGAAAGTCTTAAGACAAACTGGTATCCCAGGAAAGATACCAGTGAAGGGAAGACAAAGACTTGGCTAGCTAAAACCAGAAAGCTTTCCTTCAGAACACTCAAAGCAGTTCCAAGTCTGTCGGCCAAGAAGTAGCCAAGGAGAATTTCGCAGCTATCCTTACTTGTGAAGTAGAAATCCAAAATAAATTAAAAGGAAATTAATTTATAATTTATCTAGAGTTGATAAGTCATTTTCTGTGAGGTTAAGAATTATTAAGCTGTATGTGTAGTCACAACTTCCAAAAACTACCAATCACTCTCTGTTTTTCCAGTTTGCCCCAAACTAGGAATCTACAAATACTTCAGCTTCCTCTGGATGCTTGGGAATGTCCAGGTGTAGCATTCAAGACTCCTCACACTTGACTCAGATGAAGAGACATCACACACAATGTACATACAGGTTTGCAAACTTGAGCAGTATTGGTCCATGAAACTGAGTATAGACTAATTTTTTTCATTGATAACCCTTTGCATTATTGCAAATTTGAATGTTCCCAAGTGCTAAGGGATTGTAAAACTAGCACCTCAAATTATTGCCTTATGACAATAATTTGTGACAGAGTTTCACAGTCTGCTTCTGGGGTACACTTTCATAATAATTGAGGGAATTTCTCTTCTTCAGATTTAGAAAATGGATGTTTAATAACTTGGCTATCCCAAAATAAAAAATAGCATAAACATTAACAATGTATTTTAAAAACTCCCCCAAAGTTTTCAAAATCATTGAGTTTTTATTAAAACATGTTTTTCAACATTTGTACATATCGTAGTTAAGTCACAAAAGGCTTGGGAAAGATATTTTTTCCTTTACTGTTCCTTCTTTTTACTCTCCTGGTGCTGATGGGCCAAACCATGAGCAGATCTTCACTGACCCCTCCCAATAGCTCTGCTGTTTAAGATGTTCCTTCCTCATGCTGTTTTTAACTGCTCCATCACCAAAACTAGCTTGAGAACATCCAAGAACACTCCTCAGACACCCAAGCACAGAGCCCTGCTCCTCATCTCCCACCAGGTGTTTGATGCTGAATTACCAAGCTTTGGCCACAGATCCTGCTAGAGGCACATCAGGAAGGTACCATGCACCTGCAGAAACTCACCTTTCCCACTGCTGCAGATGCTTTGGCAGCATCACTTGGCTCTAGGCAAGATCAAAACCTTTCCTCTGATATTCAGAGACAGGGAAATCGGTCCATTTGTCAGCTGGCTGTCAGAGACCACTGCACATTATCTTCAGGGTTTCAATTAGTTGTTCACTATAAGGGCACAATCCATTCCCAGTGTAATCATTCAGTGGCAAATATTCTGCCTAGGAAGTTCCTTTCCTAGTGAAAGCATGGGCTAAGGATTCCAGTAAACTCAAGTCCTGCCTTGAAACTTGTAAAGTCCTGTTCTTGACCTGCGAACAACTGAATGTCACAGGGAATATCAAAGGATCAAACAACATGAGAACATGAGTAAAAAAATAGAAAATCATGAGAAATGCATGCCTTTTTCACATTTCTCTAACCCAGCTGCAACCCTCATCCCATTTACCTTTATTATGCTTACTGTGTATTTGAGCTGCAAAGGATATGCAGCTCTTTTTGATGTTCTTATTCATATGCCATTTGTGCTAAAAAACCTAGGCAGCTGGGTTTTTTTGCTTCTTACAGACATCAGTTTCCCAATACTTTTGAGTGGCAAAATTCCATTTGTTTTGATCATTCGAGCTTTAATAGAAAAGAATCATGTTGATTCCAGGTGGATTTTACTTCTTTTACACCTTTCAGTCCTAAACTTGGACTTTTTTTTCCTTTTTATTTAGATTAAGATTTTTATTTCACTATGAAGTCATATACTACAGTTTAGTAAGAAAATGTAAACTGGCATTTGCCTTTTGGTTTTCAGAATCCTACATGGAATTGCCTAGTTATCTAAACTTTGTTCAGCTTGTTTCTGAATTAGGAAGATGCAGGTGTCAACAAAGAGGTGAATCACTCTCAGATTGCTCCATATGGTTTTACGTCAGGAGTAGGACGTCTCCTCTGAATAGTATGTTGACTTGGGTGCGCTCCAAGACAACAGAAGGACCAGCACCGTGGCTTACTTGTTCTATTGCAACACCACAGCTCTGTTAATGTGTTTCTCTGTGGTGGTAGATGAGTTGCCTAAAGCATAGCTTTTCATCCATACTTACTAAATTTGAAGTAATCCATTGTCTAGATACCTCAGGTTTGATATTTAGAACCGCTGAAGATGTCGAAGTCCTGCTGACATTAAAGGTGAATCTAATCTGAGCAAACATGGTACTACACAGCAGTAAAACAATTGGAGAATTAGTTTTCTAAGTGTCTCAAATTTGGTACCTGAAATAAGTGGAAACTGGTGACTCCATACAGTGCCTTAGCTATATGTCTGTGAAACAGGAGTGACTGCACCTGCAGCATGGAACAGCTGCTTAAGGAAAGAAAGCAAAGGGACTACTTGGGCACTTGCATGGAAAGCCATACTGCAGAGAGAGTACCTAACTGTTTTCTTAATCTTAAGAGCAAGCAACAAAATAGTGCAAAAAGCAAAGAAGTTATTTGCTTCTGGACTCTAAGCTAGGTCTGTCAGAAAGGACTTTTTGGTATGATCTATTAAAACACAGGCAGCATTTAAGGTGAGGTGGAAAGTTCAGCCTCCACAGAGGGCAATTGTTCTTTGTCACCAGAGAGCTCAGAAGGAAAAATTGTTACTCTCAGCTGAAAACTTAAGCTGAATTAGAATCATATCACCAGAAAGAGTGTTTGCACAGTTCTGCTTTTATAGCTACTGTCTTTTGATATTTGAGTGAGAGAGTATTAATGTGCCATGGTGTACAGGAGCCCTCTCCAATTTATCCACTTGACTTCTCACATCTTTTCTTCCCATCTGAACTCTTGTAACATTCTTAATCAAAGGTCACTGGAGACACTGATACACGGGCAAACCTTAAACACGACAAGGCAAGGTTATCACACCTGATAAATCAGGCCCTCTCTAACACTTGAGAATCTCTCAGAAGAAAGAGCCTCGCCTTGGGGATGCTCTCAGTTATTTTCAAGCAAATTCTTATATCTACATATATTCACACCCCTACCTATATGTGCTTGCATAAATTCTTACATATTTATTTACACATACATATATATTTGCACATTTTAACTCAATAGATTCTAGGAAGACAGCAATTACTTCCCCGGTCATTTTTTAAAGTAATTAAAACGTCAGCATTGAAAAATAACAAAATAAATTAATGCTTCCCATTTCTAACCCAAATGAAAAAAAAATCCCTCCCTTTACATAGTAAAAACTGAATAATTAATTTTTGAAACAAGAAACTTTTCAAACGTGTTTTGAAATGTTCATGGGAAAGACATCGTATTTCATTCTGTCCTAGCTTTTGCTGTCTTGCTCAATATGACAAAAGTCACCAGCAAAGGAACAGGAATAAAATGCTGTCTCTTGGAGGATAAATCCTCTCGCATCATTGCTGTGAGCCATCTGCCATGCATTTTTAAGCATCTTGCCCCTAACATCAGTATTAAGCGGCTGCAGGAAGCGTCTTTCAGGGAGCACTCAGCATCCCAGGCTTTTATCAACAGATCGGACCAGCTTCTGGAAAATACCACTCTAACAGCCCCTTGCTGGGGTGAATCTAGAGGCAATGGCTATGCATTTTGAAGAAGGCTCATCAAGGGGTATGGTTTTTTATAGTGGTGCTGACTATGGCCTTCAATTATGCTTAGCATGTGAATGTTACATTTGCTACCTGAGGATTTAAAAATAATGTTATCCTTAAGGGAAGTATTTAACTGATGGAGAAAATGAGGCACAGAAAAGGTCAAAGGATCCCTCCGGCTTGTCTGCCTGGCTCTGGTAGACCTGCAGAGAGAGAATAAGGCACACACGACTATTTCCTTCACTCTGTATTGTCTGGTTCAATATATAACCTCCTCCAGCCTCCACTGCACCATTCCTCAGAAAGAGTCAGATGATGCTCCCAAAAGCAGGGGATGCTCTTAATGGCATTGTGATTATGACAAGAACGGGCCAGTACTAGACAAACCACACTACAAAAACCTCTTATAAATGGTAAAACAAAATTCTCTCCAAATGAAACAGATAAATAATGGGGGAAATAAACCAGTTCAGATCAAAATTCTGACTATGCCATGTGAACAAGAAAAAAAATAGAAAGCTTAAGTATCTTCAATAACCTTTCAAGTCTTTGGATCTTCTCTACATATTCCACCACGTTTTATCATGCAGCCATTCTTAGAAGAGGTGAGCTGATTTTGTCTGGTTTTTTTAAAGCATTTCTGGTGTATTTACTACAAAGAAGCATATTTATTTTTCTGGGCAACACTCTCTATTTCACCTCTGTGATCTCAGTTGCTTTCCTGATGCTTCTTTTTTCCTCACATTTGTTCTTTTATTTCCCCTTACATCACTTGTTTTTGGGGTTGTTCTGGTTTGAATTACAAAGAAATGATAAATCCTATTCAGTGTTGTTATAAACGTGTTTCATCTTGTATTTTGAAGCATTGACCCCCTTGTAGCTGAAGGGTCTTTTCAGATCTAAATGGGGAATTTCTTCCAATTTGACCTGCTGTCTCATGTGTGTCCTTTAGTAACATGATATTAGAGCAGAAAAGATATTAAGATCCACTGTGGGATGTAGAAAAGACCATAACCTTACAAAGTGACTTTCTTTCCATTTCCTTTGACTATGTGTGATCTGGGGGACATTTCATCCCTCACAGGAGTATCAAGTGTTGCATAGGGTCTCACCTCATGCGAAGAAACACTTCCCAGTAACAAATAAGAATTTGCCCTCTTATCCTCAAAGCAAATGACAAAACTCCAGCTGATATTGACTGCAATAGCAGGATAATAAGATTTTGACACTTACACAAGTAGATGCATATAGAGAGACACAAAATATGTAGTTGTATCGAGAAGCACATAAAGCATATTATAAAGCTCTGACATATTAACAGCAGAGTTGCTGAGTTCATTTGCACCCCATGAAAGAAAAATACTGTTTCATAAGCATATGCACAAGTTCATGCAGGGGGACATTTGACCTTGAGAAGCTATCTGTGTAAGACGCAAGGGGTTTATTTCCTTCTTTTTCACATTTGCCCCCATTTCCAGGAAAAAATGGCTTTTATTCAGAAGGATAAGCTGCCCATGCTATAGTCTATCCCACTGGCAAATCATCTACCTTCTGGACATAAGGGAGTTTTCACTGTCTCCTGGCTCTAGCACCTCTGTTTTATAAGGTAGCTACCACTGCTTCAGGAGGGTGCTCTTTGTCTATTTAAAATTTACTTGTTTACTCTTTAAAAATCTCATGCTCGGAAAAGATTGAATAAGGGAGGTTGTTTTTTGCTCCTGCTCAATTTTCTCGTAATCAAAATCTCTATCCTCCATACAATTAAAAAAATGCCATTTAAATACTGAATAAACATAATTCTTAAAATTGTCTGATAACGCAGCAGAGTTATTAGGTTGAAGTGACCACATAGCCACTGATTTCTGGCTGCCCTGAGGAAATAATTTCCCTGGAGACCCATCTTAACCCTTCAGCACCACAGCAATCATGCCCAAACTATATGAGCTTTCTTGCAAACACCAGCTTTTGCTCAAAGATGACAGTGACCTGTTTGACCCTTCTCTGCTCCAGCCTAAAGCACAGGTACAGGCACACTGGAAAATCTACTTTCTTGGGCTAGAAATAAGGGAATAGGTCAATGTGCAACAATCTTATCAGTTTCCTCCCCTTTCCCAACAAAGGAGGCATATTAGTCAGTAGCTGACAGAGAACCTTGACAAAATGTTTTGCTTTCAGTCAAGTTTATGATACCTGACTGCCTGAACTGGGAATCAGTGGGTGAAGGAGCATTGTCGAGTTTCTTATTTGCTTCCATTTATTGTTTCTGCTGAGGGAGGTGACAGAGCTAATATGGTTAAGAGAAACCTGTTTTCAGTCTGCAGAGCTTTGTCTCAAAGCAAGACACAAAGCATGACACCAGCACTGGCCTATATTCAGTAACTGATGGGAAATTTGCAGTTCAGGTTACTGTTTCTTGTTGTGGAGAAATTCACTGAAGGTAAGAGAAAGAGGCAAAAGAAAGGGAGAGGGGGGGAAGAAATAAAATGCTTAATTTTGTCTCAGGCTTACTCTTGCTTTAGCGAACAGCGAAATGTCCAAGCGTTTCCATTATCTCTGACTAGATTTCAGAGTAAAATTCACCATGACATTTCAAAGGTCACCACTGGCTGACTTACGCAGGCAAGTCACAACTAGCCAACCTCCCTTACTTATCCTTAAGACTAGTGAAATAAGTGCTTCGAAGGGAAGAATATGAGGATCTGAGCATAAACATAGCTCTAGGTCCCCAGATAAAATGAGATTATGTATCTGGGTGTGAGAGAAAGAACACCTTCCACCACTCCAAGTTACTTCCTGATCTACTTAACATTGATTCAAATATTGTAAATACATCCATTGCTTTTGAATGCAGAGATATTAACTGTCATTCAAAACCTCATTAAGCAGCCAGTAGACATCTCCATTGAAAGGAACAAGTAATGACATCAGGACAATCTGATAACTTGTCAAAGAAAAAGTGCACAAGGCATGCAAGGACAGTAGCCACCTTCTCTGAGATGGATCATGACTCATTATATGCTCCTTCTTATTTGACATGTACACACCTTTATAGTCTTGAAGAGAAAGGGTAATATGGGGTAGAAGGAAACACCTGAAGAAACAAACCAGATAAAAGAGATAAGACATAGTAACACGAGCATACGTGTGTTAACATATACACATTTTAATCAGCCAATGGTAAGCTCTGAAATCCAAAGACAGAGCTGAAAAATCTGATGAACACACGAATAAAACCTGTTCTCAAACAAAGAGGCATTGCAGAAGATGGTGGCAACCAGAGCCTTTTGGAACTAATTAACTGTGGGAGGTGGCAGTGCAATGTAAAAAAGAGAATAATGTGGGGCAATAGTTTCCACACCCAATCAAAAACTCATATCCGGTGCTTTTCGCTACAGTGATGCAATTTCCAATGTAAATTACTGTTTATATTTAAAAAAGTAATTCAAGCTTTCACGCCTGTTATAATTTTTGCACATCTTCTGTGTGCATGTGTATATAGATATAAATATGTCCATATGCATTACAGGCATGCATTAATATGTGAATCCCCCAAATACACATAAAAGTGAGTTAGAAAAAAGCCTCTTCCGAACAGCTGATATCATGCACAAATGAAAGTACAAGCTTCTTGTAGTCTACAGAGAACAGAGCAAAATCCAGAGGGGTCAAAAGAAGTTACAGATGAGGAAACTGGTATGCTGTGCATACCACTTGTGTGACACAAGGCCCATGTGTCTATGGCTGAGACCAGTATCAGTGTTTCAAAATGTGTATATAAAACAGCTCAGACAAACCCTCTGTACAAAATGGTTGGGGCAGACAGTGGAACTGAGCCAGCAGCAGCGGTGTTTAGTTGTAGGCTGAGCTAGTACAACTGTATTCCCAGTGTGGGAAAGGCCTTAAGATCTTTGTAGCTCTCTGATTAGATTTTTAGTGGCTTAACTGATTTTATTGTCGCAGGCAAACAGCAGTGAGCTTCTCGCTCTGTTTTCATTCCTGGTGTTCTCTAATTAACTCATTGAACTTTTTCTGAAGGAGGTAAAAAATCCTCTTGGAACATACATTGAAAAAAACAATTAACCTCTTTTCTATTCCAGGGTAGTAAGCAGCTCTGATGCTCAGAGAAGGCTGCAACCTTCAAGACAGTTCAACTGTCAAGGAGATGCCTCCCACTGTCTGTTTATGCAAAGCTGAATGCCTAAGCATGCAGTATCCTCTCCTTCCTCCTTTTAACTGAATGCCTCTGAGAATATTTTCACAGAATAGACTAAATTATAATTAACATGAATTCACATGTTGACTTCTTTTATTTGTGAAAAGGTATTTCTTGGTCTGAAACATGAAGACAAAAGGAGTTCCTTGAAGCAGAACTGTTCGCTAAATCTCGGCATCAGAGAATTTACCTGACTCACCATAAGCAAGGTCTCTGTTTATCAGTCCACCAGTTCTTAAAAAGGCTATGAAGTGCTGTTTTCAAAACCTGTGGAGAGTCCCACTGGTGAGGTAACAGTCTATTAGTCCAACAAATGCAGCTGGAAAAAAACAGGCACACCTGGAGAATGTCACAGGGAATATCAAATGTCCTTCTATCCTTCTATGACACTGCTTTTATACATTAGAAACTAATGTGTACCATTCCTCCACAATCTGTAATCTGGCTCTTTATAGCTTCACCATTGAACCACATCTAAGCCATAACAGAAGTACAAAGGTGTCAAGATGTGGGGCTCTTGCTCAGAAACATCACAGGGAGTTTTCAGGGTTGTTCTAAACAAACCTTGCTACTGAAAAGATGCTCTAAAAGTCATCATTCAAATGTGACAGTGTGCCTCCCTCTGGGACAAGGGAGCAAAGACTAAGGGGAATCATTGGAGAAATTAAAAATTCCCAGAAAGCAGGAGAGAGGAGGATACAGAAAAGCAACAACCAGTTATATCATGGCCAGACATCTGTATACAGCTAATAAACAAAATTTGTCTTGTTTGCCTCACCCACACTTGAAAACCCAGACTAGGTAACTACTAGCAGCCAAAGCAATGCCCATTGTGCCTCTCTTGATGTTTTCTTTATAATGCTTATAGACTGGGAACCCAATAAATTTGAACCTGCTAGTCACAGCCTCCATAAGTGTATGTCAAATTACTTAATAACCAGTTTTTACAATACAGCTGAGGGAGGAGATTTAACTGCAACCTCCTTGAGATGAGAAGTTTTCTTCTTCTTGCAGAGCCTCAAACACATATGAAGCAGAAGACCATTTCTTTTTGGTAGAGTTAATTTTCTGCTGCTCTAGGTCCCTGAACTATCTTCCCAAGGGCCAGGCCACCATTAATGTCAGCACAAGGGAAGAAACAGAAGTGTATGGTGGAGGTGAGAATGAGTTCAGCTATTCAGAAGAGCCCCTTGAGCTCAATTCCACTGTGCAAGTGCACCATCACTTTCCTCTTGGGCATCTACCCAAGCACAAGAGCTCTGTGTCCAGGGGAGCTGTTTTCATCTTCAAGGTAGCAAGACTGTATTGCGGAGCCAAACCTCTGCTGTCTCTTCCAGTAAAGAAACTGCATCACTGTGCCTCACAGGAAGACTTCTCCTTCTTCCCCCCCCCCACCCCCACACACATATGTACGTGCTAGAGAAAAGCTTAGCCCCACATTCCAAAATTTGTCAGCAAAAATCAAACTGAAATGCACAGAGCTGAGGGAATAGAAACTTTAAGTTTTCTTCTTGTGATGAACTGCCACATCTCACATATTGGGAATGTAGGCCAAGACTTCATATTTTTTTAAAAATTGAATAATGGGAACCACTTATGACTTGAAGACCAGTGTTTTGCTCTTTTGATTTTGTAGCTAGGCATCTAAATAAGAAGGGACCTTAGAAATGCAGCTTTGGCAAGGACCCTGATCTAGTCTGAGTCAGTGTTTTACAGGGCTTATCTGAGCTACGTAACTTTCTCATTTATACTAGAACCCCCCCCAAAGTGTTTCCTGCTACACACTGTAACCTCTCCCTGACAAGTTATTAATAAAGGTGTTCAGTGTTTTAACCCTGAGTGACCAAATCCAATTTTATGCCCTGTACAGAATGTTCCTCTGAAATGATTCAAGGAAAATTAATGTTATTTAGCCTGAGGCTGAGAAGCAACAAGAGAATTAGCATGCATGTCACTGTTCAAATCCCTACAAAAGTTGACAATTCTATTTGCAAGTATAATTCCAGACTGTCCAGGGAGATGACAGACAGGCAGGTGCAGGCTAGTCTGAGAGGGAAGCTGCTCTAAAGCAGCACATGGTACAGGAACAGAAGGAATCTCCCCTCTTCCCTGGAAAGATTTTAAGGACATGCTTTACTGAATTGTTTGACACAAACCTGAGTATATTAAAGAAGAGAGGCAACAGAAGGCAGTGAAGTATTAGCCTGTGCATCTTCTCCAAGTCTTCCATTTGCCAAGGCAGCAATAGCCTTGTTGTGCCCTCTGGAAAACTGAAGAACTGAACATTCACATTACAGAGCAATGAAAGAAGTGCTCTTATTATAATAATTCAGGGAAAACACTGATGTTACTGGAATTCATTAGCAAGGAACAGCTTTTGTAGCTGGCTAAATGCAGGAGGGAGGCTTGACAGAGGCCATTTTGGCAGAAAAACTAGATGTTATGTTCAGTGTATTCTGAATAAGTACTTGGCACACAAAATGAGCTCAGTTGAATGTATTCAAGAAGCAACAAGCTGTGAAATGTGTATTTAGCTTAGCAGATTGGCAATAGTAGCTTCAGTCAAAGAAAGGACCACCTAGTTTCTCCGGGGAGTTTCTCCTGTTCAGAGATCTTACCTACTATAGTTTGTCACAGACAGTTTATATACAGTTCATGTAGTTTATTTTTCTGCAACTTGCCCATTAATAAAGGCAGAGCTGATTTTCCAGTGAAACATTTATATTACTCAGAAACTAACTAACTAACTAACTTGGTAAACCTCATTAAAAATTGTCACTGGAGAACATAGTACAATTCTGCTCAGTCATCTATCTAGCATTGGGTTTTACCCCTGAGAGTAAGTGGCTATGGCCATTGTGGTTAAATGTGTCTCTGCTATGCCTAGCACATAACATCTGAAGATCTGGGAGCCAAGTATAAAGAATGCTTTGCACACCAGCTGCTGGCAGTGAGACATGTCCCTAAGGAAGAGACAATTACAGATCCTGTTGCGTTTCTCCAGCAATCTGACTTGTTTGGCTAACAGTAGCTAATTGAACAAATTGCATGTGAGAGCAAATATTAGCTCCAGGCTATGGCTTACAAGAAAGCTGAATACAGTCATACACTGGTGTAAGACTCTAGGAACTCACGCCCATACAATATACAGCCACAAAGATGATGAAGGGAGTGGAACATCTCCCTTATGAGGAAAGGCTGAGGGAGCTGGGGCTCTTTAGCTTGGAGAAAAGGAGACTGAGGGGTGACCTCATCCATGGTTACAAATATGTAAAGGGTGAGGGGCAGGACGATGGAGCAAAGCTTTTTTCAGTAATGACCAATGATAGGACAAGGGGCAATGAATGCAAACTGGAGCATAGGAGGTTCCATGTGAATATCAGGAGAAACTTTTTCACGGTGAGAGTGCCAGAGCACTGGAACAGGCTGCCCAGAGAGGCTGTGGAGTCTCCTTGGCTGGAGACATTCAAACCCCGCCTGGATGCGTTCCTGTGTGATGGACTCTAGGTGACCCTGCTCTGGCAGGGGGGTTGGACTGGATGAGCTTTCGAGGTTCCTTCCAACCCCTAGGATTCTGGGATTCTGTGTGATTGAAAAAAAACTTGTAGACAGATTTATTCTTTTAAATGACACCTTATTTTCAAGATGATTTCCTTTTTCAGCAGCTGAGGACACAAAGTTATTTGATGAAAGGTAAAATATCACACAAAGATGCACAAGCTTGAACTCTACTTTGGATTGCTTTCTAAGAGTCTCTTTACACAGCGTTTTCTACAATTGGTTTTTACTCAAGATCATAATTGAGCTCTATCTTCTCCACTTCTCCAACAAAGCCTGGAAATACTGGCATAAAATCTGATATTTAAAAGCAAAACAAAACATCATTGGGATCCTTCACCTTTGCTCAGTAGCTTTTTGAGTTTTTTGTGGGCACTTAACTTCAAGTCCAGAGACATATCTGTGTGGCCACTTGCTTTAAACATATGCCACAATTTCTCATTTCAATATGTGGCCCTGATGCCTGACTTTAAGAAAAATACCTACTTTTGAAAAATATGTAATACTCACAGGCTAGCAATGACTGATTACACACAGGGCTGAATTCTCATGAATTTCAACTGACAAGCACCTATGTTTAGTGTCGAGACACTTATTCAGCAGTACTTGGCAATATTAATCTGATCTGTGTCTGGATCAGATTGTCACTCTTTCACATCCCCCCAGATTAAACATTCAAATCTCTTCTGGCTTCGTCTGATAAACTTCAGGATTTCTAGTGTGTAAATTAGGTCTATTATAAACTTATTGATCTGCTCTACTACTAAATGCCTAGCACAGTTTGTACTATCCTTGCACAATGTAAGTTGTTTACTCATTTGTTTTTTATTTAGGAGGCTAATTACTACAAGTGGACCCATACAACAGCCAAAACGACAAACCAAAATAGACACCATTAAAAACCAGTGTTGTTTGGAGATTTCTAATGATGGTACAAAAGAATGCTTGTGTTCAGGCAACAGGTACAATCTTATCACTTAAAATGCAATTTATTAAGTACAAGAGCAGAACACAAACGCCACAAAATATTCAGCACAGTGCTTCTTCGCAGGGATTCACTGGACTCCAGTACTACTGTCATGCTATTTCATGAAATTGAGTTATTTAGCACTCATGGCAGGTTAAGTGAGAACAGAAAGTACAAAAGCAGGCCACTAACAAAAAACCCATTCACTCCATTGAATAGAAGTTCAGCTCCTTTATTTGAAATAACTCAAACATGGTATTCAACCAAAAGCAAAACCAGCCTTGACTACCTTAAACAGCTGATGCATTAGTGAAAATTGTCATGTTAAAGTCCTGCATAAACTGAGCCAATGGCCAAAATCATTCCTTTGACTTCAATGGAGTTGTGCTGGCAACCACCTCAGCTGTACTTGGCCTAGTGCCATTATTTATGCAAGTCTCTGCTGTGTGTCTTCTCTTGATAAATGCCATCACTGTAGAGCTCTCAAAATAAAGAAAAAAAACCTTCTTCAGTAATCGCAAGAGGAGAAATGCAGATACACAAACTGCAGCACAGCAGATAAACAGGAATTTACAGCTGTGTTATATACAAGCACTTAGCAGAAGTCTTTTCTTGTATTTTAAAGAAAAATTCAAGCATCATAAATAGCATGAGCTTCTTTCCAGTAAAAGGACTACAATTTGAATCTTTCATCTCTGCTGTGAGTCACAATTTTTTAATTAAAAATATAAACAAGGGAGGACAGATTATGACTGTCTTCATACATAGAGCCCCTGGCCCTCAGTCTAACAGACTTCGGGAGGCCTAAGACTTGTAAATACACTGTTACAGCTTGAAGTTCTGAAATATTTACCACTGCTACATTAGGCATGGAGCAAAGCAAAAGCTCAGAGAAGTATGATTATCAGTTTACATTCAGGTAACATGCCCATCAATTACAGTTACTGAGGACTTTAAAAAGCCTTTAAATACAGACATTGAAGGCTCTAACCTATTGTTTTACTGAATTGGTGTAAATGATCTCTATACGCTTGTAAGGTAGTAGAAGGCATTAAACAGCACTTACAAGCTGCCACAGTGGCAGCCTGGCAGTGGCACCTGTCTCTCAGAAGCTGACCAACATGAAAGGAATGCTGGGCCGGCTCACAGACTGGCTGAGGAGCAGTAAATGCAAATTCCTCCAGCTCCATAAAGTCAACATTTTCCAGTTCCTATGTGCTGAAGATTTTTTTAAACAAATCAGTCTGGTGTGTGTACTTATATGCATATGTATGTATATGTGTAAGATCAGTTTACCTTCCTCCCCCATTTATTTGAACAATAATAATTTATAAAAAATAGATGTCAGCTGGAATCAATGGATGCATACTTGCATGTCTCCCTTTTGCCTGCTTAAAGACCACCGTTAACCTTGTACATTCACATATCCAATGAAACTGCAATGCCTTCCTGACATGGACAGGCAACCTCTCCTCATACACCTTGTGCTCCAGCCCTGACCAGCAGAGTAGCCCACAACTCGGCTTGGTTCAGTACCTCAGCCTCTCTGTTGTACTGGGGAGCCCCAGACAGACCACGGTGCCATGTGTGGTCTCACCAGTCCCAAAATAGAGGGGAATGATCACTGCCCTCAGCAGTACACCAGTAGTGACCAGCCTCCAGCTTAAATTCATGGTGTTGCTTACAACCTGGTAGTCCTGACAGTTTTATCTTAATCAATCCAAGACATATTGTGAAGCTCTCAAGCCTCAAAATAACTGCAGAAATTGCTAAATAGCATTTATGTAAAAAAGAATGAAAACTTAGGCTTTTTTATTCTGCCCAAAAGATTTACTTAGAAGAATTATCAAAATTTGAACTTTATCTGACAGAGAGTTCCTGTAGAGAGATGTCAGGGACCTTTTAGCAAGAATATATTTATTGTCACAATGTACTTGCATTGCTACCAGATGAAAGATTTAGGCAGGAAATAAAAACCTTAATTTCATCATCTGATTTGACAATTGAGTTACTTCTTCCTATTTAAAAAGAATAAATGCGAAGATGGCATATTTAGCTAAAAAGCAAATCAGTATTTGTGATTTTTTTTCAGTTAAAGCACAAGTCCCTTTCTCCGTTTCTTAATTTCTGTATTGCTATCCCTCACCAAATCATCCACCTAAGGCATAGCTATTTATTATTCCCTTGAAACATTCATGCCACCAGTACAACATGATTGCTTCAATTTTTGATGTTTTATGGAGTGTGAAAGGGGCTAGCAAATGAGCCCAATGCTGCTACTGCATGTGAATATTTATTTCTTTTTTATGTGGTGCTGTCCTTAAAATCTGCAGGTAGCCAGCGTGGTGGTAAATTACAGATGTTGTCAACACAAATGTAATGTGGCCCAACAGTACTTAGGAACAGAACATCAGAAGCAGAGGACAGATCAAAAAATCCATTGCCCATCCCACAAAGCTGCTGAAAGCAACTCTTCAAAAATAAGTATTAGCCTAGGAATTCAGTTTTTAGGAACTCTGAGCTTACAACAGAGGGGCAGAGCTAGACTGTAGCTTTGCTGTTTCTCCCAGGACCCAGCACTCTTGTCTGGCGCTTGCATTGCACCACATTCTCTTCCACTAGCTTCCTTCCAACAGCTTCAGCTCTAGCAATGTGCAGGTATTGTAAAACAAAAATTGTTTATTTTACCTCCTTTTTAATAAACTCCTGGAGTGCTGCCTTGCTGAGAATATTTCATACAGGTTTGCCATTCCCCTTACATCAAATACACACGCATTATTCTTCTCTATCTTCTGCAGACAAGAATGCACATCTGCCTTCTTGCAAGCTTTCTTTCCAGTGGCAATCAAGGTGTTCTTATCCGAACCGTGTCAGATACACCACCCTAACAAGTGAGCTGCTCTTCTCACTGGTCAATAGTATCCATCTACAGTAACATAATACTCTGTAATTAAACATGCTTTTCTACTATATGAATTTCTGGGCAGACTAGCGAACTAGTGTTTTGCCTTCCCAGCAATTTTGACAGAAATAGTTAAATACATCTCTCAGGTTTTGTCCAAATGCATTTTTTATTTGATTACTATATTAATAGCGTGTAGTTTAAAAACACAGGACTGATATGAGACTTCCAGGTTAGTATGTCTGGTCTTCTGCTATTGTAAACAAAGATGTCATACAATCCTGCTCATAAATGTATCCAATTTCATTTTACATAGATATTACTTTTTGAAATCCCCCATTACCACTGAAAGGCATACCTGAAGCTTACATCATATTCTTCTCCCCAGCCCAAATATACTCAGAGACACTGAAAAAATCTGTGTTTCTTGTACATAGTCCTTTCACTTAGTGCTCTGTTTTTATTCTCTTCACTCCTTTCTTTCCCTTTCCTTCTATATCAAGTGATATAAATAGAGAACTTTGAGCCTCCTTTCAAAGAGAGACACTCCTACCCAAACATCTCTCCATCTTTTCTGTTCCCTGACTGCAGAAGACCAGGACTGTATACTATACCCCAAATTCAGTCTTCTCCATAGCCAGGCAGAAAGGTATTAATGACTTCCTAAGTCTTTTGGAAGTATTTTACTGGATGGATGTGGCTTTTCCATGGCCACAGCTTAACTGCAACTGTGTTCCATGTGCTGTAGTTACAGTCAGAATATCAAACCCAATTCTGGTGAGAGAAGGAAATCTAGGTTCAGATGTATCTGTAACTGAACTAGCTGCAGCTAGTGGGGGGTGAGGAGGTTTTGTTGGCACCTAGGTTAATGCTGGCTGAGAAAAAGACACTGATGTAGTAGGAGGGCAATTTGTAACACAATATGGTTTTACATGTCAAGGTTCTTAAATTTCATGACAGTGCGTGTAGAGTTACAAAACATTAGATTAGGCAGTTCAACACTGCTGCAAGTTCAAAATAAACACCAAATATTGTTACGTTGTGACAGATCCCTGTCCGGTGGGCTGAGTAAGGCAAATTGGTCTCAGCCCAGTTCCCACCTGAAAAGTCATCTTCATGTAAAGATTCATACTATAAATCTACAATAAATTATGATTGTAGAAGAGACAAAGATTGAATAGATGTTTTGTGTCACATCTTTCATGCCTATAGACAATCTCTCTTGGTCATGGCTGAGATATTTAGCTGAGAAGTAAAGACAGGGGTGTTTATCTTCCCTCCCTGTATGCAGCTGTCTTCTGGAGAGGAGCAAACAGAGATGTAACACTTTCCAGACAGAAGTTAGTCAGGTGAACTCATTTTGCTTTGAGTTCCTTTTATAGGCTTATATCTCAGACTATGTTTGCGGGGAGATATACACATTTTTCAGAATTTAAGACTGTTATTGAAGATGTCATGTGAAAATTTTACCATTTACATGAAAGACAGCCTAACAGACAGGGGCAAGGGGGAGAGAAGGGGTGGGTTTAAGTATATCCACACAAAACAAAAGTGTAGAAATCTCATTTACATTTCCACTGAGGCTAAACCCCAAGTGTTGGTTTCCCAGACTTTTAACACTCTTGAAATATTATTTTGTTCATTACACTACACCTTACTTAGATGCATACTCAATTCCAAATCTGAGACTAAGATATACACATCTTATCCTCACAAGATGTTTTTAAATACCGATTAAATGAATAATTCATTGTCTAAGCATTCATTTGTTTGATCAGTATTTGTATTTTATAACTCTTCACACACACAAAACACATGAGAAGGGATGAAAGAAATGTAAAGGTTATTTGCTTGGAGCCCGTAGAAATATTACCTACAAGACTTCCATTTAAATTCGTAAGGAAACTCTTACTTTTCCAAATTTCCTGGTTTATTTTCCCAAATAATACACGTATTCCTCATCTGGTAAAAAAATATATAATGAAAGAGGTACAAAAATGTGTACTGTTTATTTTTAACCCTTTGTTGCATCTTCTATTTCCCTTCCATTTTTTATTTTTTTTACTGGCAACTGTCTAAACAGAAAAGCCCAAAGATAGTGTAAACCTTCAACTTCATAGTAACTGATCTGAAACATTCAGTATCTTAGCACAGGAGACCAGGAGCCAGTGGGTAGTTACCAACAGTGGTGCAAGGTTAGGACAAGACAGCATTTGAAAAGCAAGCAAGGTGCCTAGAAGCTCTAGTGGAAAAGTTGACGCAAAAATATAGTCTGCATGCTGAAATAGATGAAAAGAAGAAACAATAAATCTGTATCATTATAAGAGCTATAAAAGAAAGATTAGTCCAAAGTTAGGCTGAAATACAAAAAGCACAGTAAGTAGTGTGTTTAACTGGAAAATAAATGCCTGTTGACAATAGTGGGAGTTACAGGAGAAAGAAAATAAAATCAGATTGTATCATTATAACTGAAGCTAGGGGGAAAGAGTTACCTAGAGACAAAAAAATTACCAACAGAAATCAATGTGTTGACAAGGCTGCTACTCAAATGTGATTGTCTCATTCTTGGTCTGTAAAAGAACGCCCAGTATTAACAATAAAAGTTACATGTCAGTGAATGGCAAAATTATATGCAAACTTCAAGGTGAACTTTTTGAATTACAGGGCTTGTAAGGAGCTGCAGCAAGTTAATGTGCTAAGCTTATTAGCATTCCACAATCCCTGCATGAGCAACATTCCCTTTTGTACTGTGAATTCAAACTTTTATAGCTCCTTGAATGATTTTGTTCAGAATGCTGGGTTGGTTTTTTTATTGCTAATGGATAAAAGAAATTGAAAAGTAAAGGACTCACAATCTAAACAAAAGCTAGCTAACAGGCTCCTTGCTAAGAACCGCATGGCACTATTTCTGAAACCTGTTTAGAGAGTTAGAAGACAGAAATTTTCAACCCACAAGATCATTCTTATATCTCTGACAGATTACAGATGAGTATATTTGCTAGGGAAAAGTATACTGGTGAGTATTAATAAAGCATCCTACATACTGAAAAAAGGAAATCTATGTAGCAAGTGCCGGGTATTAATGCAGGAAGCACACTTTATGTCCCTTGGCACAAAATAAAAACCAATCCTTTTTGTGGCTAATATTTTAAAGAATTAGATCACCTTATCTTTTACCAGAATTCTTTCATTTTTTTCCTTATAAACACATGCTGACAAGAATGCAATAAAATATTGAAAAGATGCACAAAATAGTTTCAGGTACTGTTGTATCTCTGAATGATACAACAGTTCACAAGTTATGAGATATCAAACCAGTCCTTCTCCTGCTCCAGCTATATGCGTCCTGGATTTTACAGAACATGGGCTTAAACCTTAATGCATTTAGTGAAAAAGAGGGGGCAAGGAGGTAGGAAGAGGGTACACATTCTTTACTGCAACATCCAGTTTGGTCTGAACAATGGCCACAACAGATATCTGCCAGTTTACTAACTCCTAATTTAAATGCTCTGAGCATACTAAGTGATGCTCAGCATTGACCTTTGGGATGTTTCTGTGTTCTGCATAGGACTTATTTTGCCTGACGAGTCTTTGGAGGTAGGCTATATGTGAGAACAGATTTACAAAAGGCTGTTCAGCAGTTTTGGGCAAGACTGATTTGGGCTGTGGTTTGATTTTGTTCTTACCCACGCTGGTGATGACCTAATACTTGTTATGACTCAAACCTGTGGGGTTAAGCCACTTGAATACAGTTAGTTTAAAGATGCATGGGCTGTGGATTTGGTATTATCTTTGGATAACCTGAGAAGATTATGGCCTGACAGAAATATCTGTTTCACTATTTAGGCAGATTAAATTCAGTTTAACTGGTATACCTTTGTCTTTAATTCCTGCTGCAATTCATTACCTCTGATCACAGGGTGTAATAACCTATTGTGCCAATTATCCTTTTTTCATTTCTCTGCAATTCATCTTTTTTATTTGATTTCAGGTATAAAATGAAAAGTACCAACCAACAAAATTACTTAGAACCATAATGACTTAGTACAATGAAGCCATTCATCATCAGTACTAAGTATTACTCTGCATAGATCCTACAAATAGTTTCAATTAACAGCTTTACACAAGTACTGCTGTAAAACATACATTAAACACTCTGCCTGATCCTAAGGGCTGCTGAGTTTGAATTAATAACAGTGGGAAGTCTTTTATGCCACTCAATCTGGATCAGAGGTAGCACTGATTCAGCCCAATCAGACCCATTTAGGAAAGTCTTGACTCCAAAAGTCTGTATGTATAGAAACGTCTCACAAAATTTAACAGGAATACATTGAATAACTATGCCTCCCAAACTAGAATGCCAGCTAGGGCATGCAGGGAGATGAGAAGAAACACTGAAGAGAAGGAAGCAGTTGACATCTATCATTAGATACTCTTCCATGGTACTATTTCCATACATGCGTAACTATTCACAATTTACATTTGTTTATTATAAGGAAAGAGAAACATCCATAAGCACAAGGACAACCCTAAATACAGAATTACCTACTGGATAGCACAGAAAACCCTCCCCCTAGTATTATTATACCAGAATTATAAACTTGCATCTAGTTTGTTAATTTTGGCAGCAATTTGATTTCTTAAATTTCTCTTGTTACCAGATTGCCACACAGAATCCCCATTCACTGTACAAACAACAAAAGTATTATCCTTTACTGAGAAGTACATACAATTAATATATAGAAGCCTCAAAAAAGGAGATATCAAAGGCAAGCCGTGACAGGCAACATTGTATATATGCATTTAATTGTCCCCATTTCCAAAGTGTTTATTAAATATTTGAACACTACAATGCTAAAAGTGAGGTGCCATTCCTAGATGTGTGCCAACAAAATTGTATTTCAATTCACTGGCTGAAGCAACCAATAACATCTACCACACTCCACAAATAGGTGTTACTTTATGAATAAAATCTCTTTTACAATAGCATTCTCATCTTCTAAGTGGTTCCAGAACATAAAATAAGTAGCTATATCAAATGCTTCTCTTTTTGTTTTTCTGTGAATGAATTACTTCATATTACACCTAAGGCATTAAGAAGGAACATATTTTAATTGCAATTGCTGGGTAAAAAAACCCCAAACTTTTCCTTAAAGATATCAAACGCCTTCTGTAGAAACACTTCAATTTGTACCAAATACCTTACAACACTATGAAGCCCACCAGCACATCAGTTGCACAAAAAAATTCTGCATCAACATGTAACAGCATGCTTTGTAACCAATGAATTAAGATTTTGCAACCTTGCTTTCTAACATTTTCCACATGTACTGAAAGACACTAGACAAAACAGGGCATATTGGACTGTCACCATTTAATATGATGGCCAAAAATTTACACTGTAGTTGATTTAACATATTTTGTTCTAATTTTGTGTAAGCTGTTCTGTCTCTTTTTAGTGATATAAATGAACACCATCTTAGTGCAGGCACTGTGCTGCATAAAAATCAGGTTTCATACGCACAGGTAGCCATTAAACTTGGCCAGGATTTTTTCAGGCAAAAAGGGGAAAAAAATAAGTCTCTTCTCACAAATTTTTAGTGGTGATCTATCAGCTCTAGTAAAACCTTTATGGTTTCAGAGGCCATAGGTAACTTCAGAGGGATGAAGAGGAAGAGAAAGAGGAGAGGGGCTCAAATGAACAGCCAATGCTTAGGGTAGTCAGTTGAATAAGTTTTTCCATCCCCGGGCATTTGAGTAATTCAAGAGTTTGAATCTTTACCTCTTACTTCCAAGGAGGGAGTCTTAACCATGAAGCAATTCTGTATCCTAGGCTATACTTCACACTTTTTTTGAAGGAAAAAAAAAATAGGGCTAACTACTCTATCCCATTACAAAGGGTAGCCAGGTAAAGACATGTCAGCGTGTATAATTCTCATCTTCTGACCAGTCCAAGTAATTTCTAATACTATGTTGAACTATTTCTAAAATCTACATAACAATGGAAAGTAATAATGTTCTGAAGGTTGCACTCACATACTCTGTAGAAGGCAAACCATTTCTACTGACATGCAGATTGTGCTAGAAAGGCAGCTTGACAGCCTCCTTTGGTTTGTAACATGCCTATTCCCATTACTTTGATTGAAATGAGCGGTTTAGCTTTTTGTCTGCATGACCCTTAGGTCAGCATATCACAGTTTGCAAAGCACAATGCACTTGCCAGAGCTTGTAATATCAATATCTCATGCATCAGCATTTCACTGCAGTCATCTCTCATCAGCCTTGTTTTTCTTTCTGTGTTCTCACCCAACGTTTTTTTGGCATTGTGAATGTGCTTGTATCACAGACTCCATGATGGAGGGTTACAATGATACATGCTCACAGGGAAATAAATAACTAACAGATGTGACACAGGTTTTGTGGATTTTGATGAAACAAATGGGGCGGGGGGGGGGCAGGGGAGGGGGGAAATCATCATCAAATTAAATAGAAGGATCATGGAAGATATCCACAACTTGAATATTCCATGTACTTACAGGCAAACACAGGTCAAGCAAGCTGGTATGATAATCCTTTTGCTTTGGTCAGATACAGCATCATCTCAGCATCTTCTGGACTAGCAGAAAGTTTATATTAAGACCAATTACTTCAACAAACTTGCATATGCTATAAAAGTCCACGTGATAGTTCAGGATGCACTTTGTATGTTGGGATATACTCTGTGCCTTTCTGAGACCTCTGCAACCATGAAAGAAAGTGTGTGAGTGTCTAGGCTAACTAGACAGTGTAGAAGAATTAGACACCAGGATGCCAGCAGAGGTTTGCTGTCTGATTGAGGCTAGGAGGCAGAAAACACAGGAAAGCAGAACGCGCCTTCAATCTTGTCACTCTCAGACAGGTGTGTAGCAGGTTTAAGTTCTGGGTCTGAATTTGAGGGAGTAAAAAAAGGCAACTGCATTTACTGAATAAAATGTTTTCCTCAGTATAGATCCCACCATAAGGAAGAAAATATACAAACAATATTTGGTTTGAATGGTACATCACACATGCAACAAATTTGCTTTATTTTTAAAAGACAGTCTGTGACAATAACTATGAAATGTCTTGTTTCAAAAAACTGTGATCTTCTCATCCTTGTTTTGGTATATGAGTCCTAAGAAACAACATATCCGTTTGTCACAAAGAGAACATTACTAATGCATGGAGCAAGAGAACATGAGATCTACGGAGTGGCCTGAGTCTCACCACTCTAGCTTATGAGTGGGACTGCATTGGCTCTGCCTTTAACTACAGTTTGTAACTATTGTTTATGTATAATAACAAGCAAATAAGCTCTCCTGCTATACTGAAAACCTCAGAAGCAAGTTAACCTGACTACACAAATCTATTTTAAAATCTATTTAACTCTGGTGCTAGCTGTAAATACACACTGTAAATTTTTATCTGAGGTCAAATATCTCTGGGAGTTAGTGTAGATGTTGATACTATTATAGCACTGTCAGTCTCTCCAAAGCCATATTTCTAACCCACCACCCAGCTACACGTTCAATGAAAATCAATACTAAAAGCAGGTGTTAGTTTTCAGTGCAGAGTACTACCATTATCACTGACCTGTCATTGATGTGAAGCAAGAGTGTCATATTGAAACAGTGGTCATCTAAAATAAAGAAACTCATATAACTTTTGTTTTCTTTGTAAAGCATATTGGATTAATCATCCCCGGAGCTGAAACCCTCTGTGTATTTATCGAGCAGATACTGATAGTACTTCTTTCTTAACTTTGCTCTAACATAAAACATACCCTAACATAAAAACCACTAGATGAAGCTTTTAGCAAACTTCTTTAGCTATTTATGTATGAAAAATTTCACTGGGCATCAAGAACTAACAAAAGCCATTATTTGCATTAACCACAGATTTTGCTGCAACAATGTTGCTCTTTACCAGATCATTTCAGAATGAAATTTATTTCTAATATTCTACTATTGAAAAAAAAAAAAAATTCAAGTAATGATGGCACGTCTGTCAACGGCACCCTACATCAAATTTTGAGATTCAAATACTCCTAAAACTCTGTGTATGTGTGATACCATTTATGAATTTGAAGGTTAATGCTTTCCAAAAGAGATAGCAAATACTCTTAACAGTCCTCAGTCTGTAAACGCCTTATCTGTAGTCCTGAATTTTTGAACACAGTACAGGTTAAACTTAGTTACTAGAAAATCATTCATAAACCAAAGCATGTGTATCCAATACTTTGTAAACTAATGAAAATACATTACAGGCCTGCAGCACTTGAGAACACTTACACTTAAATACACTTAGTTACACTTCCTACTTACACTTAAATAATAAAAAGTACAAAAATTAACTACAAGTTTGTAAGCTCCCCAAACCCCTGCTTCTATTCAATGAAGATTTGAAACATGAAGGAATTTTACACCTTCATCCCCTAGAGGTCAGTTTGCATTTCTTCTCTTTTATCCAGCTTGTTCTGGATTTACAGGGTGCCTAAGTACTCCCAGCACTTCTAATGAATATTACTCTTACTAAGGCAAGAGCAATCACAACTGATGTTTCTGGAAGCTGGCTGAGGACTGTAGACAACAGAAGCCAAATGCTTGTTCCTTCAGAATATATCTCAGGTTCTCAAAGGCAACACAGACTTTTCAACTTTCCTTTGGAGCATTAAGCACAGTTTAATGTCAGAGACAGGATATTAGTGCTATCTATTATGTAAAATCATAACTGAGAAAGATACACTTATTTGAGGCAAACAGAAGTGGTAAAAATAGAAGGCTTAAGACTTTAAGAGGGTTTTCATCCTTTTGTCAAACTCACAGTGATTAGCATGGCCTTCCTCCTCCCCACCCTGAATGCTTTCCTAGTTCATCAAACCTGATAGTAAAAAAGACCGAGAAAAGATTGCTGATCTGCTGTTATCTACCTGCTCTGATCCAGTATCTTTCCTTTAAAGGTGAAAAGGATGAAAAAAATGGTCATATAACTTGAGAGCACACAAATTGTAATAAGCAGCAAATAGCCACAGAGACACATATACTTCACTTGAAGATGGTCAAAAGCTGTGTTTAATGAACAGCTGTCTCAAAGTTTAATAAAATGTTTGGGGAGTGCATTGTTACAAATTGCAGAATACCCAGCTAACGTTCGCGCTGCGACCTGGTTATGGACTCCAGGGAGCCTTCCTGTGTTACTGAGATTGTTCACTGCTTTATTGTCACCTGCTTCAGATAAATGAAATGGATCTGAAAACTAGGTCCCGACTTCTCTGTAGCATTATTTCTTTCCTGTATTTACGTAGAATATACTGTGACAAGAGTAGTATTGTACTGTGATGTCTAAGGAAATAGAGGGTGCCAGGGTAATGAACAAGGCTGGTCAGGAATATTCTACTCAAATATGCCGTTTGCTGTCCTGTACTCTGAAGAGAGAAATGTCTCACTCCAGGCTTGTCTCTCAGATGAGAACCATTCCTTAGCTTAATCACTTCTTTATCATACTCACTGAACACTGCCTGGCAATTTCAAAGCACTTTTACTAGAGTTCTCATGGCTCAGGACATGTATAAAATCTTTCACCTACCCCAGTAACATTTGTATTTAATACTTTTTAATAAAAATGATCAAATACCCAGATATCATATGACGAAAACAGGCAAGCAGAAGTAACAGGCAGAAAAAGAAATGGCATTTAGCCCATCTAGGTGACTTATCCCCACTTTATCCTGGTAGATTAGACAGGATCTTTCACTACAGTACAAATAGCACCTACCAGTTTCCTCAAGAGGTGATCTTCTTGAGCATGTTCCCAGCCACATCAATATACCTGAGTGACCTTGTTGAGTTACTGCTTTTCAGACTTCTTAGTCCTGCATAAAAAACTAGATGAGGGAACAAGCTAGATCCCATTCCTCCTAGGACACTCAAATGCTCAAATAATAGAAATGTGCTCATGAACTCGCTATGTTTTTGACTGCAACACAATCAAGTGCCAAGAAAAACATTAACCAAAAGTTCCAGTTAGTGGTAAATGCTCTGCAGAAAGGTACACCAAAGTTCAGATTAGACATCACCACAGATTATTAGGCTGATGTTGTTATTGCCCTGAACAAGCGAACCACTCCTTAGGCTGAACTCCACTCAATTCATTCCCTAGCTGGGATCTGAAAGAGCAGGGGTGACTAGCAGAAGGTGCTCGACCAGCTAAGACCATGCCCTGACATGAAAGTACTGAAAAAGATTCACTCCTCAGGACTTTCCCAGGTGAGCTATTCCTACTTTAACTCAAAAACTTATAAAGGTGTACCTAAAGGAATTATCCTTTGTTTCCTTAACATAAGTCTTTTCTTACCCAGACAATTGCAGGGAATAACAGTACAGTAGTCAGCATGAAAAGTTGTTTCAACTAGTCCTGAAAAACTCCATTTCAAGCTCCTCCCCCTTGCTTCTTGCTAGCCATTGATGCAGAGGAGGACAAACAATACTGTGAGCGGTCATAAGTGGGCACTTTAGCTGCTATGCCAAAATTAACATAATGAATTAGTTAGAAATTTGCACCTTATAGGACAAACAGGAAAAAAGAAAAAGCATTTAGAGACTTTCTCTTTATAGTATCATCAAGACATAGTGTAAAATCTTGGATAATATATAACTCAAGCTTGTATCATGCAAGAAATTCTGTTTTCTGAAGAAACTAGGAAACATTTTTAAATATAAAAAATTCGCTTTAAAAGCATTTTATGGTAGGCTAAGAGAGTAACAGAGATCCTTCTGATAGAAATCAGTAACTAGAAGACACAAGATACAGTAGACAAATGTTAACACCATTCATAATCTATATTTAACACCATTCATAATCTATATTTAATTAAAATAAGAAATATATGAAATAATTTGAAATAATGGGGCCAGAAAAGAGCTTTAATTAGCTGAACACAGATACTAGATTTTTGCTTTTCTTCTTCTGATTTAGGTTTACTATTACTGATTTGAGGGATGCTAACTATATAAAGGAAACTCGTAGAGAACTTATTTTATTAGGAATCTAAATTTCCTATATGCAGAGTGGAAGATGATCAAGATCTCATTCTATAGATGTAACACAGACTCCTTTATGCTCTTCAAGTATGTAGTCCAACCCTATTTTGTGCATTGGTATTTCTGGCTACACGATTATTTTTAGAAAACTGGTTCTTTACTGTTACTGACTCAGGCTATGGGCAATAAACTAAGGACAGACTGGAACCAAGAATCGATGATACCCAATTTATTGAGCCTGTGGTAGCACACTTTTTCCCTTCTGTCTGCATTTCCCCACCTTAAATGCAGTCACTGCTGACAGCTGAGAGAATTCACGTTTTTCTAGTATCTTGAGGGCAATATACAAGTGCTATGTGATTATTAATAAAATGTCAGAGAAAATATCTTTGCCCTTTAAATATTTATAGATAGGGAGACAGACTTGGGGAGCCAAATAGTGTGCATTGATGGGACCAGCTGGAAGAAACAGGCATGTTTTCAGGCTCCAGCAGATCTACTCTTCAGCAGATAAGGAAAACTTTCCAGCAAAACACAGGTTAAGCACAGGCACTCTTCATCTCTTTTTAGGTTTAAGTATACTGCTTTTCCTCTGATCTGATGAGACCAAAAACTGGTGTGGGTTTTTCCCCCCAGACAGTCTAATAAAAGATGTTAACTGTCCCTGTGTAGTGGATGCTGTTACATCTTCAGGCCATTATCACAGCTACAAGATTTTTATCGACTTTTACATATTCATCATCTACATGAGTCTGATTAGAAATTCAGATGGAGATGCCTAAAAATCAACAAAGGATAAACAAAAAGACAGATGACTGTGTGCCTAGTTTAATTTCAAAACAGATGTGCCCACTTAACATCCTATGCCTAAGTTTTGATTAAACACTGAGTACCTGATGTTTTCCTCAGCCTGTCCTATAACAAATTGCAGATAAACTCCTCAAATTAACTTTGCATTTTATGAGAGCTTTGGGGTTTTTGTATGTGGTTCCTTTAAAGGATGAACCTCAGTCCTCTTTTGAGAAGCCAATATAGCTTCTTTACATTAGACTTAAAAAAACAATTACATCATTCATGAAAATCCCTCTTACATATACAGCTGGAGAGAGCAGACAGTCCATCTTAAGTATTCCTTCCAGCATTATTAACCCAAACCAAAGATTTTTCTGTGACTGCTTTGGAATTGTTTATAACAAACATCTAAAGAATTTGTTCAGCAGTGCAATGTTCCACTTATTTCTCCTACCCCAACCATCCCTTATTTTATGAAAAGGATGAGCTTGCATCACAGGAGGAAATGTGCTTGTCTGTGTTTTATCCCGCCACACTATTTATTCTCTCATTGATTTATTCTACTGGAGGGCAAACATATTGTGCACAGCAACTTGTGATGCTGTGCCACTGAGATATCTTGCTTCTGAGCATGTTATAAAATTGTTGATGTTGCCCTGAGGGTCAATGCTTGCCCTCCAAACAGAAAGGTTTGTTCTTTTATTTCAGGGCAGTTATGTTTGGCTTCGTTACATTTTCTGCACTCTTGCTCCTAATTTAATAAGGTATTGGACTACTTCAGGTGTCGCCTATAAGGTCAAGTTAATTTATATGTAGAGTCTTATGCTATTTTCTAAATAGAATTCCAGTGACTGTTCTTTTAGATTATACTTATGCCCACATATATACATATGTTCAAAAATGTATATACATATACATGTATATGTGTGTGTGTGGAATTTTTTTTAATGATAAGAATAATGTGTCTTCAGCAAAGAGCCTGTGTACTGCAGTGCTCGAACTGAAACCATCTAGCTAGTGTGTTGTAACTTTCTGAGTGCATTTTGCTGCAGACAACTGTACAGCAGCTGCTGCATCAGTAAGGTTTTTAGTTAAAGGAATTCAGTCTGCATCATCTAAATGAGCACATTCCATCAGCATAAAGATATATTAATAAAAATTGGATTAGAACTCTCGAGAGATGATAAATCCCATACTTATTCACAATGTCTAACATTCACACCCCCTTTAATACACATCTGGAAAAACAAAATGGTAATAAATATAAAGCTTTCAGAGTTCCACTATGCTTGTGTTTGTTTCCTCAAAGGGATACCTTTTAGTTCCCAGTACATACAAATAAAGGATCCTGGGCCATTGCTCTGGTTTCTGGATACTAATGAAATACAAATGACTTGGGAAACAGCAAGAGAAGAAATTTGCATCCATAAGCAGATAGAGTCACATAGACCACAAGATCTTACAATCCCTGTCATAAATAAATATTTGAAAAGTGCAATAATTGCTCAATACTACCAATACATTTCCTTCTAAGAACTGAATCACAAAGGCTAGTGTTATTGAAGACATGACCTGATAAACTGGTGGAGACAATTTAGGCCTTTAAAAGAAAAAGCTCTCAGAAAAACCACTTATTTGCATGCTGAGTACAGCACCATAGTAGAAATGAGAAGCATAAGAAAGGGAACACAACATGGCTAGGGAAAAGGTGTTATAATTTTAGGGCTTAACCGTATGCCAAGATTTAGAAAAGGAGCTGGGAGCCAGGAGGAGGGGGTTGAAACTGGAAAGAAGGATGAGTTTTAACAACTTTTGCTTTATATTCATACAGCAAAGCTCTTCTGAAACAACTAGTCATTTGGAGAAAATAACTGTCTGCCCTGAAAGTGGGTTATGGTAATTTCAGCCTGGGTGAAAGGGGCGAGTGAGGGCAGGAGACAGAAGTAGGGAAGGTATGTACAAACATATCTGTATTCTGCTTTCAAGTCTGCTGCTGGCAGTTGTCCCACTGCTTCTCACTCAGCATTGCCTCTCTCTGGGACTGAGCTGCCTGCTTTCCCGTGTCCTCTGCTGCTCCCGTTCTTGTTGCCAGTGCATAGGCCAGGACACTTTGTCTGCTCTTACCATGCTCCCAGAGTCATAAGTCCTCCTGAGAGTGACAGGTGGGCCAGGATGTACAACAGAATGTCAACTCTAGGTCGTACTCTGACATTTACTAGTAGCTATACTTTAAACATGCTTTCAACAGGAGCTGGTAGTATGTGTAGGTACAAGCACTTATGAATATACAACAAATATGAAGACAATCTTCCTGTGCCACAACTAAGAGAAGAAAACTCAGACAGGAAATATTTTTTTAAAAAATGATTTCTGTCAACTCTGAAGATCTTTCTTACTTTGACAAAGTGAATTTCTGCCCTGCATCTTGCTCCTTAGAAGTTAAATCAAACCCAAATAAAATATTGGCACTGCCAAGAACACTGATCAAGTTATGATTCAAGTGATAATGAGATTATTAATTGATTTTAGATTATGACATTGATATTTGACTTTAATCATGTCAGACAATATCTTTATGAAACATCTATTAGCACAATTTACTCTCGTTTAAGTGAAGTCATACCCGGTCGAGTTGAGCTGGGGATCTGATATGAAAGAGTGGTAAGAAGTCAGCAAGAGTAATGCATTAAAAGAGAGAACTAGCAAGACTATAATCATAAGGAAACATGTTATTCAGGACTGCAGTCACTATTTTAACATAATACTGTCAGAAGGGTGCCCTGGCACATCCCGGAAACATGAAGATTTTGGTTCTGCCATGGGACACCCAAGGATCAACACAGAGAACTGACTTTGGTCTCTGATCAGATTAGGCCTGATGTTCATCAGAAGCATGCCTTACTTAATAAAGTTTGTCTGTAACACAGCCTAAGAGTTCTATTGTTAGAAGATTATGTTGCCTCCATCCTCTTGTTTAATTAATTTTTCAGTGTAGAAGGGAAACTCCTTGGTCCCCAGTCTACTGCTGATGTGACACATTACAGTATCTGATCACAGTCAGAGCAGTCAACCTCCATGGACATCTGTGTATGAACAAATCACTCTGTAGTCAGTTCAAAATCAGTCAAATAATGGACACATTAAAAACTGTACAGCAAGCTAACTAGGGAAAAGAAAAAGGCACACTCTAGATTCTAGTCCCTCAAGATGAAAATAAAACCAGCTTGCTTGAGAGAAAGGTATTGTACTAGGACATTCCTTTCACAGAAAGTGAACAATAATTGAAATGAACTTTTCATTAGAATCTGTTAAGGAAAACCTTAGTCAAAAAAAGGGTCTATGATGTTTCTGGATGGAATTTTGCAATTGAAACAAAGCGAGAACATAGGTAGAAATGAACGAGGCACCACACGTCATCCTCAGTCAATGGCCCCATAGTAAGGGCATTAACTTATGCATCACGTGACATCATCCAAGCCTGGACTCTAACAAATGCAGAGTTAGGATTTAACCCTTCTTCATCTTCCCAGTCTCAGGTGATGCTTTTTCCACTAGACTGTTGCCTCTAATTTCTCACAACAAACTGAAAGTTCTTGGCTTCCTTCTGATACAGCACGAGAACATTTTTGAAAGTGTGAATCTTTTCATCAGGTTGGCAGCCCTTTCACTGTGGCTTCCTAGCCAACACATTTCATTGTGAAACAGGAGGGAAGGAGAAAATGGGAATCTCTAACTCCTCAGTGTCAACTTTAAAAGAAACTTTAAAAGAAGATACTTTGAGAGATGGGGTGGGGAGCAAAGAAAAGGTTTACACAGCACTTTATCATCAAGACTAACAGAACAGTGTCAGTTTGGGGAAACTTTGGAAAAAAATCCTATTCTTTATGAGACTTTTACTACCCATCAGCAACACACCAAAAGATCACTTATCATACGTATTTTGTCACTTTTTTCTTCTATTTCAAGAAAAAAAAAAGAACTATAACGATTTGTTATAAAAAAAGGTCTTTGCTGCTGCAATTTTATGAGAAAAGGAGTTGGTGAAGGAAAGACACTAAATCAGGAGAAGTGAAGATTTAAGATGAGCTTAGTCCTAAGGGAGTTCATGCCACAGACCAGATTTCCTCTGAGAATACTCATTGCCTACCATCTCTATATGGACATTATTCTGAAAATTTCAAGTGAGTGATATCACATCTTCCTGATATACGACTTGCTCACAGCCACCAGGCAAGTCAGTAAGGAAGCTGCTGGACAAAACTATTAACTTAGTCTATAAACCAACAAAGATAATTGCATTTTTGTCATTGATGTGACACCAGGTCTCAGGTCACAAACTATTTTGAAGTATTTACACATTGTTATATCAATGCAAATAAGCCAAAACAAATTAAAATATCTGATAAGGCAAAATTATTTCCCAATGACAACTGTGTCATCTGAAACTGTACATAGCTAATGCATAGGTATCCACAGCTGACCACAGCTCCTTCCAATCCCATACCAGTATTTCATCTATACAGACAGGCTCTCATGCAAATGTTCATCCAAGGACCAGATCTGTCAAGTTTTACTCAATCTAATAAATATTTCTATCTGGACCAGCAATCCCTCATAAGTAAGAGCAGCATTAATTATGATGAGAGCCTTAAATAAAGCATTTAAATCTTTCCATTTTCCAGTTGCCCTTCTTCAGTCAAAAGGGTACTATTCTCCTACCTTGGAAGGCTATTATGAAGATATATACATTAATGTTTGACTATTCTCAGATCAGGCAGATCTCAGATCTCAGAGCAAGGAGCGAACACAGAAGTTTTGGCAGAAATTTAAATCTAACATCAAAATCTTTCTAGATTCAAGTCAAATGTCATTGACAACTCTTGTGCTCACAGTTTGCTCCTCTCTGCAAAGGTAACTAAATTCATGCCACAACATGCACTTAAAATACTATCACAAAACAAATGTTACTATGGTATATTAAAATGTTACTTTTCTGCCATGAAAAGCCTGGGTTGTATTAGCAATATTTTTATTATTTTTGTCCTACCATGTGTTTGTCATTTGTGCCAGCTTGGCTTTTTAAATTTGAAAACAAGAAAAAGCCAGACTGCTCTGAAAAGCCATTGTTCCATGTGTAGAAAAAGGCAAAGCCCACATGCATTTAAAATTTTGACAGCTTTAGCACAACATAGTGAGCAATAGGATGAAAAGTTTTTAAACAAGTTAACCTTCTTTCCCATAAAAACCCTCAAAATTATTTGAGCACCATTTAAATTTCAAGAATAGAGGGAGAAGCCCTTCTCACAATAACTGCACATCTTTATAAATGAGTTTTCTGCTGGAATGCCAAGACACAAGGAGCATCAAGAATTGTGTCTTTCTGATATTGTAAATTTATTCTATATCCATTATTTTTATGGGTGGAAAAAAAACGCTCAACAAAAATCTTCAACAGCAGAAGGAGCACACTTGCACAAAGTTCCAGCAAATAAGTTTTACCAGCATTTTTGTTTTGCTTTGTTCCTTGGTAGCATAAGTTTAACTTGACAAAAGATACTTTGACAATGTAGAATTTCAAATGCATGCTTCAATATATACAGATCACAAAACTGCCTTAAATTAGATTTTACATGGTTCTGAATTTTAACGTTAAACATGTTCTTCAGCCATATTTTAAAGTTTCCCTCTGCAACTTTGAAGACTGTGCAAGTTCTTGTAAAAATGTAACAACGCTAGTTTCTGAAGAGGGCAAATATATAAAAGAGAACTTGATGAGATACTTGTGATAAAACTTCAGAACTAAAGGTTCCCAAGCTTCCTTTTGAGTACTGAAGCTTCTTGGACCTTCGACCAAAACAAAACAGCTTAGGGAGAGAATGTAAACAACCAAGGAAAGGCAAACAAATATTCACAACAAGTATTTTCTAGTTCCAGTGATGACTAATTCTTCTCTGGATACATAGGCCTAGTTATAGCCTCCTTTTATCTTCCTTGGAAAAAGATAGCTTTCCACTGTCTGGGTCTCAAAATTGACAGGGTTACATAGAACTTTTAAAAGGCATTATAGACAAGTGTTTTCAAGGCAACAGGTTTCCTTAACATCCCAGGTGACCATGGTACACAATTAATCATTTTGTCAATGAATTTTATCAGTGACAAGCCGATAAAAAATCCCCCCAATTTTGATGAAGTATTGCCTTTAGAGTAGTGTTTAAGAGAAAAGAAATAACCACAAACGCCTCTTTAGCCATTCTATTATTTTGGATAGTTGTGCTTATTTGTAATTCTGTCTTGTTCACATGCTCCCACGATGGTGAATCATTTTAAACATAACAAGTTTCAATGGATAATGTTTATGATTAATGGAAAAAGGTCTTGTTAGAAGATTTGCTTATTCAGTGCCACTTCCCAATGAAAAGCAGATAAACTATACTTGTATTCTGTATAGAGTAGCTAAAATAATTTAGCACTGTAGATGAGAATGTAATTACCCTCAAGTTTAAATTTACTTTTGTTTCCCAAAGTAATTAACTCAACCCTCTTGAGGTGTATATACCTATATCAAGAGAAGGAGTTTTATCATACTACATAAAGCACATAAAGCATTAAATCTAAGCATTATTATGTGTTAAATGATCAATTAAGGCATTTACAAATGGGTAACTGTATCATCATTACTCTATATGTGTAATTAGGGCTTGGCAAAATTCTGACTTCCCATCCTGCAAGCTAGGCTAATCCTAAAATTAGATGTCAAAGTAACAAATTCACAAACATATTTACCCTGAAAAAACATTTATTTTCATCCCTACTGTTTTATCAGGTCTTGCAACAGTAAGTTAGTAGCACTTAACTGTTGAAACAAGTGAAAGACTGCCCAAAAATGTTGGTAGAATTGATGCCCCTTCACAGCACAGCAGGATTAATTAGACACACTCCTGGTGGTGGTCTGCTCTATCAAGCGGATGTTTGACCCCCTACTGAACTGTTCTACTATAAGCATAGTGGTATAATCTCCATTTAATTACTCACTAGGAAGAAAAGTAACTTTTCTCAGCAACTCATAAGATACTTTTAGCTTCTGCAGACTTACAAGGAACCCCCAATTCCCAGTGATTTCAAGCCTGTCTTCTGTTAATGTGAGCTCAACCCAAAACAAGCGCCTTGTTTTGGGAGGTACATGTAAGCTAAACGAAGGCATTCTTCTCCCAAGTAGCTGAAACCGTCTGAGAGACCTGTTAAAAAAGGGTAGTGCTGTGAGGTGGCGTTAGCCCTTTTTGTTCCTGCAATGCAGCTTTGGGAAAGGTAACTCAACCTCAGTGATCAATCTGTTGAGCCGAACTAGCCCCTGCCTGAGGCAGAGTCCACGCTGGGGGTTTTTTCCATACATCACCCCCTGATGTTATCTACCCACTCCAGTTCCCAGCTGCCTGCCCCCAGCCAGCCAGCTGCCACTCAGGGAACCTATTTCAGCTCACTGAAGTGCAGGGTAGCCTGGTATGTCTTCAAAACTGAGATAGGTTTTGCAACCTGGAACTCACGCTTTTAATCTTGTTTTTAGTAATTTCCTAAATTTCAGATCCAAGCCATTTTCATCTTTTGTCTCTCTCCTGTGAGTTCAGACAGAGAGTTTAGAAATGAGACACAGTCATTTGGAAAGAGCTTTGCAATTAACCATTCGAGTGCATGAGGAATTATGCCATAGCATCACATTGCCTTAAAAAAAAAAAAGCAGCTTGAGATAGATAGCTTGTTAAAACAACAAGATTTGTCTTTTTTTTCTTAGATAAAAGGATACTTTCATGTTGGTCAGGAACACCTCTGTGTTCATATTGATACAGATCTCTTTTTTTCCCCTTCTGACTTTAATGGAAGGAGAACGAAGCATTTCAGATTTTATTACCACGGTCACTGCTGAAATGTGTATTAAATTAGGGATGTGCCAGTGCTGGGATTTTAAAAATAATTCAAACAGCTATGAAGCCACTACAGACGTGTCAGTCTCTTCTCTCTGCTTAACATCTGCTTCAATAAATCAAAATCAGGTACTGGCTCACCAAGTTCACAGCAAAGCCTATGAACTTAAAACAAATACCTTTCTAAACCACCTCTTATTAAGGACAGACATATATAAATGCCAATATATTTATAAGAAACTAAGCTTCCCAGACCAAGCAGTGCTCACCATTACATAATCGTTATCTACAATAGTTGAGTGCCTGAATTTCTGAGCCACTATGTTTTTAAGGTTACAGAAGAGGATGACAATTAAACACAGATGAGAGAGCTGTATTTTCCTGTTAAGGTGGCAGTAGAGTTCGGATGTCTTCGGTTTTATATGCATACACATGCACCCCACCCTTAGCTTTCCTAAGCCTGATTTTGTTTTTCGGTGAGTAGGACATCACACAGTCTGACTAACTCCTCTCTGCCAAAAGTAGGATAAACCAAAATTTTAAATGTCAAATCCGAATACATCACTGCTAAGGAAACTTTGGGAAGAAGGGAGGAAAATATTTATCTCATATCATCAGGGCGATGGTATTTGAGTTTATTTGATTTGCTGTCATTAGCCATATATTTCAACTACATCCCTTGCATATTCTTTATTATATATTTCATACATGGCATTTTCTTTGATTCCTTTTCACAAGAATTAAACCCCTGCAAATGACCAAGACTTTATGCACTAGAAATTCACCTGCAACTGTTCAAAGAGATAGGTACAACACCAAAACATCCTTGTGACCTCCAGTAGAGGAAAAAAAAGTCAATGAGCTATTGACAGACACAGGCAAGCAGAAGAGGCCAAAGAGATTGATGATACCGTACTGATTCCTACAAGCCACTGGAGTCACAACCACAGTAAGTGACGCATGACAGTAATTTCTTCTGTGGTGGCAGCAGGAGCTCAGACTGTCCCCAAATGGCCAGCTGCTGGTTCAGAGGCAGCAAATGCATGTTCAGAGCAGCACTGAGCTGAACACACACGCATCCACATATGAACAAGCTGGTATCTGTCCTAATTTAAATATCACATATGAATGTACACTTCTATGCAGTGACCATAATACTTCTTTGTAATCACCAGATTGATTTATTCCCCCCCCTTTTTAATATGTGCTTCATACTTGATATTGTTGTAAATGTTGGTGGTGAATTGCTGCAGTTATAAAAATGTTACCATAAATTTTGAGGAAGGGCAAAGAAGTGCCAGCAGCAGCTCTGTGATACTACAAATACTCACTTTTACCTGCTTTGAATATTACAAAAGAGTGGAATAAGTTATTTTGCTCTAGGGAAAGATTTGTGAGAAAACTGGGAGGTCTGTAAGCACTTCAGTGTGTTTTTCTCATTTCTGCCCTGATGCCCGAGTAATGTTGAGGCTCAGATGTTTTCACTAACCCAACTAACAGTTATGGGACTCTCTCTAATGAGCAAACTGGTGAGATACCCCATGGGGGAGCAGGTAGTGCAGGAGGTCCTCCGAGCTGCACCATTACCCTTGTGGGTGCTGAGCTCTACCAAGCAGCCCAAGTATGACAACATGGTGAACTGGCTATGTTCCTTCTCATTCCTGCCCTGTGCAGGTCAAAGGTGCATCCACTGCTACCCACTAGCCCCATGCCTCCTCCAAATTGTGTGCTGAAACACGTGACAATACTCAACCCTTATTTTCTTTTTCTGCGTGAAAAACTGGCAGTGGGAAATATTTTATTTTAATAACATTCTGTCAAACCTAAATGCATATGGGAACAAAGCAGCTTTCTAGAAGAAAGTTTTCTTGAGAAAATTGCTCAGATCTGGAAGGTCTGGACATAAGAGTCATGTCTCAGCATCAGGGTACTCAGCTGGGTTGAGGTAAGCCCCAGTGCCTAACCACAATCAATTCTCCACATCCTAGATGAGTAACCCAGCCACCAAACTGTTAAGCCTTCTAGTATAGCTTTCCTCTCCCAATAGAAACCTTTTAAATGACCTGTTTTCCTTCTGCTTAGGATAGGGAAGCTTCCTGGCACCTTCAGTATTCACACCCACTCCTGTTGGTGAAGCCCAGTGATCATTAAGAAGTCATATGACTGAACTGGTCATTAAGTTATATATATTTTTAAAAAACCCTTACAGGACTGTATTGAAGGAACAACACTGCCCTTTACAGTCTGGAGATATTAAAGGGACTGAGGGAAGGCAGAAGACATCAAGGAGAAAAAATACTAATCCTCTCTCCTCTGCTAAAATCCTGTATTTAAATGAAACAGGAAAAATGTAGGAATAGCTTGGCAGGAAAAAGTGCCAAGGCAGTTCAAACTTTTCACACTTTCTCAGCTTGGTTACCCATACTTGACTAGCAATTTCCCAAGGTGTTAAGCAGTTACAAGGATAACAATTCCTACTCTCTGAAATGAGAAACGTTCCAGAAGCAATTTCTTTCACCTTCTTCCATATGGCTCCATAGTTTGATAATCAGACTTTATACCACCTTGCAGAGTGGAAGCAACGCATATATCCCACTACTGGCTCTTGTTTGGGCCATAGACTGAAGGATCTTAGAAGATAACAGGGACAGGCTTTCCAGCTCTGTCTTTTGAGAAACAGCTTCTAAAGGAACTATTCAAGTCTACATGCTAAAAATCGTACAAGACAGCTTTTCAACAACTATTAGAATAATGAGAAAGAGGTAAAATAAAATATTAGCATTATAAACACAAAGCCAGAGTGCCCCCTATCATTTTCTAAAACCCTTATCTTCTCAAACAGGGACCTGTGAAAAGTAATGTAAGACAGAAAGCAAGTGTAACCAAAAACATGGCAAAGTGATTGGACACTAAAAAAATTTGTAATGGGTAAATAAGTTTATGGGCATATTTGAATGTTCACATTCTTCTGCTGTTGCTTCTGCAATCCTCCTCTGCAAAAGCAGGAGTTCCCCTCAAAAGTTGAAAACCAAAAAGCCTTTTTCATGGAATGTAACTATGGAGGTAACAATGCTTCTGCATTTGAGCTAGTGGAATATGCTTTAATTATCCAATCTCTCCTACAAACTAAATGCTCAAAATTATAGACGGATTAGCAAACTAGTGAGAAGCCAGCCAGATGAATTTCAGTTCAAGCTTCTGAGGGCAGCAAGGAAGGTTCACAGCAAGCTCGCTACCATGGACTTCAGGAGAGCTGACTTTAGCCTCTTCAGGGGTCTGCTTGGTGGAGTGGGAAAAAGTCCTTGAGGGAGAAGGGGACCAAGAAAGCTGGTTCAAGGTGTACAAGTGCATGGGACTTGATGAGATACATCTGTGGGTCCTGAGGAAACTGGCAGATGAAGTTGCTAAGCCACTATCCATCATATTTGAGAAGTCATGGCAGTCTGTGAGGGTGGTGAGACACTGGCACAGGTTGCCCAGAGAAGCTGTGGATGCCCCCTCCCTGGCAGTGTTCAAGGCCAGGTTGGATAGGATTTGAGCAACCAGGTCTAGTGGGAGGTGTCCCTGCCCGTGTCAGGGGGGTTGGAACTGAATGATCTTTAAGGTCCCTTCCAGCCCAAACCATTCTATGATTCTATGATATTTTTCAAAGGATGGGATGTAATAGGGTAGAACCATCTGTAAACTCACTCAGGCTTCAATATAAAAAGAGGATTAATTAGAGGACATTTTAAACACACTAATGGTATCTTGTGATATTCTATAAAAAGGCATTTTACAGACATTCTTAGACAAGTACTACGATGTAGCAAACTGCCATCATATCAGGATCCTTCATTTGAGCAAAGTTTCCTCACTTGTTTAAGAGTTTAATTCTATTTCTTTCCTCCATAACAGCATGGATGAAAGCTTGAATTAGTCTATTCTGATCATGATATAAGAGACACATATATTCTGGTGATGTGAATATATATGTATATGTATGTACATATGTACATATATGTATAAAGGAATGGTAAATATATATATGTACAGACAAATGTACAATGTACAATCACATCTGTGTACAAGCACATACTTACACTTTTGTCTTGAATTCAGGTGGAGTGCAAATTGAAGAAGTTGGTAAGTCAAGGTGGTGTGAAGTTGCGTGCTTCTTACTTTCTGTTGCTAGGACACCGCAGGCATGGCTGGAACCTGTTCCCATACATGCTAACTTACAGATCTGTGTAGACAAGCCCTGAGAGCTCACTTTCATGCCACAAGCCTGGGCTCCAGACCCCTCTGCTCAACTCTGACACTACCGGCCTGCTGGACTGCAGCAGACGTTGTGCAAAAGCTGTTGCTTTGTTCATCCCCGAAAGAAATTACAAAAAAATCATGCTAAGAGGAAACATTTTATGAGTCTGGATGCAGTGATTGCAATGCTTCCTTTATACCTTGAAAAAATGGTAAATCTCTTCTCCAGGCAGTATACAGCTAGTAACATAGTAATGGGGTCATTCAAGAAAATATTAGGTATTTCTAAAGTTTTTGGACAATATAAAAAAAAGAACCAAAACAAAATCTGTCTCTGAAAGATAACTTTCTGCTTCTATTCAATTCAGCAAGTTTCTGTAAACTGCTTATGACCAATACAAAAGCAACCAACAACACAACATCTTCACAGTGAGCATCAAGTTCAGTGTGTACTCACATTGTACAACGCTGGTGTTTCTTAGAGGGAGCAAGGCCAGAGTTTTTTCCCTTAATTGAATCTGTAGTGTCCATTGAAACCCTCTGTGTCAACATTAAATGGTTTTGAGCAATATGACTAGTTGGCTGAAGCTTCCTTTTATTGCCTGGACCACAGCTGGATCTGTGAAGCAATGCTTTACATTATAAGGTAGATGTTTAGGGTATAAAGTCAGGCTACACAGATACAACTGCCATGAAACTATTAAGTCTGGACATTTTTATTTATTTATTTATATTTTTATTCCTTTTTTTGAACTGCTCAGAACTTTGCACTTACTGACAAAAGGGTTTAGGAAAACCATGGCTGTCAGACTGAATTATTTGTTATTGTGCCATGATGAGCATTACAGTCAGTCATTTCACCACCACCACAGTCAGCCCTAAGGGCTGCATTTGTGAAGATCCAAAAATGAACACTGTAAGATGGAGTAGTTGCAAAATTAATTTTCATAAATGAGTATATAAATGACTTCCTTCAGTCTGCAAAGGTGAGCCACTCATTCCAACACATGGCAGCTGAGATATGACAATATTCTATTTCATATATTTTTTTCTTTTCTCAGTGTGGCAGGTTCCCTTGCACAGTTACTTGCAGTGCCTAAACAGACACTATCACTATTCTATAGGAATTGTCTATAAACTCTACACCTTGTACATGTGTTTAAAGGAGAGTTGCTAAGGCTCAGGACACAGCACCAGTTGTGATTGTTTCTGTTCACATAAATGCCAAGATCCTAATGTCCAGAGTTTTCTGACTCAGCAACTGTTACCACTCCAAATTAAAGAGTGACATAAATTATCTAAGTGTCCATCCTCCTTCCACTCAACAAAACCTTGTGCTGCAGATGGTGCAAATGCCCAGCATATGCAAAATCCAGTATATTTGTCTCTGAAAGACTGCCAAAGGCAGCAGAGAGTTCATGTGTAAGGTAGGCTGGCAGAGTTCTATGGAGAAACTTGCCCATATATAGCATGTCTGACCTCAGACAGGACTGTCAGCTCCCCACGTCTACAGGAGCTGCACATCCTGTACAAGTCTTGGTACCTCATTGCCTGAACAACTTTGAGAGTCAAGGCTAGGAAGGCCTTAAAAAATGAGGCCTGAAAATAAGTTTCCAGATGGATATTCAGGAACAAAGCCTGATACAAGCATTAGCCTAATGCAGCCTTCATTTTCTCCAAGTGCTTTGGTACAATTTTCCTGAACCAAAAGATGTTCAGAAATTACTATCAAGTTAACATCACAATTACGATTTCATTTTTATTTGTCAATAACTCAAGACCTTCAAACATTTAGATCTTCTGATCACCTGTAGGAAAACATAAGAGTTAAACTGAAAGGGTGAGATATTCCTGAGAACCTTGACCTTACCCAAATCACTTTGCAAGGCTCATTACTGCAAATTCTAATTTTCTTCAGGCATTCACATATTTTCCTGAATGCAGTCAGAGCTGAAGCATGCTGCACAGTTCATAAGACTTATTCAAAACCAGAGTCTTTCAAGAAGAGAGAATACACATTGCTGTGCCCTTCTCCCTTTTGATATATCTTCCCCAGCACCAACTTCACACAGAGAAATTGGGAGACCAATATTGTGAGTGGGAATTTCGTTCTTGGCTTCAGTGGCCAGGTGTCAACCACTCTTGGCTGAATATCTCGTGATATTTAAGAATAGTCAGCAAAGAGCAAGTGCTGATACCACAATAAAAAAGGGAAAAAATATAGCAAAATTTTAATAATAATTTTCTTCCTTTCCACGTACATGTGTACCTAGAGCTCATGTTTATTTCTCAGCTATGTGAAAAAGCAACATAAACCAAAATTTTGCAGTGAGTACAACCATATGATTCAGCCATGTGTTTAAAAGACCCAAAAAGAAAAAAAACACAAAATGTGAGGACAAAACTTAAGTGTTTAGGGAGATAAGATATGAAAACAATACCAAAAAAACGCAGAACAATAAGTATGCACTCAGAAAAAATGATACAGAGGAAACAAATGAATACAAAGAAGAAAGTAGACATAGTGAGAATATGGTCTGCAACTCCCTTCTCCATTGTGGTTTTGTAGAGAGAAATCAATGCTCCGAACTAAGAATTCTTTCAAGTAAAAGAGGCATTTGATTTTAAGACATATGTTGATTACAAAATTTGTATGTTGGCTCACCTATGGAGCCTTCATAGCTGCTTTCATCGATAGTCATTGTTAAGGCTCAGGAAAAACTCAGAAGAATAAGAAAAATTATGTGCTACTCTTCCCAACACTGCTTCTTACTCATTTTGTAATACTTGGAAGCTCACTGCAAGTCCATTTTCAGAATTTCTGCAGCATTATCACCAAAATAAACCTTCACAATACGTTTGTGGAAAGATTCCAACTACTAAAATGTAATCATACCTTAAAAACAGTATTCCCCTTACCCCAAAAGATGCTAAAGAATAGCCCACATAAATACTTGGCAAATTATTTTTAGGAACATGGTGACACAAAGCAGGTGCTTGGTTTCTGGAAAACAGTGGATTCACCATGATCAGTGAACATGTACTGGGCACAATGTTTTTATTATTTTAGAATACCAGGAACAACTTATTTTTAGTTAAATTTAAAAAGAAAAAAGTTTTAACAATTCTGGTAGGATAACATCACCCACATTTTCTTTTCTCTTCTGCTAACTTAAACCTTCACGTTCATCAGAGTTCTGTGGGCTGAGTTCCTGGTTATGTTTCAGAGTCATATTCTTGATTAGCATGCTCTGAGCAGAAGTAATAGGTTTTGCAATAAAAAAGGTGTATTTGAAGAGACAATGACAGAATTGCCACTGTATGGGCGACACAATCCATTTAACAGTTATAGTACTTAGCATAAACAATATTGTTGACTGATAACAAATACACTCTTCTTTAATTGACATAACAGATAAAACCACTCTTCTGTCAAATTAAACTTTGGAAAATGAGTCCATCAGCCCTTTTAAAATAGAGCCTATGAAGAATAAAATTCATGTTCCAGATGGTACAAAAATAACCCCTAAAAGCTTCCAGTTATGCTTGAATTAACAAGCTACAATATATGATCCACAAATCTGACATATTATGAATTAAGCATATAATGATGGGGAGGGGGAAAGAGAAGGAAATGAAGACAAAATGAGGAATATTCCCTTAGTTTTAAGTATATAGTTTAGGCACCCAAAATATAAGGTTAATTCCCGTGGGCTTCTTTTGTTATCAGGAAAACAGGAATCAGCCTTACCAACTTTCTGGCAGAACTGTTTTCTGGAGGAATCCATACTGTGCTCTCTCCAGAACCCCACCTGGTCTGGCAACTTAATCTAACACCTTCAAGCTGAACAGCACAAATAACCCCCTAAAATTTACAAGGACCATCACTAACAATGACCATTTCAGATCATTAAATATGCTATCGGTGGATATATTAAGGGCATTTAGGCATATGGGTTTGTTATATCCTCCCATTATTCTGTTTTGCATTACCTCAGAAGGGGACACTGGATCCCCGACAAAAATTAATTCCCCCCACCCCAAACAAGTGAAAATGTTGAATGAAGGGATCATCCAGGTATCGTACCCAGGGCTTGGTGCTGGGGCCAGTTCTGTTCAATATCTTTACTGATGACCTAGATGAGGGGATTGAGTGCACCCGCAGTAACTTTGCAGATGACACTGAGTTGAGTGGAAGTGTTGATCTGCTTGAGGGAAGGAAGGCTCTGCAGAGAGATCTGGACAGGCTGGATCGATGGGCAGGGGCCAACAGGATGATGTTCAATAAGGCCAAGTGCTGGGTCCTGCACTTGGGCCACAACAACCCCAGGCACCAATACAGGCTCGGGGAAGAGTGTCTGGAAAGCTGCTCAGCAGAAAGGGACTTGGAGGTGCTGGGTGACAGCCGGCTGGATATGAGCCAGCAGTGTGCTCAGGTGGCCAAGAAGGCCAATGGCATCTTGGCCTGCATCAAGAACAGTGTGGCCAGCAGGAACAGAGCAATGATTGTCCCACTGTACTCGGCACTGGTGAGGCTGCACCTCGAGTGCTGGGTTCAGTTTTGGGCCCCTCACTTCAAACAAGACATCGAGGTGCTGGAGCGTGTCCAGAGAAGGGCAACAAAGCTGGTGAAGGGACTGGAGCACAGGTCTGATGGGGAACGACTGAGGGAGCTGGGG